>SZWC01000092.1:595829-631367 GCA_023375785.1 Penium margaritaceum
GTACCTGTGACCTGGTACTAGAGCGTTAGCAGGTGGCTAGCGAGATACTGCTGGCACAACTGCTCCTGCTAATGGTGGTGCATCTTCTTCCTCTGTTTCTGCCGATGAGGCCACTGTATGTGCTACATCAAAGATGGGAGAAATGGGTGGTTCTCCCATTGCCATAGTAGGGGAAGAGTCAGGAGAGACGGGGTCACGGAGACTGTCTGCTCCCACTACTTCGTCAGCTGCTACTTTTGCTGCCTCCTCAGAGACAATGTTGGTGCTGATAACTTTACTCTCGTTGAAGACGACATCCCTGGAGATGATGACGTGGCCTGCATCCCTCTTGTAAAGGCGATACGCCTTGCTTGCCACGTTGTATCCAATCATCAGCATCTGCGCGCTCTTTGCGTCTTACTTTTGCCGCTTCTCCTTTGGCACGTCCATGTGTGCCAAGATGCGAAACACGCAAAGATGATCCATACTCAGCTTCTTGCCGAACCATGCCTCGTACGGCGTCATCTGCTCCAGGACCTTGGTTGGACTACAGTTCTTGATATACACTACAGTGCTCACTACTTTGGCCCAAAACTCGCAGGTCAGCTGAGCTGCGTGCAACATGGAGCGCGCCGACTCAACGATGGTGCGGTTGGCGCGTTCTGCTACGCCGTTCTACTGCGGCAAGTATGGCACGATACGCTTTGCCTTGATGCCTGCTGTTGCGAAGTGGCCCTGGAATTCCTTGCTCAGGTACTCTTGACCGCGGTTACTGCGTAGCGCCTTGATTTTCTTGCATTTCTGGTTCTCCAACATGGCGTTCAACTCCTTGAACCTGTCAAAGCACTGGTCCTTGAAGGAAAGGAAGTACAAAGCAGTATAACGGCTGAAATCATGAATGAAGGTGAGAAGATACCTAGAGCCTTCAAAGCTCTGGGTTTGCATCGGGCCACACAAGTCTGTGTGGACCAGCTACAGCACCTCCTTCGCGCATTCGCCTACTCCAGAGAATGCCTCGCGATGCTGCTTCCCCTTTTTATAGCTCATGTGCAACTGCTACTTAAACTTAGAGATGGTGTGCAAGTCATGACTTGCACACCATGCACCAGCACATGGTACATGTACCATGTGCTTCGTATGAAGTTGTTGCAACGCTCGCATGGCGATGAGGCCATACCGCGCATGCCAGATTTTGCAATCTGTGGCCTGCACCATTGCTGCAAGACTCTGTTCGCGCGGGATGTTGGTCGCCCCCAACAGGCGGTACATGTCACCTTACTTCACCGACCAGGCCAACTCCTCTCCTGTTTCCTTGTCGACGATGTAGTCATAGTCGTCGTCAAAGACGACGCGTAGTCGTAAGTTGGTAAGGGACGATACCGAAAGAAGTTTGAACGCAGTATCAGGTACATACAGCATGCCATGGAACACTCGCACTTCAATGCCACGCGGGATCTGTAACCACATCTCCATAATCCCAATCCCCTCAACATACTCCTCCCGATCAGCACCCAAAGTAATCGGACAGGGGGGAATGGAGAGCAGCTGCGTAAACCACTCCTTGTGGTGCGTCAGACTCTTAGTACACCCTAAGTCCTTGTATCATGCTAGATGCGCCTTTTCCTTTTGCAACATGTCAGACTTTGCCATGAAGAGGCGGTCGTGTACCTCCTTGGCGACGTTCATGTTGCCAAAATGGCGCATAGCGGTCTCGTTCTACTGCTCCTTCTGCTGCTGATGTTACTGTGACTGCTGCTGCTATTGTTGTGGAGATTGCTGCTTTTGCTACTGCTGCTGTTACTCCTTTTGGTCCCTCTTGAACTTGAAGTACTCTTTCTTGTAGTGTCCTTCATTTTGGCAATTGTGGCATTTGCCCTTCTTCTTGCCTCTCTACTGCCCAAACTGTTACTGCTGCTCGTTCCGTGAGGCCATGGCCATGAAAGCTCCTTCACTGCATATGAGGAGTGAAAGAAAAAGGACAGGCAGGCCTACAAGCTGCTTGTCAACACCATCTCCAACCCACATATTTAGTACATGAATGACAAGGCTACTACTAAAGAGGGATGGTATACGTTGTGCAAGAAGTATGAGAGCAAGGATCCTACATTCCTCATGCTTTTTTAGGAGAAGATGATGGGGATGAAAATGCAGGTTGGCGAAGGGATGGAGGCGTACTTGGATAGGGCAAACGAGCTGGCGAAGCAGCTGAAAACGACCGGCAATCCTGTGGAGGACACGCGCTTCGTCCTTCTCTTGCTGAGGGTACTCCCAACGACCTATGACACGGTGCGAGAGACATTGGAGTTCCAGCCGACTCTCGACCTGGACGTCATCTGCATGCACCTGGTTGAGGTAGAGCTACGTCACAATATCGCAAAGCGTAATGATGGTAGCTGCAGCAGTGAAGCAGATTTCCATGGCCATGGCCTCAGGCAACCAGTAGCAGCAGGAGTCTGGGCAGTAGAGAGGCAAGAAGAAGGGCAAGTGCCACTATTGTCAGAAAGAGGGCACTACAAGAAAGAGTGTCTCAAGTTCAAGAGGGACCAGAAGGAGCAGTAGTAGTAGCAGCATCAAAAGCAACAATCTCCACAGCAATAGCAGTAGCAGTCACAACAACGTCAGCAGTAGCAGCAGTAGCAGCAGAACCAGACCGATGGCAACATGAACGTGGCCAAGGTGGTGCGCGACCACCTCTTCATGGCAAAATCTGACATGTTGCAGAAGGAGAAGGCAGATCTGGCGTAGTATAAGGACTCCGGGTGTACCAAGAGCCTGACGCACCACAAGGAGTGGTTTACACAGCTGCTCTCAATTCCCCCCCGACCGATTGCTTTGGGTGATGATCAAGTGGTGTATGATAAGGGGATTGGGATTGTGGAGATTTGGTTGGAGACCCCGCGTGGTATTGAAGTGTAAGTGTTCCATGGCGTATGTACCTGATACAGCGTTCAACCTTCTCTCAGTGTCCTCTCTCACCAACACAGGACTCTGCGTCCTCTTTGACGACGACTATGACTACATCCTCGACAAGGAAACAGGAGAGGAGTTGGTAGGTCAGTGAAGGAAGGAGACATGTACCGCCTGCTTGGGGCGACCAAGATCCCGCGCGAGCAGAGTCTTGCAGCACTGGTGCAGGCCACACATGGTGAAATCTGGCATGCGCGCTCCGGCCATATCGACATGCACGCCTTGCAATACTTCAAACAAACCAGATGATACGTGAGTTGCCCATCATCTCTAACTTTGAGCAGCACTTGTCCATTGGCTGTTTAGAGGGGAAGCAGCATCGCGAGGCGTTTTCCTGAGCACTGGAGTGCGCGAAGGAGGTCCTGCTGTTGCTGGTTGCGTGAGCCCATGCTCATGAAAGCTACTTCACTGCTGTTGCTACCACCATTGCGCTTTGCGGCATTACGACGTAGCTCTACCTCCACCAGGTGCGTACAGATGAAGTCCAGGTCGAGAGTCAACTGGCACTCCAACGTCTCTCGCACCGTGTCACAACTCGCTGGTAGTCCCCTCTGCAAGAGAATGAACACGCATGTGTCTTCCACAGGGTTGCTGGCCGCTTTTAGCTGCTTTGCCAGCTCCTTTTTCCTCTCCAAGTATGCCTCCATCCCTTCGCCACCCTGCATTTTCAACGCCATCATCTTTTCCTCCAAAACCATGAGGAATGTAGGATCCTTGCTGTCATACTTCTTGCACAACGATTCACACCCCTCTTTAGCAGTTGCCTTTTCACTCACGTACAAAAGATGTAGGTTGGAGATGGTATTGACAAGCAGCCTGTAGGCCTGCCTGTCCTTCCACTCCTCATATACCGCCGCTGCAGTTCTAAATGAACTTGCATTTACTACACCTTTCTGCGGTCTCTCCCCGCCCCACCTCTGCTACGGTGATGTCTTTTGCTTATGGAGGCGAGACGCGCTCGTCGCCACTCACCACCTCCCACTAGCCCCTCTCCTCCAAAAGGAGGCGGGTACGGATCTTCCAAAACGTGAAGTTGGCGCATCCTTCCAGCCACTCCAAGGGCTGGACTACTGTTACCACTTGTGCTGCTGCCATTTTGACCTTTGGTAATACTCACGGCTGCCCTTGAGTGGCTGCTCTACCCCTGCATGTACTGCTATTTGTGCCACAAATATGTCTCATAGAAAATGGACTGTAGACGAGGAATTTGGAAGAACTAAGCCCACCACTGGAAATTTCAGCTCAAAAGCTTTCAGATCCACTCATAAAGCAGGCAACAGGGGATTTTCAGAGATGTACCCTTTTGAAAACAGGGTAAACTGCTGCTCCTATTCCAGCTCACACCAGCCAGCTTTTAAATGGCATTTCTCCCAAACGTACCAATGGAATCAAAATACTTTTGCACCAATGGAAAACTTAGGAAAACTACTTCAATTCCTATGTGCTACTTTTTAAACTTGAAAAAGAAACAAGAGAGTTATGGTCATCACAAGGCGATAGAAGAGTGTAGCCCTGGCCAACCTCGTTTTGAACATAACTCTCAATCTGACTATTGGATCTTTGCGATCTTGGGCTCGTTGGAAAGCTTCTTTCTTGAACTTGAAGATCTTGTGGTGGATTATCAAACCTGTCACTCTCAAAGTGATGGCCAAAGTGGTAGAAATCGGCTCTCATGTATCTTGGAACAGGATAAGAGAGGGAGCCTTGGAGCAGAAAGTATGTGGGACTTAAAGGGAATCACTTCTGCTGAAGAATGGTTGTTGAATCACTCAAAATGATGGAGTACATATAGAGCTAGAGCTTGGGCAAGTAAGCCCTCTCACAAGCCACACCTCTTAGCCATGGAGGCTAAGGCTCACACACTAGAGTCCACAATCTCATTCAAGGGAGGAAATCAGCCTAACAATCAGGCCGACCAGTCACAGACGACCTAGAGAGCTATAAAATGCTCTCATGGCACACTCCTAGTGGTCACATTATCCACAATCCCATGGAGAATCGCCATGTGTCCATGGCTAGCACACAAGGATCTCACCTGACCTAAAAAGTAATGAGAGGTTCCTTTTTACTAGTCACTTCACTCTGACAAGGCAATCCAAGAATCTAGGACTTTTTTGGATATTTGTCCCATCAGGTCTTGACCCTGGACCACTTGCCTTCTTCTTTTTTTAGGCTAAGGCATCGAGCCATCGCCCATGGTCACCCATATATCGGCGATCAATGACCAGAAAGCTTTAAACATTCATATTTCCAAATCCGACCGTTGCATCGGTCCAAACTTGGAAGATATGAATTTTCGAAGTTTCGGGGGTCATGGACCATGGCTCCATGCCTTAGCCTGAGAAAAGAGAACCAGCAGCTGACGAGACAGTGGAAGCAGAGATCCTTCCTGACCCAGTCTCTCCCGATCCTTCCTCTACTGTGACACTGGGAGAACCAGTCTACTCTCCCATGTCTGATGCAAGAGATACTGCGGCCTCATCGGCAGAACCAGAGGAAAAAGATACACCTACATTAGCAGAAGCAGTTGTGCCAGTAGCACCACGCCAGCCGCCTGCTAACGCTCCAGTACCAGGTCAAAGGTACCCTCATAGGGTCCGCTACAAGCCTGGTGAGCGCGGGTATTTCTAGATGCTTCAAAAACCAAACCCTAATGAGCCGGCGTCGTACAAGGAGGCCATGGCTGGACCAGATGCACCAGATTGGGCGCAAGCTGTGTAGCAGGAGATACAGTCATAGCTCGACAACGGCATGTGGTTGCTGACAGAGCGTCCACCTGGACGCAAGGTAATAAAGTGTAAGTGGATGTTCAAGAAGAAGCGGGGAGCAGATGGTAACCTGGAAAAGTACAAGGCAAGGCTGGTCGCCAAGGGCTACTCGCAGTAGGAAGGCATCGACTACACAGAAACCTTTGCCCCTGTTGCAAAGTTTGCCTCCGTGCGTACGCTCCTTTCCTATGCAGCAGCAGAGGACTTTAAGGTCCACCACATGGACGTCAAGAAGGCATTCCTGAATGGTGACCTAGAGAAGGAGATTTACATGGAACAGCCAGAGGGATTTGTCATACATGGCCAGGAGCACCTGGTTTGCAAGCTGTACAAGTCGTTATATAGCCTCAAGCAAGCGTCGCGTGCTTGCCAGCGTCAATCGCTGGCAGCATGGTCATGAGGTTCTCATCATCATCCTCTTTGTGGATGACATTCTCCTCCTCTCTAACAGCATGTCTGTACTACAGGAGTTCAAAGAGGCCATGCAGGAGCGCTTCCAGATATCTGATCTCGGGGAAGCATCATACTTCCTCGGTATCTAGATCAAGCGTGACCGCAAATTACGCTCTGTCTCAGTGTAGCAGAGCCGCTATATCAAGGATGTCTTATAGCGGTTCGGCATGGAAGAGGGAAAACCCATCGGCACGCCGCTAGAGACGCGGCAGTACCTCGTGAACTTCAATGGAGAAGCAAATGCAACTGAGCGGCAGAAGTACCAGAGCGCCGTCGGCAGCCTCATGTACCTGATGGTTGCAACCAGGTCGGAGCTCGCACATGCTATTAGTACTGTGAGCCAGCACATGGCAAAACCCAGACCTGAGTACCAGAGAGCGGTAAAGCGGATCTTCCGCTACCTTGCTGGAACCATCAACATTGGTATCACATACAACGGCAACGACAATAGCATCATCGGCTACACAGACGCAGATTGGACTTCACATCCTGAGGACCGTAAGTCCATCTCTCGACATGTGTTCCTCATGAATTGTGGGGCCATGAGCAGGTATAGCAAGGGGCACGTGGTCGTGGTCACCTCAAGCACGGAAGCTGAGTACGTCTCTCTCACCTTTGGAGCCAAGGAAGCAGTTTGGCTTCAGCGTCTCATGGCTGAGATGAGTTGGAGTACAAGAATTCCAGTTCTTGTGCCCGTCGACAACTAGAGCGCAATCGCACTCGCCAAGAATCCTGAGCACCATGTACGCACCAAGCTCATTGACATCGCATATCTCTTCATCAGGCACATGGTGCAGGAGGTTGCTATGAAGCTGGAGTTTACTCCAACCAGCAAGCAGGTTGCTAATTTCTGCACCAAGCCAGGTACCCTTGAGAAGAAGCATTTCTGCATGAAGGCATGTGGACTCAGCCTACTCTGACTGTAGCAAAATGGGAGATATTTGGGAGAAGAGCCATCCGGCTCAGTTTCAGATCCACAGGAGCAAGTTCCAAGAAACTACCAAATGCCTGCTATGATTGTCAATCCAACTTCACCATTGAAAACATCATGTGGCACAATGTCTACGATCCAATTTTGAGGCCGATCCAACGGTCCAATTGGGAGATATGAATTTTCAAAGTATTCGGGGTCATCGACCGCCGATATCCGGGTGACCATGGGCGATGACTCCATGCCGTAGCCTGAGAAAAGACAAAAGGCAAGAGGTCCATGGTTGAGACCTGATGGGAGAAATATCCAAAAAGGGTCCTAGATTCTTGGGATGCCTTGTTAGAATGTGCTGAATAGGAAAAGGTACCTCTCGTTACGTTTTAGGTGAAGTGAGATCCTTGTGTGATAGCCATGGACACATGGCGATTCTCCATGGGATTGTTGGTTATGTGACCACTAGGAATGTCCCATGAGAGCATTTTCTAGCTCTTTAGGTCGTGAATGAGTGGTCAGCCTGATTTCTAGGCTGATTTCCTCCTTTTTGTGAGATTATGGACTCTAGTGTGTGAGCGTTAGCCTCCATGGCTAAGTGGTGTGGCATGTGAGAGGGCTGAGTTGCTCAAGCTCTAGCTCTATATGTACTTTATCATTTTTAGTGATTTCATAACCATTCTTTAGCACAAGTACTGCCCTTTCAGTCCCACATGCCCGCTTCTCCAAGGCTCTTTCTCTCCTCTAGTTCCAATACTTGGTATTAGAGCCAAGTTTTGCCACTTTCAGCCAGCACAGGCTGTCACTATGAGAATGACGGGTTGGGGAGAAACCTTCACCGAATTTGACAATTCACCACTTGATCTTCAATTTCAAGCAACAAGCTTTCCAAGGAGTCCAAGATCACGAAAATTCCATGGTCGGATTGAGAGTTATGCTGAAAACGATATCGGTTCGGACTACACTCTTCTCTTTGAGTAAGAGTGTCGTCTTGTAATGACCATAACTCTCTTGTTTCTTTGTCAAATTTAAAAACTAGCACATACGAATAAAATTATTTCTGCTAAGCTTTCCATTGAAGCAAAAATATTTTAATTCCATTGGTACGTTTGGGAGAAATCTTGTTTACAAGCTAGCTGGTGTGAGGTAGAGTAGGAGCGGAAGTATACCCTGTTTTCAAGAGGACATATCTTTCAAAATCCCTTGTTGATGACATGTTTTATGGGTCGATCAAAAAGTTTTTGAGCTGCATGTTTTAGTGGTGGGCTTTGTTTTTCAAAATTCCCAGTCTTTTGGCCTCTTCAGTCCATTTTCTGTCATACAAATTTCTGGCAGAAGCAACAGCAGAAGCAGGGGTAGTGCCGCCACTCAAGGGCAGCGCTGAGAATCACCACGGCTCAAAATGGCAGCAGTAGGCGATGTAATAGCAGCCCAACCCTTGGAAGCTCCGTACTCGCCTCTTTTTGGAGGAGAGGGGCTTGTGGGAGGTGGTGAGTGGCGACGAGCGCGCTCCGCCTCCACAGGCAAAAGGTATCACCGTAGCAAAGGTAGTGGCGGGGAAGACGCCACAAAAAGGTGTAGCAGATGCAAGTTCATCTTAAACTGCAGTAGCGGCATATGAGGAGTGGAAGAAGGATAGGTAGGCTTACAGGCTACTTGTCAACATCATCTCCAACCCGCATCTTTAGTACGTAACTGACAAGGTGGGACTCGTTGTGCAAGAATTATGAGAGCAAGGATCCTGCATTCCTCATGCATTTGGAGGAGAAGATGATGGCGCTGAAAATGTAGGGTAGCGAGGGGATGAATGCGTACTTCGATAGGGTAAAGGACCAGGCGAAGCGGCTGAAATCGGCCGGCAATCCTATGGAAGATACGCGCTTCGTCCTTCACATTCTGACGACACTCCCAAAGAGCTATGATACGGTGCGACAGACAATGGAGTGCCAGCAGACTCTCGACGTGGACTTCATCTAAACGTACTTGCTGTAGGTAGAAGTGCGTCGCTATGCAGTAAACTGCGATGGCGGCAGCAGCAGTAATGAAGCATCTTTCATGGCCATGGGCTCACGCAACCAGCAGCAGCAGCAATCCGGGCAGTAGAGAGGCAAGAAGGAGGGAAAGTCCCACTTTTGCCAAAATGAGGGGCACTACAAGAAAGAGTGCTTCACGTTCAAGAGGGACCATAAGGAGCAGCAGCAACAACAGCAAAAGTAGCAATTTCCATAGTAACGGCAGCAGCAGTCACAGTAACATCAACACTAGCAACAGCAGAACCAGACCGGCGTGCGCCACTTTGGCAATAAGAACGTCGCCAAGGAGGTGCGCGACCACCTCTTCATGGTGAAGTCTGGCATGTCGCGGAAGGAAAAGGTGGATCTGGCATGGTTCAAGGACTCAGGGTGTACCAAGAGTGTGACGCACGACAAGGAGTGGTTTACGTAGTTGCTCTCTATTCCCCCCCGACCGATTGCTTTGGGTGATAAGGGTGTCACTGACCGACTGCAGGAGTACGTGAGTGATAAGGTTGTCACTCATGTACGGAAGATGCGGGTTGGAGATGGTGTTGACAAGCAGCCTGTAGGCCTGCTTGTCCTTCTTCCACTCCTCATATGTCGCTGCTACAGTTGTAGATGAACTTGCATCTGCTGCACATTTGTGCGGCGTCTTCCCCTTCATCACTTGTTTAATGGTGATGCCTTTTGGCTGGGCTGCTGTAACCACGCCAACTGCTGCCATTTTGAGCCTTGGTGATGGTGAGCGCTGCATAGAGTGGCGGCTCTACCCGAGCTTCAGTTGCTGCTTGAGCCAGAAATCTGTCTAACAGAAAATGGACTAGAGAGGCTTGCAAACTGGAAATTTTGAAAAACTGAGTCCACCAACGGACAATTCAGCTCAAAACCTTTCAGATATTCCTCTAAAACAGGGTCATAAAAAGGAGATTTTCAGAGATATGCCCTTTTGAAAACAGGGTATGCTTCTACTCCCACTCCAGCTCACACCAGCCAGCTTGTAAATGGCGTTTCTCCCAAACCTACCAATGGAATGCAAATATTTTGGCACAAATTGAAATCTTAGGAAAAATACTTCAATTGGTATGTATTACTTTTTAAATTTGACAAAGAAACGAGAGAGTTATAGCCATCACAAGGCGACAGTCTTACTCAGAGAGAAGAGTGTAGCCCTGGCCGACCTTGTTTTGAGCATAACTGTCAATCCGACGGTTGGATTTTTGTGATCTTGGGCTGGTTCGAAGCTTGTCTCTTGAACGTGAGGATCAAGTGGTCGATAGTTGAATTTGGTGAAGGTCTCATCCCAACCCGTCACTCTCAAAGTGACGGCCTGTGCTAGCTGAAAATGGCAGAAATTGGAAGTGATACCAAATGTTGGATCTGGAGGAGAGAGGGAGCCTTGGACCAGCAAACGTGGGGGACTGGAAGGAAATCTTTTGTGTTGAAGAGTGGTTGTTAAATCACTCAAAATGATCGAGTACATATAGAGTTAGTGTTGGATCTGGAGGAGAGAGGGAGCCTTGGAGCAGCGAGCATGTCTGATTGGAAGGGCATCACTTGTGCTGAAGAATGGTTATTCAATCACTCAAAATAACGGAGTACATATAGAGCTAGAGCTTGGGCAAGTCTGCCCTCTCACAAGCCACACCACTTAGCCATGGAGACTAAGGCTCACACACTAGAGTCTACAATCTCTCACAAGGGAGGAAATCAGCCTAGCAATCAGGCTGACCACTCACACACAACCTAGAGAGCTAGAAAATACTCCCATGGTACACTCCTAGTGGTCCCGTAACCCACAATCCCATGGAGAATCGCCATGTATCCATGGCTAGCACACAAGCATCTCACTTCACCTAAAAATTAAGGAAAGGTACCTTTACCCTAGTCAGCACACCCTGACAAGGCCATCCTAAGACGAAGGATCTTTTTGGATATTTCTCCCATCAGGTCTTTACGCTGGACCTATTGCCTTTTTGTTTTCTCAGGCTAAGGCATGGAGCCATCGCCCATGGTCATTCGGATATCGGCGGTCGATGACCTTGGAAACTACGAAAATTCATATCTCCCTATCCAACCGTTGGATCGGCCTCAAACTTGGACCGTAGTCATTTTGCCACCTGATCTTTCTTATGGCGAAGTTGGATTGACAATCGGAGCAAGTATCTGGTAGTTTCCTGGAACTTGCTCTTGTGGACCTGAAACTGAGCCGGATGCTCCTTTCCCAACAATCTCCCACTTTGCCGCAGTCAGAGTTGGCTGAGTCTGCATGCCTTAATGCAGAACTCCTGCTTCTCACGGGTCACTGGCTTGATGTAGAAATCAGCGACCTACCTGCTGGTTTGAGTAAACTTCAGCTTGATAGCACCCTCCTACACCATGTGCCTTATGAAGTGATCTGTGATGTCAATGTGCTTGGTGCGTGCATGGTACTCAGGATTCTTGGCGAGTGCGATTACGCTCAAGTGATCGACGCACAGAGGAACTCGAAGAGCTACACTCCCACTCATCTCCGCTATGAGACGCTAGAGCCAAACTGCTTCCTTGGCTCCAAAGCTGAGAAACGTACTCAGCTTCTAAGCTCGAGGTGGCCACGACCACCTGCCGCTTGCTGCACTAGCAGTTGGCACCTCCATTCATGAGAAATACATGTCCAGAGACGGACTTGCGGGTCTCAGGATTTGAAGCACAATCTGCATCTGTATAGCCGATGATGCTGTTGTCGTTGCTGTTGTAGGTAATGCCGACGTTGATGGTTCCAGCAAGGTAGCGGAAGATCCGCTTCACTACCTTCTGGTGCTTCGGATCGGGATTAGCCATGTGCTGGCTCACAGTGCTCACATCCTGTATGAGGTCCGGCCTGGTTGCCACCATCAGGTACATGAGATTGCCGACGGCGCTCTAGTGCTTTTGCCGCTCAACTGCATCTACTTCTCCACTGAAGCTCACGAGGTAGTGCCGTGTCTCCAGCGGCATGCCCCTGGGTTTTGCCTCTGCAATACCGAACCGCTGTAAGACATCCTTGATATAGCGACTCTATTGCAGTGAGAGAGAGCGTGATTTGTGGTCATGCGTGATCTGGATACTGAGGAAGTATGATACCTCCTCGAGATCAGACATCTGGAAGCGCTCCTGCATGGCCTCCTTGAACTCCTTTAGAGCAGACATGCTTTTGGAAAGGAGGAGCATGTCATCCACAAAGACAATGATGATGAGGATCTCATGCTCATGCTGCCAGCGATACACACTGTAGTCACACTCGCTCTGCTCAAACCCCATGCACTGCAACGCCGCATCCAACTTCTGGTTCCAAGCACGCGATGCATGCTTGAGGCCGTACAACAACTTCTTCAACTTGCAAACTAGGTACTCCTGGGCATCCATGACGAACCCCCCCGACTGCTCCATATAGATCTCCTCCTCCAAGTCACTATTCAAGAATGCCGTCTTGACATCCATGTGGTGAACCTCGAAGTCCTCTGCTGCTGCATAAGAGAGGAGCGTGTGCACAGAGACAAACTTTGCAAAAGCGGCAAAAGTTTTTGTATAGTCGATACCCTCCTGCTGCGAGTAGCCCTTGGCGACCAGCCTCGCCTTGTACTTTTCCAGGTTACCATCTGCTCCACGTTTCTTCTTGAACACCCACTTGCATTTGATCACCTTACGTCTAGGTGGACGCTCAGTCAGCTCTCACGTTCCGTTGTCTAGCTGCGATTGTATCTCCTGCTACACGGCTTGCATCCAATCTGCTGCATCTGGTGTAGCCATGGCCACCTTGTATGACGTTGGCTCATTTGAATCTGCTGCAACTGCAACGTTTATCTGTTCTGGTTTCTACAGCATCCAGAAATGGCCGCGCTCACTAGGCTTGTAACGTACCCTAAGAGGGTACCTGTGACCTGTCCTGGAGCGTTAGCGGGTGGCTAGCGCGGTGCTGCTGGCATTACTGCTGCTGCGGGTGGTGCTACATCTCCCTCCTCTGTTTCTACCGATGAGGCTATTGTATCTGCTACATCAGACATGGGAGAGTAGAGTGATTCTCTCACTGTCACAGTAGAGGAAGGATCGGGAGAGACTTGGTCAGGAAGGATTCCTCCTCCTATTGTCTCGTCGGCTGCTCGTTCAGCGGCCTCTTCACAGACAATGTTGGTGCCAATGACGTTGCTCTCCTTGAAGACGACATCCCTGGAGATGATGACGTGGCTTGTATCCCTCTCGTAGAGGTAATAGGTCTTGCTTGCCACGTTGTAGCCAATCATCAGCATCTGCGTACTCTTTGCATCCCATTTCTGCCGCTTCTCCTTGGGCACGTGCATGTGCGCGAGGCTGCCAAATGCTCCGAGATGACCCACGCTCGGTTTCTTGCCGAACCACACCTCGTACGACGTCATTTGCTCCAGCGCCTCAGTTGGATTGCGTTTCTTGATATAGACCGCGGTGCTCACAGCTTCAGTCCAGAAGTCATAGGTCAACCGAGCCGCGTGAAGCATGGAGCGCGCCGACTCCATAATGGTACGGTTGGCGCGTTCTGCTATACCGTTCTGCTACTGTGAGTACGGCGCGGAACACTGCGCCTTGATGCCAGGTGCTTTGAGGTAGTCCTTGAACTCCTTGCTTAGGTATTCTCCTTCGCGATCGCTGTGCAACGCCTTGATCTTCTTGCCTGTCTGTTTCTCCTCCATGGCCTTGAACTCCTTGAACATTTCAAAGCACTGGTCCTTGGAAGGAAGAAAGTACAAAGCAGTGTAACGGCTGAAATCATCAATGAAGGTCAGGAAAAACCCGGAGCATCCAAAGCTCTGGGTCTGCATCTGTCCGCACAAGTCCGTGTGGACCAGCTCCAACATCTCATTCGCACGCTCTTCTACTCCAGAGAATGCCTCCCGGTGCTGCTTTCCCTCTAAATAGCCGATGTACATGTGCTACTCAAAGTTAGAGATGGTAGGCAGGTCACGCACTTTCTTCTTTGCTTAAAGCTGTTGCAAGGTACGCATGCCGATCTGGCCGTAGCGTGCATCCCAGATCTCGCCATCTGTTGCCTGTATCACTGCTACAAGACTCTGCTCACGCGGGATCTTTGTCGCCCCCACTAGGCGGTACATGTCGCCCTCCTTCACCGACCTGGCCAACTCCTCTCCTGTATCCTTATTGAGGATGTAGCCATAGTCATCATCAAAGACAACGCGCAATCCTGTGTTTCTAAGAGAGGAGACTGAGAGGAGGTTGAATGCAGCATCAGGTACATACAGCATGCCATGGAACACTCCCACTTCAATGCCACATGGGGTCTCCAACCACATCTCCACAATCCCAATCCCCTTAGCATACACCACCCGATCATCACCCATAGCGATAGGACGGGGACGGATGGACAGCAGCTATGTAAACCACTCCTTGTGATGTGTGAGGCTATTGGTACACCCTGAGTCCTTATACCATGCGAGATCGGCCTTCTTCACCTGCCACACGTCAGACGTCGCCATGAAGAGACAGTCGCGTACCTCCTTGGCCACATTCACATTGCCAAAGTGGCGCACACCAGCCTGGTTTTGCTGCTACTGCTGCTGCTGCTGACGCTATTGTGACTACTGCTACTGCTGCTGCTGCTTTAGCTGCTGCTGCTGCGATGACTGCTGCTACTGCTGCTCCTTCTAGTCCCTCTTGAGCTTGAAACACTCCTTTTTATAGTGTCCCTCTTTCTGCTAGTAATAGCATTTGCCTTTCTTTCTGCGTTTCTGCTGCCCAGACTGCTTCTGCTACTGCTGGTTGCGTGAGCTCGTGGCCACAAAAGTTGCTTCACTCATGCCGCCGCCATTGCGCTTTGCTGCATTGTGATGCAATTCCACCTACACGAGGTGTGTGCAGATGAAGTCAAGGTCGAGAGTAAGCTGACACTCCAGCGTATCTCGCACCGTGTCGTAGCTGGTTGGGAGTCCCCTCAGCAAGAGGAGGATGAAGCGCGTCTCTTCCATAGGGTTGCCGGCCACTCTCAGTTGCGTCGCCAGCTCCTTTGCCCTATCCAGATATGCCTCCATCACTTCACCACCCTGCATTTTCAGTGCCATCATCTTTTCCTCCAAAAGCATGAGGAATGCAGGATCCTTGCTCTCATACTTCTTGCACAACGTGTCCCACCCCTCCTTTGCAGTAGCCTTGTCACTCACGTACTGAAGATGCGGGTTGGAGATAGTGTTGACAAGCAACCAGTATGCCTGTCTGTCCTTCTTCTTCCACTCCTCATACACCGCTGGTACAGCTCTAGAAGAACCTGTATCAGCTGCACCCTTTTGCGAAGTCTTCCCCGCCACTACCTGCGCTGCGGTGATACCTTTTGCATGTGGAATTGGAGCCGGCTCATCGTCGCTCACCTCCTCCCACAAGCCCTTCTCCTCCAAAAGGAGGCGGGTACGGATCTTCCAAAACGTGAAGTTGGTGCATCCCTCCAGCCTCTCCAAAGGCTGGGCTGTTGTCACAACGCCAGCTGCTGCTGTTTTGAGCCTTGGTGATGCTCAGCGGTGCCCTTGGATGGCGGCGTTACCCCTGCTTCTGCTGCTGCTTCTGCCAGAAATCTTACTGATAGAAAATGAACTGTAGATGCAAGCAGACTGGGAATTTTGAAAAACAGAGTCCACCACTAGAAAACTCAGCTCAAAACCTTTCAGATCCACCCATAAAACAGGCACATCAACAGGATATTATAAAAGATATGCCCTCTTGAAAACAAGGTATGCTTCTGCTACCACTCCAACTCAGACAAGCCAGCTTGTAAACTGCGTCTCCCAAACAAATCAATGGAATGCAAAAGGTTTTGCACCAATGGAAAACGTAGGAAAAATACTACTATTTCCATGTGCCACTTTTTAAATTTGACAAAGAAACAAGAGAGTTATGGTCATCACAAGGCGACGGTCTTACTCATAGAGAAGAGTGTAGCCCTGGCTGACCTCGTTTTGAGCATAACTCTCCATTTGACTATTGGATCTTTGCGATCTTGAGCTTGGTGGAAAGCTTGTCTTTTGAACTTGAAGATCCTTTAGTTGATCATCAAATCTAGTGAAGGTCTCACCCCAACCTATCACTCTCAAAATGATGGCCTGTGCTGCTTAAAAGTGGCTGAACTTGGCTCTGATACCAAATGTTGGATCTGGAGGAGAGCGGAAGCCTTGGGACAGCGAGTATGTGTGATTGGAAGGGCATCACTTGTGCTAAAGTATGGTTATTCAATCCCTCAAAATGATGGAGTACATATAGAGCTAGAGCTTGGGCAAGTAAGCCCTCTCACAAACCACACCACTTAGCCATGGGAGTAAGGCTAACACACTAGAGTCCACAATCTCAAACAAGGGAGGAAATCAGCCTAGCAATCAGGCTGACCACTCACACACGACCTAGAGAGCTAGAAAATGCTCTCATGGCATACTCCTAATGGTCACCTAACCCACAATCTAATGGAGAATCGCCATGAGTCCATGGCTAGCACACAAGGATCTCACCTCACCTAAAAATTAAGGAAAGGTACGTTTATCCTAGTCAGCACACTCTGACAAGGCAATCCTGAGACCAAGAATCTTTTTGGATATTTCTCCCATCAGGTCTTGACAGTGGACCTCTTGCCGTTTTCTTTTCTCAGGCTAAGGCATGGAGCCATCGCCAATGGTCACCTGGATATCGGCGGTCGATGACCCCAAAAACTACGAAAATTCATATCTCCCAATCCGACCGTTGGATTTGCCTCAAACTTGGACCGTAGATATATTATCACCTGATCTTTCTAATGTGGGGGTTGGATTGACACTCGGAGCAGGCATTTGGTAGTTTCACGGAACTTGCTCCTGTCGACCTGAAACTGAGTCGAATGGTCTTTTCCCAACAGTTAGAGCTTGGGTAAGTCAGCTCTCTCACAAGCTATACCACTTAGCCATGGAGGGTGAGGCTCACACACTAGAGTTTATAATCTCACACAAGGGAGGAAATCAGCCTAGCAATCAGGCTGACCACCCACACACGACCTAAAGAGCTAGAAAATGCTCTCTTGCTACACTCCTAGTGGTCACATAACCCACAATCCAATGGAGAATCACGATGTGTCCATGGCTAGCACACAAGGATCTCACCTCACCTAAAAAGTAAGGAGAGGTACCTTTTTCCTAGTCAGCATACTCTGTCAAAGCAACCCAAGAATCAAGGACCTTTTTGGATATTTCTCCCATCAGGTCTTGACCTTGGACCTTTTGCCTTTTTCTTTTCTCAGACTAAGGCATGGAGCCATCTTCCATGATCACCCGGATATTGGCGGTTGATGACCCCGGAAACTTTGAAAATTCATATCTCCCAATCTGACTGATGGATCGGCCTCAAACTTGGAGTGCAGACATTTTGCCACCTGATTTTTTTAGTGGTGAATTGGGATTGACGATCAGAGCAAGCATCTGGTAATTTCCTGGAACTTGCTCTTGTGGACCTGAAATTGAGCCGGATGGCATCTTTTTCAACAATTGGAGTGTTCCATGGCGTGCTATATGTGGTTGATGCTGCGTTCAACCTTCTCTGAGTGTCCTCTCTCACCAACTCAGGACTTCGGGTTGTCTTTGATGACGAGTATGGCTATATCCTCGACAAGGAAACAGGGGAGGATTTGACCAGGTCGGTGAAGGAAGGCGACATGTACTGCCTGTTGGGGGCGACCAAGATCCCGCGTGAGCAATGTCTTGCAGCAGTGGTGCAGGCCACAGATGGCAAAATCTGCCATGTGCGCTACGGTTAGATCGGCATGCACATCTTGCAGCAACTTAAAATAAAACAGATGGTGCATGACTTGCCCACCATCTCTAACTTTCAGCAGCATTATGCATCGGCTATTTGGAGGGAAAGCAGCATCGCAAGGCATTTTCTGGAGTAAGGGAACGTGCGAAGGAGGTGCTGGAGCTGGTCCACACAGACTTGTGTAGCCCGATGTAGACCCAGAGCTTTGGTGGCTCTAGGTATTTTCTCACCTTCATTGATGATTTCAGCCGTTACACTGCTGTGTACTTCCTTTCCTCCAAGGAGTAATGCTTTGACAGGTTCAAGGAGTTCAAGGTCATGGTCGAGAACCAAACTGGCAAGAAAATCAAGTTACAACGCAGCGAACGCGGTGGAGAGTACCTGAGCAAGGAGTTCCAGGACGTCCTCGCAACACCAGGCATCAACGTGCAGCGCAGTGCTCCATACTCGCCGCAACAGAACGGCATACCAGAACGTACCAAGCGCACCATTGTTTAGTTGGCGCGCTCCATGCTTCACGCGGCTCAGTTCACCTTTGACTTTTGGGCCGAAGCAGTGAGCACTGCGGTGTACATAAAAAACCATGGTCTAACTAAGGCCCTGGAGCAGATGACGTCGTACGGAGCGTGATTCAGGAAGAAGCCAAGCGCAGGTCATCTTCGCGCGTTTGGCAGCTAAGTGCACATGCACGTGCCCAAGGAGAAGCGACAGAAAAAGGATGTGAAGAGTGCACAGATGTTGGCAAACAAGGCGTATTGCCTTTACGAGAGGGATACTAGCCACATCATCATCTACAGGGATGTCGTTTTCAACGAGAGCAACGTTATCGGCACCAACATTGGTTGTGAGATGGCAGTAGAAGTAGTAGCTAACGAGGTAGTAGGAGGAGATATCCTTCCTGACCCAGTCTCTCCTGATCCTTCCTCCACTATGACAGTGGGAGAACCAGTCTATTCTCCCATGTCTGATGTAGCAGATACAGCAGCCTCATTGGCAGAAGCAGAGGAAGAAGATGCACCACCATCAGCAGGAGCCGTTGTGCCAGCAGCACTACGCCAGCCACTTGCTAGCGCTTTAGTACCAGGTTAAAGATTCCCTCTTAGGGTGCGCTACAAGCCTGGTGAGCATGGGTATTTCAGGATGCTCCACAAACCAGACTAGATGAACGGTGCAATTACAATAGACTTTGATGAGCCTATGTCGTACAAGAAGGTCATGGTGTCACCAGATGCAGTAGGAGATACAGTCGCAGCTTGACAACAGTACGTGGGAGCTGACTGAGCGTCCACCTGGACGTAAGGTGATCAAGTGGAAGTGGGTATTCAAGAAGATGCGGGGAGCAGATGGCAACCTGGAAAAGTACAAGGCGAGGCAAGTCGCCAAGGTCTACTCACAGCAGGAAGGCATCGATTACACAGTAACCTTCGTCCTTCTTGCCAAGTTTGCCTCTGTACGTACGCTCCTTACCTATGCAACAGAAGAGGACTTTGAGGTCCACCACATGGATGTCAAGACAGCGTTCCTGAACGGTGACCAGGAGGAGATTTTCATGGAGCAGCCGGTGGGATTTCTTACGGATGGCGAGGAGCACCTGGTTTGCAAGCTCCAGAAGTCACTGTATGGCCTCAAGCAAACATCGCGTGCTTGGAACCAGAAGTTGGATGCGGCGTTACAGTGCATGGGGTTCGAGTGCAGCGAGTGTGATTACAACGTCTACCGCTGGCAACATAAGCATGAGGTCCTTATCATTATTGTGTATGTTGATGGCATGCTCCTCCTTTCCAACAGCATGTTTGTACTACACGAGTTGAAGGAGCACTTCTAGATGTCTAATCTCGGCGAGGCATCATACTTCCTCGGTATTCATATCACGTGTGATTACAAATCACGCTCTCTCTCTCTCTCTTTGCAATAAAGCTGTTACATCAAGGATGTCTTGCACAGGTTCGACTTGGCAGAGGTCAAATCCATTGCCACACCGCTAGAGATGCTGCAGTACCTCATGAGCTTCAGTGGAGATACAGATGCAACAAAGCGGTAGAAGTACCAGAGCGACGTCGGCAGCCTCATGTACGTGATGGTTGCAACCATGCCAGACCTCGCACATGCTGTTAGCGCTGTGAGCCCATACATGGCCAATATCTCAGACCTGAGCACCACAAAGCAGTTAACCGAATCTTCTACTACCTTGCTGGAACCATCAACATCAGCATCACCTACAATGTCGACAACAACAACATCATCTGCTATACAGACGCAGATTGCGGTTCAAACCCTGAGGACCTCAAGTCCATCTCTGGACATGTATTCCTCATGAATGGTGGGGCCATCAGCTGGTGCAGCAAGCGACAGGTGGTCGTGGCTACATCAAGCACGGAAGCTAAGTACGTCCCTCTCAGCTTTGGAGCCAAGGAAGCAGTTTGGCTACAGCGTCTCATGGCAGAGATGAGTGGGAATGCAGTAGTTCCAGTTCCTATGCGCGTCGACAACCAGAGAACAATTGCTCTTGCCAAAAATTGTTGGCAAAGACGCCATCCGGCTCAGTTTCAGGTCCACAGGAGCAAGTTCCAGGAAACTAGAAGACGCATGTGACCACTAAGAGTGTTCCATGAGATGATTCTCTAGCTCTCTAGGTCATGTGTGGGTGGTTAGCCCGATTGCTAGGCTGATTTCCTCCCTTGTGTGAGAGTATGGACTCTAATGTGTGAGGCTTAGCCTCCATGGCTAAGTGGTGTAGCTTGTGAGAGGGCTGACCTACCCAAGCTCTAGCTCTATATGTACTCCATCATTTTGAGTCATTTAATAACCATTCTTCAGCACAAGTGATGTCCTTCCAGTCCCACATGCTCGCTGCTCCAAGGCTCCCTCTCTCCTCCAGTTCCAACATTTGGTATCAGAGCCAAGTTCTGCCACTTTCAGCCAACACAGGCCGTCATTTAAAGAGTGACGGGTTGGGTATAAATCTTCACCAGATTTAACGCTCAACCACAAGATCTTCAAGTTCTAGAGACAAGTTTTTCAATGAGCCCTTAATCGAGAAGATCCAACAGTCAAATTGAGAGTTATGCTTAAAAAGAGGTCGGCCAGGACTACACTCTTCTCTCTGAGTAAGACTGTCGCCTTGTGATGACCATATCTCTCTCATTTCGTTGTCACATTTAAAAAGTAGCACATACTAATTGAAGTATTTTTCCTAAGCTTTTCATTGGTGCAAAAATATCTGCATTCTATTAGTATGTTTCAGAGAAATGCCGTTTATAACCTGGCTGGTGTGAGCTGGAGTAGGAGCAGTAGCATACCCTGTTTTGAAGAGGGCATATCTTTCAAAATCCCCTATTGATGACAATGTTTTATGGGTCGATCTGAAAGGTTTTGAGCTGAAATTGTTAGTGGTGGGCTTGGTGAATTTCCCAGTCTGCTTGCCTCTACAGTCCATTTTCCGTCAGACGGATTTCTAGCAGTAGCAACAGCAGAAGCAGGGATAGAGCCGCCACTCAAGGGCAGCTTTGAGCATCACCAAGGCTCAAAATGGCACCAACAAGCGTGGGAACAGCAGCCCAGCCTTTGGAGAGGCTGGAACGACGCGCCAACTTCATGTTTGGAACATCCGTACCCACCTCCTTTTGGAGGAGAGGGGCTTGTGGGAGGGGGTGAGCGGCGACGAGCGCGCTCCGCCTCCACAAGCAAAAGGCATCACCGCAGCAGAGGTGGTGGCGGGGAAGATGCCGCAGAAAGGTGCACCAGATGCAGGTTCATCAACAACTGTAGCAGCGGCATAAGAGGAGTGGAAAAAGAAGGAAAGGCAGGTCTACAGGCTGCTTATCAACACCATCTCCAACCCGCATCTTTAGTACATGAGTGACAAGGCTACTGCAAAAGAGGGTTAGGCCATATTGTGCAAGAAGTATGAGAGCAAGGATCCTGCATTCCTCATGCTTTTGGAGGAGAAGATGATGGCATTGAAAATGCAGGGTGGCGAAGGAATCGAGGCGTACTTGGACAGGGCAAAGGAGCTGGCAAAGTAGGTGAAAGCAGTCGGCAACCATTTGGAAGACACGTGCTTTGTCCTCCTCTTGCTGAGGGGACTCCCGACAAGCTATGACACGGTGTGAGAGACGTTGGAGTGCCAGCCGACTCTCGACCTCGACTTCAACTCTACGCACCTGGAGCAGGTAGAACGTAGCAATGCCGCAAAGCACAATGGCGATAGAAGCAACAATGATGCAGCTTTCATAGCCATGGGCTCACGCAATGAGCATAACAGCAGTCTAGGCAGCAGAGAAGCAAGAAGAAAGGCAAGTACCACTATTGCCAGAAAGAGTAGTACTATAAGAAAGAGTGCTTTAAGTTCAATAGGTACCAGAAGGAGCAGCAGCAACAGCAGCAAGACTAGCAATCTCCACAGCAACAGTAGTAGCAGTCACAACAACGTCAGCAGCAGTAGTAGAACTAGACCGGCGTGCGTCATTTTGGCAACATGAACGTCGCCAAGGAGGTATGCGACCGCCTCTTCATGGCAAAGTCTGACATATCGCAGAAGGAGAACGTGGATCTTGCGTGGTACAAGGACTCCGGGTGTACCAAGAGCCTGACGTACCACAAGGAATGGTTTACGCAGCTGCTCTCCATTCCCCCTCATCCGATTGCTTTGGGTGATGATCGGATGGTGTATGATGAGAGGAAGCAGAACGCGCCAACTGCACCATCGTTGAGTCACCACACTCCATGCCGCATGCAAGTCGGCTAACCTACAACTCTTGTTCCGAAGCATTGAGCACTGTGGTGTACCTCAAGAACTGAAGTCCAACTAAGACTCTAGAGCAGATAACACTGTACGAGGCGTAACTCGTCAAGAAGCCAAGCATGGGTCATCTTCGCGCGTTTGGCAGCTTGGCGCACATGCACGTGCCAAAGAAGAAGCGGCAAAAGTGAGATGCGAAGAGCGCGCAGATGCTGATGATTGGCTATGAGGTGGCAAGCAAGGCATATCGCGTCTACGAGAAGGATATATGCCACGTCATCATCTCCAGGGATGTCTTCAATGGGAGCAACGTCATCGGCACTAACATTGTCTGTGAAGAGGTAGTAGAAGCAGTAGCTGACAAGGCAGTGGGAGCAGATATCCTTCCTGACCCAACCTCTCCTGATCCTTCCTCCACTATGAGAGTGGGAGAACCAGTCTACTCTCCCATGTCTGATGCAGCAAAAACAGCGGCCTCATCGGCGGAAGTGGAGGAAGAAGATGCACCACCATCAGTATAAGCAGTTGTGTGAGCAGCACTACGCCAGCCGCCAACTAACGCTCGAGCACCAGGTTGAAAGTACCCTCTCAGGGTAAGCTACAAGCCTGGTGAGCGCGGGCATTTTTGGATGCTCCAAAAACTAGACCAAATGAACGTCACAGTTGCAGCAGACTCTGATGAGCCCGCGTCGTATAAGGAGGCCATTGTTGCGCCAGATGCAGCAGATTGGGCACACGTTGTGCAACAAGAGATACAGTCGTAGCTCGAAAACGGTACATGGGAGCTGACTGAGCGTCCACCTGAACAAAAGGTGATCAAGTGCAAGTGGGTGTTCAAGAAGAAGGGAGGAGCAGATGGGAACCTAGAAAAGTACAAGGCAAGGCAGGTCGCCAAGGACTTCGCGCAGCAAGAAGGCATCAACTACACGGAAACATTTGCTCCTGTTGCAAAGTTTGTCTCTGTTCGTACGCTCCTTTCCTATGCACCGTAGAGGACTTTGAGGTCCACCTCATGGACGTCAAGACAGCGTTCCTCAACGGTGACCTAGAGGAGGAAATTTACATGGAGCAGCCGGAGGGGTTCGTCATGGATGGCCAGGAGCACCTGGTTTGCAAGCTGCAGAAGGCGTTGTACCGACTCAAGCAAGCGTCGCGTGCTTGGAACCGAAAGTTGGATACGGCGTTGTAGTACATGGGGTTTGAGCGTAGTGAGTGTGACTACACCGTCTATAGCTGGCAGCATGGTCATGAGGTGCTCATCATCATCATCTATGTGGATGACATGCTCCTCCTTTCCAACAACATGATTGCCTGCTTGAGTTCAAGGAGGCCATGCAGGAGTGCTTCCAGATGTCTGATCACAGGGAGGCATCACACTTCCTCGGTATCCAGATCATGCATGATCGCAAATCACTCTTTCTCTCGCTACAGCAGAGCCGCTACATCAAGGATGTCTTGCAGCGGTTCGGCATGACTGAGGCAAAACCCATCGGCACGCCGCTGGAAACGCGGCAGTACCTCGTGAACTTCAATGGAGAAGCAAATGTAGCTGAGCGGCAAAAGTACCAAAGCGCTGTCGGTAGCCTCATGTACCTGATGGTTGCAACCAGGCCGGACCTCGCACAGGCTGTTAGCGTTGTTAGCCAGCACATGGCAAACCCCGGACCTGAGCACCAAAAGGCAGTCAAGCGGATCTTTCGCTACCTTGATGCAACCATCAACATCAGCATCACCTACAACGGCAACGACAACAGCATCATCAGCTACACAGATGCTGATTGGGCTTCAAACCCTGAGGACCGCAACTCCATCTCTAAACATATGTTCCTCATGAATGTCGGGGCCATCCGCTGGTGCAGCAAGTAAACCGTGGTCGTGCCCACCTCAAGCAAGGAAGCTAAGTATGTCTCTCTCAGCTTTGGAGCCAAGGAAGTAGTTTGGCTTGAGCGTCTCATGGCAAAGATGACTGGGAGTGCAACTGTTCTAGTTCCTGTGTACATCGACAACCAGAGCGCAATCGCACTCCCCAAGAATCCTGAACACCATGCACGCACTAAGCACAATGACATTGCATATCACTTCATCAGTCATATGGTGCAGGAGGATGCTATCAAGCTGGAGTTTAGTCCAACGAGCAAGCAGGTCACTGATTTCTGCACCAAGTCAGTGAGAAGCAGGTCGTTGATTTCTGCATGAAGGTATGTGGACTCAGCCCACTCTGACTGTGGCAAAGTGGGAGATTGTTGTGAAAGGAGCCATCCAGCTCAGTTTCAGGTCCACAGGAGCAAGTTCTAGGAAACTAGCACATGCATGATCTAATCGTTAATCCGGATTTCAGGTGGCAAAATGTCTACAGTCCAAGTTTGAGGCCGATCCAACGGTCGGATTGGTAGATATGAATTTTTGAAGTATTCGGGGTCATCGACTGCTGATATACGGGTGACCATGGGCGATGGTTCCATGCCTTAGCCTGAGGAAAGAAAAAGGCAAGAGATCCAAGGTCAAGACCTGATGGGAGAAATATCCAAAAAGGTCCTTGGTCTTAGGATTGCCTTGTCAGAGTGTGCTGACTTGGATAAAGGTACCTTTCTTTACTTTTTACGTGAGGTAAGATCCTTGTGTGCTAGCCATGGACACATGGCGATTCTCCATGGGATTGTGGGTTATGTGACCACTAGGAGTGTGCGACAAGAGCAATCTCTAGCTCTCTAGGTCGTGTGTGAGTGGTCAGCTTGATTGGTAGGCTGATTTCCTCCCTTGTGTGAGATTATGGACTCTAGTGTGTGAGCCTTGGCCTCCATGGCTAAGTGGTGTGGCTTGTAAGAGGGCTGACTTGCCCAAGCTGTAGCTCTATATGAACTCCATCATTTTAAGTGATCTGATAACCATTCTTCAGCACAAGTGATCCCCTTCCAGTCCCACATACTCGCTGCTCCAAGGCTCCCTCTCTCCTCCAGATCCAACAAGAATCCTGAGCACCATGCACACAACAAGCACATTGACATCGCATATCACTTCATCAGGCACACGGTGTAGGAGAAGTAACAGGTCGCTGATTTTTGCACCAAGCCAATGACGCATGAGAAGTAATAGTTTTGCATGAAGGCATGTGGACTCAGCCCACTCTGAATGCGGCAAAGTGGGAGATTGCTGGAAAAGGAGTCATCCGCCTCATCTTCAGGTCCACAGGAGCAAGTTACAAGAAACTACCAGGCAAAGTGGGAGATTGTCGATCCGTCTTCAACATTGGAAAGATCAGGTGGCAAAATATCTACGGTCTAAGTTTGAGGTCGATCCAACGGTCATATTGGGAGATATGAATTTTCAAAGTCTCGGGTCATCGACTGCCGATATCCGAGTGACCATACGCGATGGCTCCATGCCTTAACCTGACAAAAGAAAAAAAGGTAAGAGGTCCAGGGTCATGACTTGATGGGAGAAATATCCAACAAGGTCCTAGATTCTTGGAACGCCTTGTCAGAGTGTGCAGACTAGGAAAAACGTACCCCTCCTTAATTCTTAGGTGAGGTGAGATCCTTGTGTGTTAGCCATGGACACATGGCGACTCTCCATGGGATTTTTGGTTATGTGACTACTAGCAGTGTGCCATGAGAGCATTTTCTAGCTCTCTAGGTTATGTGTGTGTGGTCAGCCTGATTGCTAGGCTGATTTCCTCCTTTGTTTGAGTTTATCGACTCTAGTGTGTGAGCCTTAGCCTCCACGGCTAAGTGGTGGGGCTTGTGAGAGGACTGACTTGCCCAAGCTCTAGCTCCATATGTACTCTATCATTTTGAGTGATTTAACAACCATTCTTAAGCACAAGTCATACCATGCCCTTCCAATCTTACATGCTCGCTGCTCCAAGGCTCTCTCTCTCCTCCACTTTCAACACATCTCCATTCGGGACACTGAATGTCACTTCAGGTATGCCAATGCCAGCCTTGAAGCACAAGGCGAGGGAGAAAAGCTGATCAGCATCAAGGCGAACGGTGCTCAAAAAGACTTGAAGCTGGAGAACATCTTCAACATGTCCTCTTTTGTGCCAAACCTCTTGTCAGCGTCCAAAATCATGGAGTACGACATGAAAGTCGTCTTCACACAAGAGGAGGCCATGATTGTCAATAAAAAGGACATCAAGATCTCCTTTCCCAAAGAGAGTCTTGTCGTACAAGTCACAAGATTTGATGGGCTCTAGTGCTATAGACCAAATCCCTTCAGAGTACAAATAAGGGATATACAGTGGTTGAAGAGGCTTAGTCTCCAAAGCCTGATGTTGCCCTACAAGCCGTCACCATTGCGGCAAACTCCACTGACACGGATGCTGAGCTGTGGCACAGGGTCTTTGGCCATGTGGCGGACAGTACACTATAAGCTTTACAGCAACACGAACTGCTTCATGGAATGGTGGGATACAAGGCTAAAGATGAGGGAATGTTTAAAAAGCTGTATGAGCCATGCCTCCAAGACAAGGCAAAAAGAGAGTCCTCTGAGCGTAATGGACAACTGTGAGAATTAGCACTTCTCCAGGATCACAAGTGTCTCAGGAGATACAACAAATCGAGCAACTGTGACTGAAATGCACTGTGTTGTACACACTGCAACCATACACTGCAAAGAATCACTTTCTGTTACACACTCACGATTCAAGAGGTTACACAAAAGTCAGAAGTACACGGCTCGTCTCTTGAACCTTCCAACGATATGCTATACTTCCAAAATGGTGCAGTACAGACGAAGCAATCTACAAATGAAACTACTACCTATTTATACTAGTCTAGTGGCTAGGAAATACAAAGAGCAAGCAAAATGCACGAGCTTGGTCTGTCCGGTCCGCTTGTGTCTTCCTTGAGCGTCCCGGACGCCGGTCGGTGTTCCCAGGCACCGAGCGACCGAGGTTGGCGGATGCCCAGCGCCCTCGGTGTGATCCACGGACGAGATCGTCCTGATCTGCGGCAGGTCCTCTGCTCCCGTCGATCTTCTCGATCGTCGGGTGAAGAGGAGCTCGTGCTCGCACTCTCGATCCCGCGACGGCTGCGATCGCTCCATCGTCTGCGCTATGCTCTCCGATCCATCGATCCATTGTTCATAAAGATCCCGCAGCTCCGTTCTCTCGATCTGATGTCTCGATCGAAGCCCGTCCATCTGCTCCGATCTGAGGTCCGTGTTTCTGCTGCTCCACCGCTCGCCACGTTAGCACCTATCGTATCGAGAGGAGCTCACGCTCGCACTCTCGTACTTGTACTCGGTCCTCACCAAGGCCATAACCTGTACTTCTGCAAATCACGCCAGAACTTAAGGTGGTCGTCCGCATCCTCCTGGTAGATCAATAGGAGGCTGGTGCAGGCTCTCGTACCGGGTTAGACTCCCGGGCGACGGTAACTGATCCCGCGATCGGTAGAGCAGAGTCCGGTAGAGTAGAGTCCGGTAGAGTAGGCGGAGGGTTGGGGGAGAGAGTGGCGACCTCTCCCCCAGTCCTCCCAAGTGCCCATGCCGAGCACAAAGTAGGCCACTTGTGAGATAGTGACATAATCTATGTCACTTTTCTCCTTTTGCCCATATCTCCAGATCGAACCATCCAAATTGGCTGAAATTTGGACAGTGGACGGCTGACAAGGAGATCTGTCCATTGGTCCCATCTGATCGGGAATCGGCCTTGTAGTGACGAAGATCCTGATTTCCCAACATTCCCCCCTTGAATGCCAAGCTCGAGAAGGGGTGGCATTCAAGCAGAAAAACAGGCAGCAAAGAAAAGAAGGCGAGGTAGGGGCACGCATGTCCAAAAAACGCTCATCGACAGTAGAGATGAGACTTCCCCCCCAGGCGGCGCAAGCCGATGCCGAACAAAACAGCAGAACAGGAGGCACCCGGTGGACTTGATGTACCCATTTTGGGCCAGTGCCTCGGCTGAGCCGTACGGCAGACTGAGGGATGCCAGCGGGGAGCCTCTTGCCCGGACACATGGGGGATCAAGTCCCACACATGGCCGGGCCTCGTGGTGAGCCGACATCCGCAGCCCACCATGGGTTTCTGATTGCAGAAGGCAAACGGCGAGGTGAAGAATGGAACATAAATACGAAAAGAGAACGCGCGGCCCCAGGGAGGAGGAGAAGAAGAGAAGTGGAGCGCAGACAAAACTCAAAAAGGAAGTCCAAGGCGGACACCCAGAGTGTGGCGCGTAGCGGGGAGCAAGCCGCACCCTCGATATTGGCGGGATGCGAGGAGCGAGCCGCGAGACAGCCCGGAGTGCAAAGAGGACACAGGAAAGAGAGGTAGAAGCTGTTGCGAAAGAGTGGAGAGAGGCGCAGGCGTCACGCACGGCCACCAGGTCCAACGCCTCATATGGGGGAACCCGGGAGGCCATGCGGGGAGCGCGAGAGAGGGCAGAGCGAAGAGGAGAGGGGCGTGGCGGCCAACCGTAACCCGCGTCCGTGCCAACGCCTCATGTGGGGGGCACGGAAGCGAGAGGGGAGAGCGGCATTGCCGTCGGTCATCTTCGTCCATCCCAACGCCTCATGTGGGGGGGACAGAAGAAGAGGACCCAGAGGATGCAGGAGCAGAGAGAGAGAGCAAGCCGAGGCGAGCACAGAGCGCAGCATGATGGTCGGCATAAAGAGGGTTGGTGAAGATGTCAGCAGGTTGCTGCTCGGTAGGAACGTAGAGTATGCGAACCTCACCGTCGGCAACGGCATCACGGACGTAGTGATACTGCCGGCGAACGTGTTTGGTGCGATCATGGAGGACGGGATCCTCAGAGAGGGCAATGGCACCTTCGTTGTCGTAGTGGATAGTGGTAGGTACAAGTTGGTCGAAGCCGAGTTCAGAAAGAAACATGCGAAACCAGACAGCTTCACGGGTGGCTTCACTCTCAGCGATGTATTCGGCTTTGGTGGAGGATAGAGCAACCACGGATTGCTTCTTTGAGTGCCAACTGACGAGGCCTCCATTGAGAAGAAAGACGAAGCCAGACGTCGATCGACTGGTGGCATGATTACCGGAGAGGTCCGCGTCGCAGAAGCCATGAAGAATGTTGTCACCAGTGGAAGAGTACCGAATTCCAAGGTCGGCGGTGGAGCGCAAGTAGCGAACGCTTCGTTTGGCCGCAACGATGTGAGCGACAGTGGTGTTTTGGCAGCCTTGGCTGAGGATGCCGACAGCATAGGACAGACCAGGACGTGTGGCAACAGAGGCATACATCAGGGATCCTACCATGCTGGGATAAACTTTGGCGTCGGCGGGAGCGAGAAGATCCGCCGGAGCGTGGACTTTGGTGAGGCCATGCTGGAGAGCCAAGGGTGTAGCCATAGGGTTGGCGTCACCAAGTTGAAACTTATCAGCGACACGTTGTGCATACGTGGCTTGATTGAGAACGATGTGACTGTCCTGCTGTTGGTGGAGTTGAATGCCGAGATAATATTTCAAGAGACCCATGTCGCTCATCTCAAAGCGCCGAGACAGCTGATCCTTGAAAGCGGAGATGGTGTCCAGCGTGGGACCAAACAGGATGAGGTCATCGACATAGAGAATGATGCCGATGTTGTTGGCTCCGGAGCGATAGTAGATTGAGTGGTCAGAATGGAGATGGGTCAGACTTTGTCCAAGGAAGAACTCATGGATCTTGAGATTCCATTAGCGTGGGGCCTGTTTGAGCCCGTATAGAGAGTGCTTAAGACGACAGACGAGATGAGCCTTGTTAGGTTCCACGAAGCCCTCGGGTTGTGTCATGTAGATGGTCTCATTCAGATCCCCGTTGAGAAAGGCGCATTTGACATCCATCTGATGCAGATTCCAACGGTTAGCAGCAGCAAGAGACAGAATGACACAGATGGAGAAATACTTGGCCACTGGGGCGAAGGTGTCACTGTAGTTGACGCCGAGAACCTGACTGTAACCACGGGCCACGAGGCGAGCTTTGCATCATTCAGGCTCGCCAGCACTATTGAGTTTTATACGAAACACCCACTTACAAGTAACGACAGGTTAGTCCGGCGGCTGTGGAACAAGCTCCCATGTACCTTGTTTTTGAAGTTGATCAAATTCCTCTTCGCTGGCTTGGCGCCAAAGAGCCGCATCAGGTCGACACATGGCATCCTTGTAGCTGATGGGGTCGATGACTTGAGTGACGAGAGCACTGTCATCTTCATCATCGGACGTGTGGAGCATGGCGAGTTGAAAATACGTTGGGGTAGTGCGGTTGCGGGTGGAGCGACGTAGACCAGGGATGGCAGCAGACAGCAGCGGAGCATCTGGTGCTGACGATGGAAGGGATTCACCAGTAGTGTGATCATGAGGATGCTCTGGAGGAAGTACATCAGCATGTTCATCGGCGACAGGGTCAACGTTGAACTTCTTAATGGGCTCGGGAGCCGTGTCCATATGTATGGTGACGATGGGTGAAGTCGGGAGGATCCTTGTGTTGAGGAAGGTGGTTTCATCGAAGATGGATTGTCGTGCACGGGCCACGGTTTGTGTAGCACGATCCCAAACTCTGTAGATGTCGTTTTTGTCTTCATATCCAAGAAGGATACAGGCCTTAGACCGCGGCTCCAACTTGGAGCGAAGTTCTGGGCATAGCCAGACGTGTGCGGTGCAGCCAAAGATGCGAATGTGTTGCAGATGGGGTTTCGCACCGGTCCATGCTTCATATGGTGTATGAGTAGCACTGGGAAGTTTGACTGTGGGCAGTCGGTTGGTAATGTAGGCTGCAATGGAGAAAGCTTTTCCCCAAAAGACGGATGGTAGTACAGCTGTGTGTAGCATTGTCCGAGCGCATTCCAGAAGAGTCTGATTCATGTGCTCAGCCTTCCCATTTTGTTGAGGCGTGTAGGGAACGGTGCGTTGGTATTGAATACCTTTCTGCTGGAAGAAAGAGTGGAGTGAGTGACAAATGAACTCACCGCCATTGTCAGTTCGGATTTTCTTCACGGTGAGGTTGGTTTCATTTTCAATCTGCCGCATCCAGATCTTGATGATATCGGCGGCTTCATTTTTGTAACAAAGAAACTTGAGCCAAACGAAATGGCTGTAGTCATCGATGACCTAGGAAGTAGTGCTTGTTTGACAGGGAACCTTCCTTGATGTAGCTGAGGTCCATGTGAAGCAGTTCCAGCTTTTGTGTTGTCGTAGTTGGATGAGCCTTGAATGGCTTTTTATGTTGTTTGCCTGTCAAAAAGCTGCTGCATGGTGTTGTGTTCGAAGGCTTCGTGAGTCCGGATCGGAGATCATGAACCCATTGTTCTTGTGCCATGTTGTGTAGGGTGGCATAGTTGACGTGGGCAAACCGGCGATGCCATAAGTCAGCTGTGGAAGTAGCCGAGGTGGGATGACGGCTGTCAGAAGAAACAGCTGCCATAAATGCAACTTCTGGTTCATTTGTCAGCATAGCTGATGGCACCTCCTCCGAGTCGAGAATTGTCAGATGACCAGTGCGAGTAGCAAGGACTGCTAGATTCCCTTTGGTGTCCAGAATCTAGCAGTTCTTGTCCAGATCAAAAATCACTCTGAAGTCGTTGTCGTTGATGCGTCCTACAAATAGGAGATTAGCCGTAAGTTCCGGGACAAATAAAACCTGGCTGAAGGTGTGCGTCACCTGTTGCCCTTCAAGGGTAAGCACTCGCATTGTACCTTCACTGTAGGCCGGGATGAGTCGTCCATCACCCACACAAACTCCGCGAGGTTGTGCATACTGGGTGTAGGTGGTGAACCATTCCTTTCGACAGGTCATATGCTTGGTACATCCTGAGTCAATAATCCAGACAAGGACTTCGGTAGCGAGTAGGTAGGCACAGTCAACAGAGCACATTGCCGTTTTTCCAGAATGGGTTTTTCGTGATTAATTGAGAAGTCAGAACTTGCCCCGCTTGAGTCTGAAGGATGTTGTTCAAAGGCGGTTGCGTCTGCTGTGAAAACAATTTAGCTGGGAAATGGGGTCACTGTCTGGATTTTGCTTCATGTCGGCGGAATTGTAACCTGTACAAACCTGAGATGAGATGGGAAAAGTCAGCCAACAGTGTTGAAAAGGCTAAGAGAAAGGCTGATGGTGTCTCATCAGTGAGGAGAGCATGCGGAGTGTTGCGCGTTGGCGCATTGAATCGCGGTCGTTTCTCTGGACGAGTTGGACAGTCAAGTTGGATGTACCCCTTTTTGTTGCATCGCCAACAAATGCGACCCCCTTGGTGAACATAAGGCCTGGGAGCCTCTTGAGGATATCCAGGTCGAGGTAGATGTTGGATCTGGAGAAGAGAGGGAACCTTGGAGCAGCGAGCATGTGTGATTGGAAGGGCATCACTTGTGCTAAAGAATGGTTGTTCAATCATTCAAAATGATGGAGTACATATAGAACTAGAGCTTGGGCAAGTCAGCCCTCTCACAACCCACACCACTTAGCCATGGAGGCTAAGGCTCACACACTAGAGTCCACAATCTCACACAAGGGAGGAAATCAGCCTAGCAATCAGGCTGACCACTCACACACTACCTAGAGAGCTAGAGAATGCTCTCATGGCACACTCTTAGTGGTCTCATAACCCACAAAGCCATGGAGAATCGCCATGTGTCCATGACTAGTACACAAGGATCTCACCTTACATAAAAAGTAAGAAAAGGTACCTTTATCCTAGTCAGCACACTCTGACAAGGCAATCCTAAGACCAAGGACCTTTTTGGATATTTCTCCCATCAGGTCTTCACCCTGGACCTCTTGCCTTTTTCTTTTCTCAGGCTAAGGCATGGAGCCATCACCCATGCCCACCCAGACATCGACGGTCCATGACNCCATGGAGAATCGCCATGTGTCCATGGCTAGCACACAAGGATCTCACCTTACCTAAAAAGTAAGAAAAGGTACCTTTATCCTAGTCAGCACACTCTGACAAGGCAATCCTAAGACCAAGGACCTTTTTGGATATTTCTCCCATCAGGTCTTCACCCTGGACCTCTTGCCTTTTTCTTTTCTCAGGCTAAGGCATGGAGCCATCACCCATGCCCACCCGGACATCGACGGTCCATGACCCCCGAAACTTCAAAAATTCATATCTCCCAATCCGACTGTTGGATCGACGTCAAACTTGGACCATATACATTTTGACACCTGATCTTTCCAATGATGAAGTCGGATTGACAATCGGAGCAGGCATATGGTACTTTCCCGGAACTTTCTCCTATGGACCTGAAACAGAGCGGGATAGCTCTTTTTCCAACAATCTCCCACTTTGTCCTAGTCAGAGTGGGCTAAGTCCACATGCCTTCATGCAGAACTGCTGCTTCTCTCGTCTCACTGGCTTGGTGCAGAAATCAGCGACCTGCTTGGTGGTTGGAGTAAACTCTAATTTGATAGCACCCTCCTGGACCATATGCCTGATGAACTGATATGCAATGTCAATGTGCTTGGTGTGTGCACGGTGCTCAGGATTCTTGGCGAGTGCGATTGCGCTCTGGTTGTCGACGCGCACAGGAACTGGAACTGCTGCACTCCCACTCATCTCTGCCATAAGACGCTGAAGCCAAACTGCTTCCTTGGCTCCAAAGCTGAGAGATACGTACTCAGCTTCTCTACTCGAGGTGGCTACGACCACCTGTCGCTTGCTGCACCAGCTGATGGCTCCACCATTCATGAGGAACACATGTCCAGAGATGGACTTACGGTCCTCAGAGTTTGAAGCCCAATCTGCGTCTCTGTAGCCTATGATGCTGTTGTCGTTGCCATTGTAGGTGATGTCGATGTTGATGATTCCGCGGAAGATCCGATTCACTGCCTTCTGGTGCTCAGGTCCTCGGTTTGCCATGTGTTGGCTCACAGTACTAACAGCCCGTGCGTGGTCCGGCCTGGTTGCTACCATCAGGTACATCCAACTGCCAACGACGCTCTGATACTTCTTTCGCTCGACTGCATCTGCTTCTCCATTGAAGCTCACGAGGTACTGCCGCGTCTCCAGCGGCGTGTCGATGGGTTTTGCCTCTGCCATGGCGAACCGTTGCAGGACGTCCTTGACATAGCGACTCTGCTGTAGCGAGAGAGAGCGTGATTTGGGATCACGCATGATCAGGATGCCGAAGAAGTATGACGCCTCCCCGAGATCAGATATGTGGAAGCGCTCCTGCATGGAGTCCTTGAACTCCTGTAGTGCAGACATGCTGTTGGAAAGGAGGAGCATGTCATCCACATAGACAATGATGATGAGGCTCTCATGCTCATGCTCCCAGCGATACACGCTGTAGTCACACTCGCTGCGCTCAAACCCCATGCACTGCAACGCCGCATCCAACTTCTGCTCCCAAGCACGCAACGCTTGCTTGAGGCCGTACAGCGACTTCTGGAGCTTGCAAACCCGGTGCTCCTGGCCATCCATGACGAACCCCTCCGGCTGCTCCATGTAGATCTCCTCCTCCAAGTCACCATTCAAGAATGCCGTCTTGACATCCATGTCGTGAACCTCGAAGTCCTCAGCTGCTGCAAAAGAGAGGAGCGTGCGCACAGAGGCAAACTTTGCAACAGGGGCAAAAGTTTCTATGTAGTCGATGCCCTCCTGCTGCGAGTAGCCCTTGGCGACCAGCCTCGCCTTGTACTCATCTAGGTTACCATCTACTCCCCGCTTCTTCTTGAACATCCACTTGCACTTGATAACCTTACGTCCAGGTAGACGCTCACTCAGCTCCCACGTGCCGTTATCCTGCTGCGACTGTATCTTTTGCTGCACGGTTTGCGCCCAATCTGCTGCATCCGGTGCAGCCATGGCCTCCTTGTATGACAATGGCTCATCTGAATTTGCTGCAACTTTAACGTTCATCTGTTCTGGTTTCTGCAGCATCAAGAAATGGCCGCGCTCACCAGGCTTGTAACGCACCCCAAGAGGGTACCTGCGACCTGGTGCTGGAGCGTTAGCGAACAGCAGGCGCGGTGCTGCTGGCACAACTGCTGCTTGTGGTAGTGCTGTATCT
>SZWC01000093.1:0-34585 GCA_023375785.1 Penium margaritaceum
AGCCACATGCAACCACTCACAACCACTCACAACCACTCGCAACCACTCACAACCACTTGCAACCACTCGCAACCACTCGTAACAACTCGCAACCACTCGTAACCATTCGCAACCACTCCCAACCACTCGCAACCACTTGTAACCACTCGTAACCACTCGCAACCACTTGCAACCACTCACAACCACTTGCTACCACTGGCAACTACTCGCACTTGCAACCACTCGGGACCACTCGCGGCCACTTGTAACCACTCGCCGCCACTCACAATCACTAGAACCACTCGCAACCAATCGCAGCCACTTACAACCACTTGCAAGCACTTGCAACCACTCGCAACCACTCGTAACCACTCGCAACCACTTGCAACTACTCACAACCACTCGCAACCACTTGCAACCACCCACAACCACTCGCAACCACTCGCAACTGCTTGCCACTACTTGAAACCATATGCAACCACTCGCACCCACTCACAACCACTCGCAACCACACAAAACCACTCCCCACCTCTCGCAACCACTTGCAACCACTCACAACCACTCACCTCCACTCGCAACCACTCGCAACAACTCGCAACCACTCGCAAGCACTCGCAATGACTAGCAACCACTCACAACCACTCGCAACCACTTACAACCACTCGCAACCACTTGAAACCACTCGCAACCACTCGCAACCACTTACAACCACTCGCAACCACTTGAAACCACTCGCAACCACTCGCAACCACTTACAACCACTCGCAACCACTTGAAACCACTCGCAACCACTCGCAACCACTTACAACCACTCGCAACCACTTGAAACCACTCGCAACCACTCGCAACCACTTACAACCACTCGCAACCACTTGAAACCACTCGCAACCACTCGCAACCACTTACAACCACTCGCAACCACTTGAAACCACTCGCAACCACTCGCAACCACTTACAACCACTCGCAACCACTTGAAACCACTCGCAACCACTCGCAACCACTTACAACCACTCGCAACCACTTGAAACCACTCGCAACCACTCGCAACCACTTACAACCACTCGCAACCACTTGAAACCACTCGCAACCACTCGCAACCACTTACAACCACTCGCAACCACTTGAAACCACTCGCAACCACTCGCAACCACTTACAACCACTCGCAACCACTTGAAACCACTCGCAACCACTCGCAACCACTTACAACCACTCGCAACCACTTGAAACCACTCGCAACCACTCGCAACCACTTACAACCACTCGCAACCACTTGAAACCACTCGCAACCACTCGCAACCACTTACAACCACTCGCAACCACTTGAAACCACTCGCAACCACTCGCAACCACTTACAACCACTCGCAACCACTTGAAACCACTCGCAACCACTCGCAACCACTTACAACCACTCGCAACCACTTGAAACCACTCGCAACCACTCGCAACCACTTACAACCACTCGCAACCACTTGAAACCACTCGCAACCACTCGCAACCACTTACAACCACTCGCAACCACTTGAAACCACTCGCAACCACTCGCAACCACTTACAACCACTCGCAACCACTTGAAACCACTCGCAACCACTCGCAACCACTTACAACCACTCGCAACCACTTGAAACCACTCGCAACCACTCGCAACCACTTACAACCACTCGCAACCACTTGAAACCACTCGCAACCACTCGCAACCACTTACAACCACTCGCAACCACTTGAAACCACTCGCAACCACTCGCAACCACTTACAACCACTCGCAACCACTTGAAACCACTCGCAACCACTCGCAACCACTTACAACCACTCGCAACCACTTGAAACCACTCGCAACCACTCGCAACCACTTACAACCACTCGCAACCACTTGAAACCACTCGCAACCACTCGCAACCACTTACAACCACTCGCAACCACTTGAAACCACTCGCAACCACTCGCAACCACTTACAACCACTCGCAACCACTTGAAACCACTCGCAACCACTCGCAACCACTTACAACCACTCGCAACCACTTGAAACCACTCGCAACCACTCGCAACCACTTACAACCACTCGCAACCACTTGAAACCACTCGCAACCACTCGCAACCACTTACAACCACTCGCAACCACTTGAAACCACTCGCAACCACTCGCAACCACTTACAACCACTCGCAACCACTTGAAACCACTCGCAACCACTCGCAACCACTTACAACCACTCGCAACCACTTGAAACCACTCGCAACCACTCGCAACCACTTACAACCACTCGCAACCACTTGAAACCACTCGCAACCACTCGCAACCACTTACAACCACTCGCAACCACTTGAAACCACTCGCAACCACTCGCAACCACTTACAACCACTCGCAACCACTTGAAACCACTCGCAACCACTCGCAACCACTTACAACCACTCGCAACCACTTGAAACCACTCGCAACCACTCGCAACCACTTACAACCACTCGCAACCACTTGAAACCACTCGCAACCACTCGCAACCACTTACAACCACTCGCAACCACTTGAAACCACTCGCAACCACTCGCAACCACTTACAACCACTCGCAACCACTTGAAACCACTCGCAACCACTCGCAACCACTTACAACCACTCGCAACCACTTGAAACCACTCGCAACCACTCGCAACCACTTACAACCACTCGCAACCACTTGAAACCACTCGCAACCACTCGCAACCACTTACAACCACTCGCAACCACTTGAAACCACTCGCAACCACTCGCAACCACTTACAACCACTCGCAACCACTTGAAACCACTCGCAACCACTCGCAACCACTTACAACCACTCGCAACCACTTGAAACCACTCGCAACCACTCGCAACCACTTACAACCACTCGCAACCACTTGAAACCACTCGCAACCACTCGCAACCACTTACAACCACTCGCAACCACTTGAAACCACTCGCAACCACTCGCAACCACTTACAACCACTCGCAACCACTTGAAACCACTCGCAACCACTCGCAACCACTTACAACCACTCGCAACCACTTGAAACCACTCGCAACCACTCGCAACCACTTACAACCACTCGCAACCACTTGAAACCACTCGCAACCACTCGCAACCACTTACAACCACTCGCAACCACTTGAAACCACTCGCAACCACTCGCAACCACTTACAACCACTCGCAACCACTTGAAACCACTCGCAACCACTCGCAACCACTTACAACCACTCGCAACCACTTGAAACCACTCGCAACCACTCGCAACCACTTACAACCACTCGCAACCACTTGAAACCACTCGCAACCACTCGCAACCACTTACAACCACTCGCAACCACTTGAAACCACTCGCAACCACTCGCAACCACTTACAACCACTCGCAACCACTTGAAACCACTCGCAACCACTCGCAACCACTTACAACCACTCGCAACCACTTGAAACCACTCGCAACCACTCGCAACCACTTACAACCACTCGCAACCACTTGAAACCACTCGCAACCACTCGCAACCACTTACAACCACTCGCAACCACTTGAAACCACTCGCAACCACTCGCAACCACTTACAACCACTCGCAACCACTTGAAACCACTCGCAACCACTCGCAACCACTTACAACCACTCGCAACCACTTGAAACCACTCGCAACCACTCGCAACCACTTACAACCACTCGCAACCACTTGAAACCACTCGCAACCACTCGCAACCACTTACAACCACTCGCAACCACTTGAAACCACTCGCAACCACTCGCAACCACTTACAACCACTCGCAACCACTTGAAACCACTCGCAACCACTCGCAACCACTTACAACCACTCGCAACCACTTGAAACCACTCGCAACCACTCGCAACCACTTACAACCACTCGCAACCACTTGAAACCACTCGCAACCACTCGCAACCACTTACAACCACTCGCAACCACTTGAAACCACTCGCAACCACTCGCAACCACTTACAACCACTCGCAACCACTTGAAACCACTCGCAACCACTCGCAACCACTTACAACCACTCGCAACCACTTGAAACCACTCGCAACCACTCGCAACCACTTACAACCACTCGCAACCACTTGAAACCACTCGCAACCACTCGCAACCACTTACAACCACTCGCAACCACTTGAAACCACTCGCAACCACTCGCAACCACTTACAACCACTCGCAACCACTTGAAACCACTCGCAACCACTCGCAACCACTTACAACCACTCGCAACCACTTGAAACCACTCGCAACCACTCGCAACCACTTACAACCACTCGCAACCACTTGAAACCACTCGCAACCACTCGCAACCACTTACAACCACTCGCAACCACTTGAAACCACTCGCAACCACTCGCAACCACTTACAACCACTCGCAACCACTTGAAACCACTCGCAACCACTCGCAACCACTTACAACCACTCGCAACCACTTGAAACCACTCGCAACCACTCGCAACCACTTGCAACCACTCACAACCACTCGCAACCACTCACAACCACTTGCAACCACTCGCAACCACTCGTAATCACTCGCAACCACTCGTAACCACTCGCAACCACTCTCTACCACTCCCAACCACTTGCAACAAATCGCAACCACTCGCAACCACTCGCAACCAATCACAACCACTTGCAACCACTGGCAACCACTCGCACTTGCAACCCCTCGGAACCACTCGCAGCCACTTGCAACCACTCGCAACCACTCACAATCACTAGAACCGCTCCCAACCAGTCTCAGCCACTTACAACCACTGGCAAGCACTTGCAACCACTCGCAACCACTCGTAACCACTCGCCACCACTTGCAACTACTCACAACCACTCCCAACCACTCGCAACCACTTGCAACCACACACAACCACTCGCAATGACTCGCAACCGCTTGCCACCACCCGCAACTATACGCAACCACTCGCACCCACTCACAACCACTCGCAACCACACAAAACCACTCCCAACCTCTTACAACGACTTCCAACCACTCCCAACCACTGGCAACCACTCGCAACCACTCACAACCACTCGCAACCACTCGCGACCACTTGCAACCACTCGTAAACACTCGCAACCACTCGTAACCACTCGCAAGCACTCGCAATGACTCGCAACGACTCACAACCACTTGTAACTACTTGCAATCACTCGCAACCACTTGCTACCACTCGCAACCACTCGCAACCACTCGCGACCACTCGCAACCACTCGTAACCACTCGTAACCACTCGCAACCACTCGTAACCATTCGCAACCACTCCCAGCCACTTGCAACCACACCAACCACTCGCAACCACTCACAACAACTTGCAACCACTTGCAACCACTCGGAAATACTCGTAACCACTCGCAACCACTTGCAACCATTCGCACCCACTCGCAACCACTCGCAACTACTTGCAACCACTCACAACCACTTGTAACCACTCGCAACCACTCGCAACCACTCGTAACCACTCGCAAGCACTCGCAATGACTCGCAACGACTCACAACCACTTGTAACTACTTGCAATCACTCGCAACCACTTGCTACCACTCGCAACCACTCGCAACCACTCGCGACCACTCGCAACCACTCGTAACCACTCGTAACCACTCGCAACCACTCGTAACCATTCGCAACCACTCCCAGCCACTTGCAACCACACCAACCACTCGCAACCACTCACAACAACTTGCAACCACTTGCAACCACTCGGAAATACTCGTAACCACTCGCAACCACTTGCAACCATTCGCACCCACTCGCAACCACTCGCAACTACTTGCAACCACTCACAACCACTTGTAACCACTCGCAACCACTCGCAACCACTCGTAACCACTCGCAAGCACTCGCAATGACTCGCAACGACTCACAACCACTTGTAACTACTTGCAATCACTCGCAACCACTTGCTACCACTCGCAACCACTCGCAACCACTCGCGACCACTCGCAACCACTCGTAACCACTCGTAACCACTCGCAACCACTCGTAACCATTCGCAACCACTCCCAGCCACTTGCAACCACACCAACCACTCGCAACCACTCACAACAACTTGCAACCACTTGCAACCACTCGGAAATACTCGTAACCACTCGCAACCACTTGCAACCATTCGCACCCACTCGCAACCACTCGCAACTACTTGCAACCACTCACAACCACTTGTAACCACTCGCAACCACTCGCAACCACTCGTAACCACTCGCAAGCACTCGCAATGACTCGCAACGACTCACAACCACTTGTAACTACTTGCAATCACTCGCAACCACTTGCTACCACTCGCAACCACTCGCAACCACTCGCGACCACTCGCAACCACTCGTAACCACTCGTAACCACTCGCAACCACTCGCAACCGCTCGCAATCACTTCCAACCACTCGCAACCACTTGCAACCACTTACAACCACCCGCAAGCACTCGCAACCACTCACAACCACTCGCAACCACTCGCGACCACTCGCAACCACTCGCAACCACTCGCAACGACTCGCAACCACTCGCGACTACTCGCAACCACTTGTAACCTCTCGCAACCACTCGCAACCACTCACAACCACTTGCAGCCACTCGCAACCACTCACAACCACTCGCAACCATTTGCAACAACTAACAACCACCCACAACCACTCACACCCACTCGCAACTACTCGCAACCACTCGCAACTACACGCAACCACTCGCAACGACTAGGAACCACTTGCAATCACTTGCAACCACTCACAACCACTCGAAACCACTTGCAACCACTCGCAACCAATCGCAATAACTTGCAACCACTTGCAACCACTCGCAACCATGCGCAATCACTCGTAACCACTCGCAACAACTCGCAACCACTTGCAACCACTAACAACCACTGACCACCACTCGCAACCCCTCACAACCACTTGCAACCACTCGCAACCATGCGCAATCACTCGCAACCACTCGCAACCACTTGCAGCCACTCGCAATCACTCGCAACCACTCACAACCATTGGCAACCACTCACAACCACTTGCAATCACTCGCAATATCTCGCAACCACTTGCAACCACTCGCAACCACTCGCAATCACTCGCAACCACTCGCAACCACTTGCAACCACTTGCAACCACTCGCAACCACTCGCAATCACTCGCAACCACTCGCAACCACTTGCAACCACTTGCAACCACTCGCAACCACTCGCAACCACTTGCAACCACTCCCAACCACTCGCAACCACTCGCAACCACACAAAACCAATCGCAACCACTTGCAACCACTCGCAACCACGCGCAACCACACGCAACCACTCGCAACCACTCGTGACCACTCGCAACCACTCGCAACCACTCGCAACCACTCGAAACCACTCGCATCCACTCGTAACCACTCACGACCACTCGCAACCACTTGCAACCAATCGCAACCACTAGTAACCACTCCCCATTAGCAACCACTCGCAACAACTTGCAACCACTCGCAACCACTCGCAACCACTCGCAACAACTCGTAACCACTCGCAGCCACTCACAACCACTCGCAACCATTTGCAACCACTTGCAACCACTCACAACCACTTGCAACCACTCACAAGCACTTGTAACCACTCCCAACCACTTGCAACCACTCGCAACCACTCACAGCCACGGTCAGAGTGTCAAATCACACTGCAGATGTACTAGGCCTGATCTTGCAGGTTCAAACAAGGTAGAAAACAGGTGGCTCGGTGTGGCTATTGTGCGCAATGTCTTGACAAAGTTGGCATGTGCCACTGACCATGAACACAAAGTTTACCAAGTGACTTTAACTTATACGAATCGTAACATGCGTCAGCCACGGTGAGAGTGCCCAATCACATCGCACATCTAATATGCATGACCTTGCAGGTATAAACAAGGTAAAAAACCGGTGGCTTGGCACAGCTTTTGTTCGCAATGCCTTGACAAAGTTTGCGTATGCCACTGACCATGACCACGAAGTTTACCAAGTACCTTAAACGGCTATGAATCATAAAACGAGTCAGCCACGGTCAGAGTGTCCAATCACAGTGCAGATATACTGGGTATGAACTTACAGGTATAAACATGGTAGAATACTGGTGACTGGGTGTGGCTATTGTGCGCAATGCCTTGACAAAGTTGGCATGTGCCACTGACCACGACCACCAAGTTTACCAAGTGACTTTAACTTCTACGAACCGTAACACGAGTCACCCACGGTCAGAGTGTCCAATAACAGTGCAGATTTACTATGCATGATCTTGCTGGTATGAACAAGGTAGAATACTTGTGGCTCAGTGTGGCTATTGTGCGGAATGCCTTGACAAAGTTGGCATGTACCACTGACCATGACCACAAAGTTTACCAAATACCTTACACGGCTATGAATCATAACACGAGTCACCCACGGTCAGAGTGTCCAGTCACAGTGCAGATATACAGGGCATGACCTTGCTGGTATAAACAAGGTAGAATTCTGGTGGCTCGGTGTGGCTATTGTGCGCAACGCCTTAAGAAAGTTGGCATGTGCCACTGACCCTGACCAAAAATGTTACCGAGTGACTTTTACTTCTATTGATCATAACACAAGTCAGCCGCGGTCAGAGTATCCAATCACAGTGCAGATGTACTAGGCATGATCGTGCAGGTACAAACAAGGTAGAATACTGGTGGCTCGGTGTGGCTATAGTGCGCAATGCCTGGACAAAGTTGGCATGCGCCACTGACCATGACCACACATGTATCCAAGTGAATTTTACTTCTATTGATCATAACACAAGTCAGCCACGGTCAGAGTGTCCAATCACAGTGCAGATATACTGGGCATGATCTTGCAGGTACAAACAAGATAGAATACTAGTGGCTCGGTGTGGCTATTGTGCACAATGCCTTGAGAAAGTTGGCATGTGCCACTGACCATGACCAAAAATGTATCCAAGTGACTTTTACTTCTATTGATAATAACACAAGTCAGCCACGGTCAGAGTGTCCAATATCAGTGCAGATATACTGGGCATGACCTTGCAGGTATAAACAAGGTAGAATACTGGTGGATCGGTGTCGCTATTGTGCGCAATGCCTTGACAAAGTTGGCATAAACCACTGACCATGACCACAAAGTTTACCAAGTGAATTTAACTTCTACAAACCGTAACACGAGTCAGCCACATTCAGAGTGTCCAATCACAGCGCACATCTAATACGCATGACCTTGCAGGTATAAACAAGGTAAAAAACCGGTGGCTTGGCATGGCTATTGTGCGCAATGCATAGACAAGGTTGGCTTGTGCCACTGACCATGACCACAAAGTTTACCAAGTACCTTAAACTTCTACGAATCATAACACGAGTCAGCCACGGTCAGAGTGCCCAATCACAGTGCTGAGATACAGTGCATGATCTTGCAGGTATAAACAAGGTAGAATACTGGTGGCTCGGTGTGGCTATTGTGCGCAATGCCTTGACAAAGTTGGCATGTGCCACTGACCATGACCACAAAGTTTACCAAGTGACTTTAATTTCTACGAATCGTAACACGTGTTAGCCACGATCAGAGTACCTAATCACAGTGCACATGTACTTGGTATGATCTTGCCGGTGTAAACAAGGTAGAATACTGGTGGCTCGGTGTGGCTATTGTGCGCAATGCCTTGACAAAGTTGGCATGTGCCACTGACCATGACCACAAAGTTTACCAAGTGACTTTAATTTCTACGAATCGTAACACGTGTTAGCCACGATCAGAGTACCTAATCACAGTGCACATGTACTTGGTATGATCTTGCCGGTGTAAACAAGGTAGAATACTGGTGGCCTTCTGTGGCTATTCTGCGTAATGCCTTGACAAAGTTGGCATGTGCCACTGACCATGACCACAAAGTTCACCAAGTACCTGAAACAGCTATGAATCATAACACGAGTCAGCCACGGTCAGAGTGTCCAATCACAATGCAGATATACTGGGTATGACCTTGTAGATATAAAAAGGGTAGAATAATGGTGGCTTGGTGTGACTATTGTGCGCAATGCCTTGACAAAGTTGGCATGTGCCACTGACCATGACCACAAATGTATCCAAGTGACTTTTACTTCTAATGATCATAACACAAGTCAGTTACGGTCAGAGTCTCCAATCACAATGCACCTCTAATGTGCATGACCTTGCAGGTATAAACAAGCTAAAAAACCGGTTGCTTGGCACGGCTATCGTGCGCAATGCCTTGACAGGTTCGCATGTGCCACTGACCATGACCACAAAGTTTACCAAGTACCTTAAACGGAAATGAATCATAACACGAGTCAGCCACGGTCAGAGTGTCCAATCACAGTGCACATCTAATATGGATGACCTTGTAGGTATGAACAAGGGAAAAAAACTGGTGTCTTGGCACAGATATTGTGCGCAATGCCTTGTCAAAGTTGGCATGTGCCCCTGACCATGACCAAAAAGTCTACCAAGTGACTTTAACTTCTACAATTCGTAAGACGAGTCAGCCACAGTCAGAGTGCCCAATCACAGCACACATCTGGTATACATGACTTTGCAGGAACAAACAAGGTAAAAAACCGGTGGCTTGGCACGGCTATTGTGCGCAATGCCTTGACAAAGTTGGCATGTGCCACTGACAATGACCACAAAGTTTACCAAGTACCATAAACGGCTATGAATCATAACACGAGTCAGCCACAGTCAGAGTATCGAATCACAGTGTAGATGAACTAGGCATGATCGTGCAGGTGCGAACAAGGTAGAATACGGGTGGCTCAGTTTGGCTATTGTGCGCAATGCCTTGACAAAGTTGGCATGTGCCACTGACCTTGACCACAAATATATCCAAGTGACTTTTACTTCTATTGATCATAACACGAGTCAGCCGCGGTCAGAGTGTCCATTCACAGTGCAGGTGTACTAGGCATGATCTTGCACGTTCAAAAAAGGTATAATACTGGTGGCTCGGTGTGGCTATTGTGGGCAATGCCTTGACAAAGTTGGCATGTGCCACTGACCATGACTACAAAGTTTACCAAGTGACTTTAACCTCTACGAATCGTAACACGAGTCAGCCACGATCAGAGTGCCCAATCACAACGTACATCTAATATGCATGACATTGCAGGTATTAACAAGGTAAAAAACTGGTGGCTTGGCACGGCTATTGTGCGCAATGCCTTGACAAATTTGGCATGTGCCACTGCCATGACCACAAAGTTTACCAAGTACATTAAACGGCTATGAATCATAACACGACTCAGCCACGGTCATAGTGTCCAAATTTAGTGCAGGTATACTTGATATGATCTTCCAGGTTCAAACAAGGTAGAATACTGGTAGATCGGTGTTCCTATTGTGGGTAATGCCTTGACAAAGGTGGCATGTGCCACTATCCATGACAACAAAGTTTGCCAAATGACCTTAACTTCTACGAATCATAACACGAGTCAGCCACGATCAGAGTGTCCAATCACAGTGCAGATGTACTAGGCATGATCTTGAATGTGCAAACAAGATAGAATACTCGTGGCTCGGTGTGGCTATTATACACAATGGCTTGACAAAGTTGGCATGTGCCACTGACCATGACCACAAAGGTATCCAAGTGACTTTTACTTCTATTGATCATAACACGACTCAGCCATGGTCAGAGTTTCCAATGACAGTGCAGATGTATTAGGCATGATCTTACAGGTGCAAACAAGGTATAATACCGGTGGCTCGGTGTGGCTATTGTGCGCAATGCCTTGACAAAGTTGGCATGTGCCACTGCCCATGACCACCAAGTGTACCAAGTACCTTAAATGACTATGAATCATAACACGAGTCAGCCACGGTCAAAGTACCGAATCACTGTGCAGATATACTGGGCATGATCTTGTAGGTGCAAACAAGGTATAATACCGGTAGCTCGGTGTGGCTATTGTGCGCAATGCCTTGACAAAGTTGGCATGTGCCACTGTCCATGACCACAAAGTTTACCAAGTACATTAAACGGCTATGAATCATAACACGAGGAAGCCACAGTCAGAGTGTCCAATCACATTGCAGATATACTGGGCATGACCTTGCACGTATAAACAAGGTAAAAAACCGGTGGCCCGGTGTGGCTATTGCGCGAAATGCCTTGACAAAGTTGGCATGTGCCACTGACCATGACCACAGAGTTTACCAAGTACCTTAAACGGCTATGAATCATAACACGAGTCAGCCACGGTCAAAGTACCGAATCACTGTGCAGATATACTGGGCATGATCTTGTAGGTGCAAACAAGGTATAATACCGGTAGCTCGGTGTGGCTATTGTGCGCAATGCCTTGACAAAGTTGGCATGTGCCACTGTCCATGACCACAAAGTTTACCAAGTACATTAAACGGCTATGAATCATAACACGAGGAAGCCACAGTCAGAGTGTCCAATCACATTGCAGATATACTGGGCATGACCTTGCACGTATAAACAAGGTAAAAAACCGGTGGCCCGGTGTGGCTATTGCGCGAAATGCCTTGACAAAGTTGGCATGTGCCAGTGACCATGACCACTAATGCATCCAAGTGACGTTTACTTCTATTGGTCATAACACGAGTCAGCGACGGTCAGAGTGTCCAATAACAGTGCACATCTAATATGCATGACCTTGCAGGTATAAACAAGGTAAAAAACCGGTGCCTTGGCACGGCTATTGTGCGTAATGCCTTGACAAAGTTGGCATGTGCCACTGACCATGACCACAAAGTTTACCAAGTACCTTAAACCACTAAGAATCATAACACGAGTCAGCCACGGTCAGAGTGTCCAATCACATTGCATATGTAATATGCATGACCTTGCATGTATAAACAGGGGAAAAAACCGGTGTCTTGGCACAGCTAGTGTGCGCAATGCCTTCACAAAGTTGGCATGTGCCACTGACCATGACCACAAAGTCTACCAAGTGACTTTAACTTCTACCAAGTACCTTAAACGTCTACGAATCATAACACGAGTCAGCCACGGTCAGAGTGCCCAATCATAGTGTAGATATACTGGGCATGATCTTGCAGGTATAAACAAGGTACAATACTGGTGGCTCGGTGTGGCTATTGTGTGCAATGCCTTGACAAACTTGGCATGTGCCACTGACCATGACCACAAAGTTTACCAAGTGACTTTAACTTCTACGAATCGTAACAGGTGTCAGCCACGGTCAGAGTACCCAATCACAGTCCACATGTACTAGGCATGATCTTGCTGGTGTAAACAATGTATAATACTGGTGGCTTGGTGTGGCTATTGTGCGTAATGCCTTGACAAAGCTGGCATGTGCCACTGACCATGACCACAAAGTTTACCAAGTACCTTAAACAGCTATGAATCATATCACGAGTCAGCCACGATCAGAGTGTCCAATCACTGTGCCGATGTACTAGGCATGATCTTGCAGGTATATACAAGGTAGAATACTGGTGGCTCGGTGTGGCTATTGTGCGCAATGCCTTGACAAAGTTGGCATGTGCTACTAACCATGACCAGAAATGTTACCAAGTGACTTTTACTTCTATTGATCATAACACGAGTCAGCCATGGTCATAGTGTCCAATCACAGTGCAGATGTACTAGGCATGAGCTTGCAGGTACAAACAAGGTGGAATACTGGTGTCTCGATGTGGCTATTGTGCGCAATGCCTTGACAAAGTTGGCATGTGCCATTGACCATGACAACAAATGTATCCAAGTGACTTTTACTTGTATTGATCATAACACGAGTCAGCCACGGTCACCATGTCCAATCACAGTGCAGATGTACTAGGCATGATATTGCATGTACAAACAAGGTAGAGTACTAGTGGCTCAGTGTGGCTATTGTGCGCAATGCCTTGACAAAGTTGGAATGTGCCACTGACCATGACCACAAAGTTTACCAAGTGACATTAACTTATACGAATCGTAACACGAGTCAGCCACGGTCAGAGTGTCCAATCAAAGTGCAGATATACTGGACATGACCTTGCAGGTATAAACAAGGTAAAAAACTGCTGGCTCGCTGTGGCTATTGTGCGCAATGCCTTGACAAAGTTGGCATGTGCCACTGACCATGACTACAAATGTATCCAAGTGACTTTTACTTCTATTGATCATAACACGAGACAGCCATCGTCAGGGTGTCCACTCACAGTGCTCATCCCATATGCATGACCTTGCAGGTATAAACAAGGTAAAAAACCGGTGGCTTGGCACGGCTATTGTGCGCAATGCCTTGACAAAGTTCGATGTGCCACTGACCATGACCACAAGGTTTACCAAGAACCTTAAACGGCTATGAGTCATGACACGAGTCAGCCAGGGTCAGAGTGTCCAGTCACAGTGCAGATATACTGGGCATGATCTTGCAGGTATAAACAAGGTAGAATACTGGTGGCTCGGTGTGGCTATGGTGCGCAATGCCTTAACAAAGTTGGCATGTGCCACTGACCATGACCACAAATGTATCCAAGTGACTTTTACTTCTATTGATCATAACACGGGTCAGCCACGGTCAGAGTGTCCAATCACAGTGCAGATGTACTAGGCCTGATCTTGCAGGTTCAAACAAGGTAGACAACAGGTGGCTTGGTGTGGCTATTGTGCGCAATGTCTTGACAAAGTTGGCATGTGCCACTGACCATGACCACAAAGTTTACCAAGTGACTTTAACTTCTACAAATCGTAACACGCGTCAGCCACGGTGAGAGTGCCCAATCACATCGCACATCTAATATGCATGACCTTGCAGGTATAAACAAGGTAAAAAACTGGTGGCTTGGCACGGCTATTGTACGCAATGCCTTGACAATGTTTTTATGTGCCACTGACCATGACTACAAAGTTTACCAAGTACATTAAACGGCTATGAATCATAAAACGAGTCAGCCAAGGTCAGAGTGTCCATACACAGTGCAGATATACTGGGTATGAACGTACAGGTATAAACATGGTAGAATACTGGTGGCTCGGTGTTGCTATTGTGCGCAATGCCTTGACAAAGTTGGCATGTGCCACTGACCATTAACACAAAGTTTACCAAGTGACTTTAACTTATACGAACCGTCACACGAGTCAGCCACGGTCAGAGTGTCCAATAACAGTGCTGATTTAGTATGCATGATCTTGCTGGTATAAACACGGTTGAATACTTGTGGCTTGGTGTGGCTATTGTGCGGAATGCCTTGACAAAGTTGGCATGTACCACTGACCATGACCACAAAGTTTACGAAGTACCTTACACGGCTATGAATCATAACACGAGTCACCCACGGTCAGAGTGTCCTGTCACAGTGCACATATACAGGGCATGTCCTTGCAGGTATAAACAAGGTAGAATACAGGTGGCTCAGTGTGGCTATTGTACGCAACGCCTTAACAAAGTTGGCATGTGCCACTGACCATGACCAAAAATTTTACACAGTGACTTTTACTTATATTGATCATAACACGAGCCAGCCACAGTCAGAGTGTCCAATCACAGTGCAGATGTACTAGGCATGATCGTGCAGGTACAAACAAGGTAGAAAATTGGTGGCTCGGTGTGGCTATTGTGCGCAATGCGTTGACAAAGTTGGCATGTGCCACTGACCATGACCACACATGTATCCAAGTGACTTTTACTTCTATTGATCATAACACAAGTCAGCCACGGTCAGAGTGTCCAATCACAGTGCAGATATACTGGGCATGATCTTACAGGTACAAACAAGGTAGAATACTAGTGGCTCGGTATGGCTATTGTGCGCAATGCCTTGACAAAGATGGCATGAGCCACTGACCATGACCACAAATGTATCCAAGCGACTTTTACTTCTATTCATCATAACACAAGTCAGCCACGGTCAGATTGTCCAATCACAGTGCAGATATACTGGACATGATCTTGCAGGTACAAACAAGGTAGAGAACTGGTGGCTCGGAGTGGCTATTGTGCGCAATGCCTTGACAAAAATGGCATGTGCCACTGACCATGACCACAAAGTATACCAAGTAACTTTAACTTCTACAAATCATTACACGATTCAGCCACGGTCAGAGTGTCCAATCACAGCTCAGAGATACTGGAAATGATCTTGCAGGTACAAACAAGGTAGAATACTGGTGGCTCGGTGTGGCTAGTTTGCACAATGCTTTGACAAAGTTGGCATGTGCCACTGACCATGACCACAAATGTATCCAAGTGACTTTTACTTCTATTGATTAAAACACGAGTCAGCCACGGAGTGTCCAATATCAGTGCAGATATACCGGGCATGACCTTGCAGGTATAAACAAGGTAGAATACTGGTGGCTCGGTATCGCTATTGTGCGCAATGCCTTGACAGTGTTGGCATGTTCCACTGACCATGACCACAAAGTTTACCAAGTGAATTTAACTTCTACAAATCGTAACACAAGTCAGCCACAGTCAGAGTGCCCAGTCATAGTGCACCTCTAATATGCATGACCTTGCAGGTATAAACAAGGTAAAAAACCGGTGGCTTGGCACAACTATTATGCACAATGCCTTGACAAAGTTGGCATATGCCACTGACCATGACCACGGAGTTTACCAAGTACCTTAAACGGCTATGAATCATAACACGAGTCAGCCACGGTCAGAGTGTCCAGTCACAGTGCAGATATACTAGGCATGACCTTGCAGGTATAAACAAGGTAGAATACTGGTGGCTCGGTGTGGCTATTGTGCGCAATGCCTTGACAAAGTTGGCATGTGCCACTGACCATGACCACAAATGTATCCAAGTGACTTTTGATTCTATTGATCATAACACGAGTCAGCCACGGTCAGAGTGTCCAGTCACAGTGCAGATATACTAGGCATGACCTTGCAGGTATAAACAAGGTAGAATACTGGTGGCTCGGTGTGGCTATTGTGCGCAATGCCTTGACAAAGTTGGCATGTGCCACTGACCATGACCACAAATGTATCCAAGTGACTTTTGATTCTATTGATCATAACACGAGTCAGCCACGGTCAGAATGTCCAATCACAGTGCAGTTGTACTAGCCATGATCTTGCAGGTGCAAACAAGGTAGAATACTCGTGGCTCGGTGTGGCGTTTGTACGCAATGCACTGACAAAGTTGGCATGTGCCACTGACCCTGACCACAAACTTTACCAAGTGACTTTAACTTCTACGAGTCGTAACAAAAGTCAGCCACGGTCAGAGTGTCCAATCACATCGTACATCTAATATGCATGACCTTGCACGTGCAAACAAGGTACAATACCGGTGGCTTGATGTGGCTCATGTGCGCAATGCCTTGACAAAGTTGGCATGTGCCACTGACCACGACCCTAAAGTTTACCAAGTACCTTAAATGGCTATGAATCATAACACGAGGCAGCCACGATCAGCGTGTCCAATCACAGTGCAGATGTACTGGTCATGACCTTGCAGGTATAAACAATGTAGAATACTGGTGGCTTTGTGTGGCTATTGTGCGCAATGCCTCGACAAAGTTGGCATTTGCCACTGACCATGACCATAAATGTATCCAAGTCACATTTACTTCTATTGATCATAACACGAGTCAGCCACGGTTAGAGTGTCCAATCATAGTGTAGATGTACTAGGCATGATCTTGCAGGTTCAAACAAGGTAGAATACTGGTGGCTCGGTGTGGCTACTGTGCGCATTGCCTTGACAAAGGTGGCATGTGCCACTGACCATGACCACAAAGTTTACCAAGTGACTTTAACTTCTACGAATCATAACACGAGGCAGCCACGGTCATAATACCCAATCACAGTGCAGATATACTTGGCATGATATTGCAGGTGCAAACAAGACACAATACTGGTGGCTCGGTGTGGCTATTGTGTGGAATGCCTTCACAAAGTTGGCATGTGTCACTTACCATGACCACCAAGTTTACCAAGTACCTTAAACGGCTATGAGTCATAACACGAGTCAGCCACGGTCAGAGTGTCTAATCACAGTGCAGATATACTCGGCATGATATTGCAGGTATAAACAAGGTATAATAATGGTGGCTCGGTGTGGCTAATGTGCGCAATGCCTTGGCAAAGTTGGCATGTGCCACTGACCATGGCCACAAAGTTTACCAAGTGACTTAAATTTCTATGAAGCATAACACGAGACAGCCACGGTCAGAGTGTCCAATCACAGTGCAATTCTGGGCATGACCTTGCATGTATAAACAAGGTAGAGTACTGGTGGCTCGGTGTGGCTGTTATCCGCAATGCCTCGACAATGTTGGCATGTGCCACTGACCATGACCATAAACGTATCCAAGTGACTTTTACTTATATTTACCATAACACAAGTCAGCCACGGTCAGAGTGTCCAATCACAATGTAGATGTACTAGGCGCGAGCTTGTAGGTGCAAACAAGGTAGAATACTGGTGGCTCTGTGTGGCTCTTGTGTGCGATGCCTTCACGTATTTGGCATGTACCACTGACCATGACCACAACGTTTACCAAGTGACTTCAACTTCTACAAATCATAACACGAGTCAGCCACGGTCAGAGTATCCAATCACAGTGCATATATACTGGACATGACCTTGCAGGTACAAAAAAGGTAGAATACTGGTGGCCCGGTGTGGCTATTATGCGCAATGCCTTGACAAAGTTGGCATGTGCAACTGACCATGACCACAAAGTTTACCAAGTACCTTAAACGGCTATGAATCGTAACACGATCCAGCCACAGTCAGAGTGTCCAATCACAGTGCAGATTTATTAGGCATGATCTTGCAGGTTCAAACAAGGTACAATACTGGTGGCTCGGTATGGCTATTTTGCGCAATGCCTTGACAAAGTTGGCATGTGCCACTGACCATGACCACAAATGTATCCAGGTGACTTTTACTTCTATTGATCATAACACGAGTCAGCCACGATCAGAGTGTCCAATCACAGTGTAGATGTTCTAGGTATCATCTTGCAAGTTCAAACAAGGTAGAATATTGGTGGCTAGGTGTGGCTATTGTGCGCAATTCCTTTACAAAGTTGGCATGTGCCACTGACCATGACCATACAGTTTACCAAGTACCTTAACCGGTTATGAATCAAAGCACATGTCAGCCACGGTCAGAGTGTCCAATCACAGTGTAGATGTACTAGGCATGATCTTGTAGGTGCAAACAAGGAAGAATACTGGTGGCTCGGTGTGGCTATTTGTGCGCAATGCCTTCACATAGTTGGCATGTGCCACTAACAATGACCACAAAGTTTACCAATTGACTTCAACTTCTACGAATCATAACACGAGTCAGCCACGGTCAGAGTACCCAATCACAGTGCAGATATACTGGGCATGACCTTGCAGGTACAAAAAAGGTAGAATACTGGTGGCCCGGTGTGGCTATTGTGCAAAATGCCTTGACAAAGTTGGCATGTTCCACTGACCATAACCACAAAGTTTACCAAGTACCTTAAACGGCTATGAATCATAACACGAGTCAGCCACAGTCAGAGTGTCCAATCACAGTGGACATTTATTAGGCATGATCTTGCAGGTTCAAACAAGGTACAATACTGGTGGCTCGGTGTGGCTATTTTGTGCAATGCCTTGACAAAGTTGGCATGTGCCACTGACCATAACCACAAATCTATCCAGGTGACTTGTACTTCTATTGATCATAACACGAGTCAGCAACGATCAGAGTGTCCAATCAAAGTGCAGATGTTATAGGTATCATCTTGCAGGTGCAAACAAGGTAGAACACTGGTGGCTAGGTGTGGCGATTGTGCGCAATGCCTTGAAAACGTTGGCATGTGCCACTGACCATGACCACAAAGTTTACCAAGTACCTTAAACGGCTATGAATCATAGCACGAGTCAGCCACGGTCAGAGTGTCCAATCATAGTGTATATGTAAAAGTCACTTGGATTGGACACTCTGACCGTGGCTGACTCGTGTTATGATCAATAGAAGTAAAAGTCACTTGGATACATTTGTCGTCATGGTCAGTGGCACATGCCAAATTTGTAATGGCATTGCGCACAATAGCCACACCGAGCCACCAGTATTCCACCTTGTTTGTACCTGTAAGATCATGCCTAGTACATCTGCACTGTCATTGGACACTCCGACCGTGGCTGACTCGTGTTATGAGTCATCGTCCTTTAATGTACTTGGTAAACTTTGTGGTCATGGTCAGTGGCACATGCCAAATTTGTAATGGCATTGCGCACAATAGCCACACCGAGCCACCAGTATTCCACCTTGTTTGTACCTGTAAGATCATGCCTAGTACATCTGCACTGTCATTGGACACTCCGACCGTGGCTGACTCGTGTTATGAGTCATCGTCCTTTAATGTACTTGGTAAACTTTGTGGTCATGGTCAGTGGCACATGTTAACTTTGTCAAGGCATTGCGCACTTTAGCCGTGCCATGCCACCGGTTTTTTACCTTGTTTATACCTGCAAGGTCATGCCTAGTACATATGAAATGTGATTGGGCACTCTCACTGTGGCTGAATCGTGTTACGGTTCGTAGATGTTAAAGTCACCTGGTAAACTTTGTGGTCATGGTCAGTGGCACATGCCAACTTTGTCAAGGCATTGCGCACAATAACCGTGCCAAGCTACCGGTTCTTTACCTTGTCTATACCTGCAAGGTCATGCATATTATATGTACAATGTGATTGGGCACTCTGACCGTGGTTGACTCGTGTTGCGATTCGTATAAGTTAAAGTCACTTGGTAAACTTTGTGGTCATGGTCAGTGGGACATGCCAACATTGTCAAGGCATTGCGCACAATAGCCATTCCGAGCCACCGGTATTCTACCTTGTTTGAACCTTCAAGATCATGCCTCGTACATCTGCACTATGATTGGACACGCTGACCGTGGCTGACTTGTGTTATGATCAATAGATGTAAAAGTCAATTGGATACATTTATGGTCATGGTCAATGGCACATGCCAACTTTGTCAAGGCATTGCGCACAATAGCCACACCGAGCCACCAGTATGCTATCTTGTTTGCACCTGTAAGATCATGCCGACTACATCTGCACTGTGATTGGACACTCTAACCGTGGCTTACTCATGGTATGATCAATAAAAGTAAAAGTCACTTGGATACACTTGTGGTCATGGTCAGTGGCACATGCCAACTTTGTCAGAGCATTGCACACAATAGCCACACCGAGCCACCAGTATTCTACCTTGTTTATACCTGTAAGGGCATGCCCAGTATATATGTACTGAGAGTAGACACTCTGACCGTGGCTGGCTCGTGTTATGATTCATAGCCGTTTAAGGTGCTTGGTAAACATTGTGGTCATGGTCAGTGGCACATGCCAACTTTGTGAAGGCATTGCGCACAATAGTCGTGCCAAGACACCGGTATTTTACATTGTTTATACCTGAAAGGTTATGCATATTAGATGTTCAGGATGACTGGGTACTCTGAATGTGGCAGTTTCGTGTTACGATTTGTAGAAGTTAAAGTCACTTGGTAAACTTTGTGGTCATGAAAATTGGCACATGCCAACTTTGTCGAGGCATTGCGCACAATAGCCGTGCCATGCCACCGGTTTTTTACCTTGTTTATACCTGCAAGGTCATGCATGTTAGATGTGCACTGTGATTGGGCACTCTGACCAAGGCTGACTCGTGTTACAATTCGTAGAAGTTAAAGTCACATGGTAAACTTTGTGGTCATGGTCAGTGGCACATGCCAACTTTGTCAAGGCATTGCGCACAATAGCCGTGCCAAGCCACCGTTTTTTTACTTTGTGTATACCTGCAAGGTCATGCATATTAGATGTGCACTGTGATTGCGCACTCTAACTCTGGCTGACTTGTGTTACGATTCGTATAAGTTAAAGTCACTTGGTAAACTTCGTGGTCATGGGCAGTGGCACATGCCAATTTGTTAAGGCATTGCGCACAATAGCCACATCAAGCGACCAGTATTCTTCCTTGTTTATACCTGTAAGGTCATGCCTAGTATATCTGTACTGTGATTGGACACTCTGACCGTGGCTCACTTGTGTTATAATTCATAGCTGTTTCATGTACTTGGTTCAATTTGTGGTCATGGTCAGTGGCACATACCACCTTTGTGAAGGCATTGCGCACAGTAGCCGTGCCAAGCCACCGGTTTTTTACCTTGTTTATACCAGCAAGGTAATTCATATTAGATGTGTACTATGATTGAGTACTCTGACCGTGGCTGACTCGTCTTACGATTCGTAGAAATTAAAGTCACTTGGTAAACTTTGTGATCATGGTCAGTGGCACATGCCAACTTTGTCAAGGCATTGCGCACAATAGCCACACAGAGCCACCAGTATTATACCTTGTTTGCACCTTCAAGATCATGCCTACTACATCTACAATGTGATTGGACACTCTGACCGTGGGTGACGCGTGTTATGATTCGTAGCCATTTAAGGTACTTGGTAAACAGTGTGGTCATGGTCAGTGACACATGCCAACTTTGTCAAGGCATTGCGCACAATAGTCGTGCCAAGCCACCAGTTTTTAACCTTTTTTATACATGCACGGTCATGCATATTAGATGTGCACTGTGATTGGGCACTCTGAATGTGGCTAACTCGTGTTACGATTCGTATAAGTTAAGGTCACTTGGTACAATTTGTGGTCATGGTCACTGGCACATGCCAACTTTGTCAAGTCATTGCACACAATAGCCATACCAAGACACCAGTATTCTACCTTCTTTGTACCTGCAAGATCATGCCTAGTACATCTGGACTGTGATTGGACACTCTGACCGTGGCTGACTCGTGTTATGATGAATAGAAGTAAAAGTCACTTGGATACATTTGTGGTCATGGTCAGTGGCACATGCCAACTTTGTCAAGGCATTGCGCACAATAGCCACACCGAGCCACCGGTATTCTACCTTGTTTGCACCTCATCACCTTCCGCCGCATCCTTATCTTCGGATCCTAGCAGGTTGCATGCACATGATGTCTCACACGTAGCAGCAGAACAAAGTGGTAGCGTCCTCCGGCTCTTCGCAGTTACCGCAGGGTTCCTTCTCGTTCTGCAGCACATTGGATTTCCCAGCCGCGACCCTCGTCCCCGAGCGGATCCTTTCCTCCTCCCTTTCTTTCCGCAATTCCTCCTCACAGTCTACCCCCATGCTCTCCTTCAGATTCACTGCATAGACCGGACACATCTTGATGTCGTGCAGGATGTCCAGGTCCAAGTCGCAACATGCCAAATCTAGGCTGGCCTGGCATCCCTTGCACACCACCTCTCCCTTAGTGGCAACCGTGTTCTTAAACGTTGTGCTGAGTTGCAGAGCCACCTCCTCCTCTCCTTCCTCTTCATCCTGATCATCCACCTCAATGCTTACTTCTAGCTCTTCATGCAACTCCCCGTTTTCCCCTTGTGTGGGTTTCTGTTGTCTTGACTGTGCTTGCACTTCAAGCCGGGAACAGGTTGGCCATAAAGATTAGTCATAAGGGGGAAGTGAATCCCATCTTAAAGGAGGAGTGTTGAGCAAGGAGTGGTGTTCTTCTCGCGTGGGTACAGGCTCCTTTTCCTCTCCCTGTTTCTCCGCCTAACTTCGTTGCTTCTTTTCCCCCGGTCCAGCTCTTCGGGGTCCATTTCATTTCTTTTTCCGTTGCTCCTCCCGCTGCTCCTCCGTTGCTGCTGCTAGTGGTGCTTGCGCCTCGGGCGCCGTGCCGGCAGCAGCTGCCGTAGAAGGCAGCACCTCTTGTCCCCGGTGCTCTGCTACTGGTGCTGGTGGCGTTGGCGCTTTGGATGCCGCACCGGGTGCAGTTACCGCAAAAGGCAGCACCTCCTGTCTCCGCTGCTCTGTTGCTGCTACTGGTGGCACTGGCGCTCCGGGCGCCGCGCCGGGTGCAGCTACCGCAGAAGGCAACACCACCTATCCCCGCTCCTCTGCTGGTGCTCGTGGTGGCGCTGGCACTCCGGGCGTCGCGCCGGGTGCAGCTGTCGTAGAAGGCAGCACCCCCTGCTCCCGCTGGTTTGCTACTACTGCCAATGGTGCTGGTGCTCCAGGCGCTGCGCCAGGTGCAGCTTTCTCAGAAGGCACCACCTCTTATCACTGCTGCTCTGCTGCTGCTGCTGGTGGCGCTGGCACTCCGGGTGTCGCGCCGGGTGCAGCTGCCACAGGAGGCAGCACCTCGTACCCCCGCTGCTCTGCTGCTGGTGGCGCTGGCACTCCAGGCACCACGCCGGGTGTGGCTGCCGCAATAGGCAGCGCCTCTTGTCCCCGCTACTCTGCTGCTGCTGGCGGTGCTTGCGCCTCAAGCGCCACGTCGGGTGCAGTTGCAGCAGAAGGCAACATCTCCTGCTCCCGCTGTTCTACGTCTGCTGCCGATGGTGCTGGCGCTCCGACGCCACGCCAGGTGTAGCTGCCGCAAAAGGCAGCGTCTCCTGTCCCCGCTGCTCTGCTGCTGCTGCTGGTGGCGTTGGCACTCCGGGCGCCACGCCGGGTACAGCTGCTGTAGGAGGCAGCACCTCCTGCTCCCGCTGCTCTGCTGCTGTTGCCGATGGTGCTGGCGCTCCGGGTGCCGCGCCGGGTGCAGCTGTCGCAGACGGCAGCACCTCTTGCTCCCGCTGCTTTGCTGCTGCTGCCGATGGTGCTAGCGCTCTGAGCGCCGCGCCAGGTGCAGTTGCCATAGAAGGCAACGCCTCTTGTTTGCGCTGCTCTACTGTTGCTGCTGGTGGCACTGGCGCTCCGGGTACCGCGCCGGGTGCGGCTGCCGTAGAAGACAGCGCCTCTTGTCCCCGCTACTCTGCTGTTGTTTCTCGTGGTGCTTGCGCTACGAGCGCCGCGTCGAGTGCAGCTGCCGCAGAAGGCAGCACCTCTTGCTCCCGCTGTTCTGCTGCTGCTGCCGATGGTGCTGGTGCTCCGGGCGCCACGCAAGGTGCAACTGCCGCAAAAGGCAGTGCACCCTGTCCCCGCTGCTCTGCTGCTGTTGCTGGAGGCGTTGGCGCTTCGGGCGCCGCGCCGGGTGCGGCTACCGCAGAAGGCAACGCCTCTTGTCTCCGCTGCTCTGCTGCTGCTGCTACTGCTAGTACATGCGCATCGGGCGCCACGCCGGGTGCAGCTGCCGCAGAAGGCAGCACCTTCTATCTCCGCTGCTCTGCTGCTGCTGGTGGTGGCTCTGGCGCTCTGAGCGCCACGCTGGGTGTAGCTGCCGCAGAAGGCAGCACCTTCTATCTCCGCTGCTCTGCTGCTGCTGCTACTGCTAGTACATGCGCATCGGGCGCCACGCCGGGTGCAGCTGCCGCAGAAGGCAGCACCTTCTATCTCCGCTGCTCTGCTGCTGCTGGTGGTGGCTCTGGCGCTCTGAGCGCCACGCCGGGTGTAGCTGCCGCAGAAAGCAGCACCTCCTGTCCCCGCTCCTCTGCTGTTGCTGCTGGTGGCGCTGGCACTCCGGGCGCCGTGCTGGGTGTAGCTGCCGCAGAAGGCAGCACCTCCTACTCCCGCTGCTATGCTGCTGCTGCCAATGGTGCTAGCGCTCCGGGCGCCGCGCCAGGTGCAGCTGCCGCTGAAGGTACCGCCTCTTGTCCCCGCTGCTCTACTGCTGCTACTGGTGGTGTTTGCGCCTCGAGCACCGCGCCGGGTGCAGCTGCCATAGAAGGCAGCACCTCCTGCTCCCGCTGCTCTGCTGCTGCTGCCGATGGTGCTGGCGCTCCGGGCGCTGTGCCAAGTGCAACTGCCGCAGAATGCAGCACATCTTGTTCCCACTGCCCTGCTGCTGCTGGTGGTGGCACTGGCGCTCCGGGGGCCGCGCCAGGTGCAGTTGCCCCAGAAGGCAGCATCTCCTACTCCTGTTGTTTTGCTGCTGCTGCCGATGGTGTTGGCGCTTCGGGCGCCGCGCCAGGTGCAGCTGCCGCATAAGGCAGCGCCTCCTGTCCCCACTGCTCTGCTGCTGCTGCTAGTGGCGCTCGCGCTCCGGACGCCGCGCCAGGTGTAGATGCCGTAGGAGGCAGCACCTCCTGCTCCCACTGCTTTGCTGCTGCTGCCGATGGTGCTCGCTCTCTATGCGCCGCGCCGGGTGCAGCTGCCGCTGTCGGCAACACCTCCTGCTCCCGCTGCTTTGCTGCTGCTGCCGATGGTGCTGGCGCTCCGAGCGCCGTGCCAGGTGCAGTTACCGCAGAAGGCAGTGCCTCCTGTCCCCGCTGTTCTACTACTGCTGCTGGTGGCGCTAGCACTCCGGGCACCATGTCGGGTGTGGTTGCCGTAGAAGGCAGTCCTCCTGTCCCCACTGCTTTGCTGCTTCTGCTCGTGGTACTAGCGCCTTGAGCGCCATGTCGGGTGCAAGTGCCGTAGAAGGCAGCACCTCCTGCTCCCGCTGTTCTGCTGCTGCTGCCGATGGTGCTGGCGCTCCGGGCGCCACGCCAAGTGTAGCTGCCGCACAAGGCAGCGCCTCCTGTCCCCGCTGCTCTGCTGCTGCTGCTGGAGGCGTTGGTGCTTCGGGCGCCGCGCCGGATGCGGCTGCCGCAGAAGGAAGCGCTTCTTGTCCCCGCTGCTCTGCTGCTGCTGCTGCTGGTGCTTACGCCTCGGGCTCCGCGTCGCGTGCAGCTGCCGCATAAGGCAGCACCTCCAATCCCCGCTGCTCTGTTGCTGTTGCTCGTGGCGCTGGCACTCCGGGCGCCGCGCCGGGTGCAGCTGCTGCAGAAGGCAGTACCTCCTGTCCCCGCTGCTCTGCTATTGCTCCTGGTGGCGCTGGCACTCCGGGCACCGCGCCGGGTGCAGTTGCCGCAGAAGGTAGCACCTCCTGCTCCCGCTGCTATGCTGCTTTTGCCGATGGTGCTGGCGCTCCGGGTGCCGCGCTAGGTGCAGCTGCCGCAGAAGGCACCGCCTCCTGTCCCCGCTGCTCTGCTGCTACTACTGGTGGTGCTTGCGCCTCGGGCACCACGCCGGGTGCAGCTGCCATAGAAGGCAATACATCTTGCTCCCGTTGCTCTGCTACTGCTGCCGATGGTGCTGGCGCTTTGGGCACCGCGCCACGTGCAGTTGCAGCAAAAGGCAGCACATCTTGTCCCCACTACTCTGCTGCTGCTGCTGGTGGTGCTGGCGCTCCGGGCGCCGCGCCGGGTGTAGTTGCCGCATAAGGCAGCACCTCCCGCTCTCGCTGCTCTGCTGCTGCTGCCGATGGTGCTGGCGCTCCGGGCACCGTGCCGGGTGCAACTTCCGTAGAAGGCAGCGCCTCCTGTCTCTGCTGCTGGGGTCTCCCGGGGTGCACTATTGATGTTATCGCGGCCGATAGCAATAGGTCCAGGCCATGTTCAGCATCTGCCACTGTTGATCATCTGTCGTACATGGTATTATCGCAGCGTGTGGCCGCTGCGCCCGCCTTTGTCGCGTGTCTGTCGTTGCTACACCAAGTGTCGCTCCAAGACTCTGGTGTGCCTGCTTTGCTTCTGACACTGGTTGTCCCGGAGCCTCGGGCACCACATTTGCCGCGGCCCCGCAGGGAGGCCGCTGTTGCTGGACTTCTGGTACAATCCTTGACGTCGCCTCCTCAGTGGTCTTGAGCCGCCGGGTAGGGAGCTTATCTTTCCCAGCCCGACGTCACTTATTGGTGATGCCTTCCATCTCTTCCACAGCATGTCCTGCCCCTTCCTCTGCTGCCCTTTCTTGCTCCTCCTGTTGTTGTGGTGTTGCACTTGCCCTAGCTTCCTGCTCGTGTACTTCCTTGTCTTGTTGTATGAGGGAATGCACCCGAATACCCGACGAAACAACCCGGGTCCTCCCGGCCGAAGGCTCAGGTCTGTCGGCCGCAGGAACTGCAGTTGTGGTGATTGGTGGAGAAGGGCGGTGTGGGCAATGGGGAGACTCAGACATCCCTGGAAACGTAGCTGCCACTTCCTCCACGTCGTTATCAACACTGATGCGGGGCGGGTGTCGCCTGGCCGCGAGGGCCTGCCAACGGACCGGGAGCTTATGAGTGGTTGCAAACAATTGTGAGTGGCTGCGAGTGGTTATGATTGGTTGCAAGTGGTTGCGAGTGCTTGCAAGTATTTGTGAGTGGTTGTGAGTGGTTGCGAGTGGTTGTGAGTGCTTGCGAGTGGTTGTTAGTGGTTGCGAGTGGTTGCGAGTGGTTGCAAGTCGCTGCCAGTGGTTGCAAGTGGTTGTGAGTGGTTGCAAGTGCTTGCCAGTGGTTGCGAGTGGTTGTGAGTGGTTGCGAGTGGTTGCGAGTGGTTGCGAGTAGTTGCGAGTGGTTGCGAGTGGTTGCGAGTGGTTGCGAGTGGTTGTGAGTGGTTGCGAGTGGTTGCGAGTGGTTGCAAGTGGTTGGGAGTGGTTGCGAGTGGTTACGAGTGGTTACAAGTGGTTGGGAGGGGTTGCGAGTGGTTACGAGTGGTTGCGAGATGTTGTGAGTGGTTGCGAGTGGTTGTGAGTGCTTGCGAGTGGTTGTGAGTTGTCTCGAGTGGTTGCGAGTGGTTGCAAGTGGCTGCGAGTGGTTGCGAGTGGTTGCGAGTAGTTGCGAGTGGTTGCGAGTAGTTGTGACTGGTAGTGAGTGGTTGAGAGTGGTTGCGAGTGGTTACGAGTGGTTACAAGTGGTTGGGAGGGGTTGCGAGTGGTTACGAGTGGTTGCGAGATGTTGTGAGTGGTTGCGAGTGGTTGTGAGTGCTTGCGAGTGGTTGTGAGTTGTCTCGAGTGGTTGCGAGTGGTTGCAAGTGGCTGCGAGTGGTTGCGAGTGGTTGCGAGTAGTTGCGAGTGGTTGCGAGTAGTTGTGACTGGTAGTGAGTGGTTGAGAGTGGTTGCGAGTGGTTACGAGTGGTTACAAGTGGTTGGGAGGGGTTGCGAGTGGTTACGAGTGGTTGCGAGATGTTGTGAGTGGTTGCGAGTGGTTGTGAGTGCTTGCGAGTGGTTGTGAGTTGTCTCGAGTGGTTGCGAGTGGTTGCAAGTGGCTGCGAGTGGTTGCGAGTGGTTGCGAGTAGTTGCGAGTGGTTGCGAGTAGTTGTGACTGGTAGTGAGTGGTTGAGAGTGGTTGCGAGTGGTTACGAGTGGTTACAAGTGGTTGGGAGGGGTTGCGAGTGGTTACGAGTGGTTGCGAGATGTTGTGAGTGGTTGCGAGTGGTTGTGAGTGCTTGCGAGTGGTTGTGAGTTGTCTCGAGTGGTTGCGAGTGGTTGCAAGTGGCTGCGAGTGGTTGCGAGTGGTTGCGAGTAGTTGCGAGTGGTTGCGAGTAGTTGTGACTGGTAGTGAGTGGTTGAGAGTGGTTGCGAGTGGTTACGAGTGGTTACAAGTGGTTGGGAGGGGTTGCGAGTGGTTACGAGTGGTTGCGAGATGTTGTGAGTGGTTGCGAGTGGTTGTGAGTGCTTGCGAGTGGTTGTGAGTTGTCTCGAGTGGTTGCGAGTGGTTGCAAGTGGCTGCGAGTGGTTGCGAGTGGTTGCGAGTAGTTGCGAGTGGTTGCGAGTAGTTGTGACTGGTAGTGAGTGGTTGAGAGTGGTTGCGAGTGGTTACGAGTGGTTACAAGTGGTTGGGAGGGGTTGCGAGTGGTTACGAGTGGTTGCGAGATGTTGTGAGTGGTTGCGAGTGGTTGTGAGTGCTTGCGAGTGGTTGTGAGTTGTCTCGAGTGGTTGCGAGTGGTTGCAAGTGGCTGCGAGTGGTTGCGAGTGGTTGCGAGTAGTTGCGAGTGGTTGCGAGTAGTTGTGACTGGTAGTGAGTGGTTGAGAGTGGTTGCGAGTGGTTACGAGTGGTTACAAGTGGTTGGGAGGGGTTGCGAGTGGTTACGAGTGGTTGCGAGATGTTGTGAGTGGTTGCGAGTGGTTGTGAGTGCTTGCGAGTGGTTGTGAGTTGTCTCGAGTGGTTGCGAGTGGTTGCAAGTGGCTGCGAGTGGTTGCGAGTGGTTGCGAGTAGTTGCGAGTGGTTGCGAGTAGTTGTGACTGGTAGTGAGTGGTTGAGAGTGGTTGCGAGTGGTTACGAGTGGTTACAAGTGGTTGGGAGGGGTTGCGAGTGGTTACGAGTGGTTGCGAGATGTTGTGAGTGGTTGCGAGTGGTTGTGAGTGGTTGCGAGTGGTTATGAGTGGTTGCGACTGGTTGCAAGTGGTTCCAAGTGGTTGCGAGTGGTTGCGAGTGGCTGTAAGTGGTTGCAAGTAGTTGCAAGTGGTTGCGAGTGGTTGCGAGTGGTTTCGAGTGGTTGCAAGTGGCTGCGAGTGGTTGCGAGTGGTTGGAAGTGGTTGCAAGTGGTTGCGAGTTGTTGCAAGTGATTGCAAGTGGTTGCAAGTGATTGCTGTTAGCTACTGAGCTAACCACCTATGGCCGCAAAACCGAAAAGCTCACAAAGGTTTTTAGGCCTTCTTCCTTTGTTGACATGTGTCATGCACCCCAGACTTAATCAGGCATACACTTCACCTTCAAGAGTACTAACGCCTTGACATTACATCTCAAGAAGTGCTCAAGTCGTCAATACGCAAGAGAGCATCAAGCAAGGGTTGATTGATCAGCATGCAAGACAAGTCTTTTTATAGCTGTCTGTCCAGTCCTAGACCTCAAAAGCACATTCCTGGGAAGTGGCCTGAACCAGCCACATCACCAATAGACTTGCACTGTGGACTTGACACATAAGCATCCTAGTGTCAAGGTGACAGACCAACCATGTAGTGTCCAAGAAGCTTCGGAATTTCTTTCTTGGAAGCTTCCACGGCAAACAAGATATGCATGGGGCCAGGATCGACCTCATGACCTCTCACTTGGCCAAATGAACAAAATGGCCAAGGTAACCACTCACCCACATGGTGTACTCAGAGGTCATATCTCACAAGAGACAGAGCATAGTTGAGTCACACTACAACGGATCTAGGGGTCATACCTCCACAAGGGGTAGAGCATTCCTGATCTGTCCTACAACAGTGAACAAGGGGCAAAAAACATTCAACAAATATCTCCCTTGTACCTTGCGTCAGTGACAATCATCATTCGTCATCGCTTGTGTTGACCATGCCGACACCTTGCCTGCCCGCCTGGTGGAGATCCTTGTCCAGTGGCTTTGTAAGCATGTCAGCCCGGTTCCGCTTGGTGCCGACATACTCGAGCTCCACTGTCTGCTTGTAGACCAAGTCTTGAGCGTAGTGGTAGCGGATCTCGATGTGCTTTGTACGCCTGGACAGGACGGGGTTCTTTGACATGTCAATGGCGCTCATGTTGTCAATCTTGATGACCGTCGCCGTTGCCTGTGGTGCCTTCATCTCGGATAGCAAGCTTCGTAGCCACTGCATCTCTTTACACACCTCAGCCAAGGCGATGTACTCAGCTTCAGCTGTTGACAAAGAGACACATTCCTGCTTGCGACTTGCCCAACTGACTGCACCTCCATTCAACATACACACAAAGCCGGAGGTATATTTTCTGTCATCGATATTCCCTCCCCAATCAGCATCAGTGTAGCACATGAGACGGAGTGATGCGGATCCAACGATGCCTCCAAACTGGAGCCCCACGTGCCGCGTCCCCTGAAGGTAGCGCATGATGCGCTTCACGGCCTGCCAGTGAACTGGACCAGGATTGGCCACAACCCGGCTCACCTGCCCAACAGCATGGGCTATATCTGGTCGGATGGCGACCATGGCATACATCAGACTGCCCACTGCAGAGTGATATGGGATGTCCAACATGTCAGGTTTCTCCGCTTTGTTGGATGGGGACATGGAGGTGGAGAGTTTGCACTCCGAGCTCATGGGTGTGCTGGCAGGTTTGCAATCTGCCATGTCGTATCGTTTGAGGATGGAGTCGATGTATTTTGTCTGGTTCAGGCTGATGGTACCTGCTGCTCTGTCGTGCTTGATTGCAATTCCAAGATAGAAGTCAAGAGGACCCATGTCCTTCATCTTGAATCTGCTACTCAGCTGCCCCTTGAGATCGTCTAGCAGCTGCGTTGAAGAGGAGCATAGAATCAGGTCATCAACGTACAAGGCGACCAACATAGTCCCTTTGTCACTCTCATGCACGTACATGCTAGAGTCATTGTCGCAGTGCATGAAGGACTCCTTGGCCATGAAGGTGTCCATCTCCTGGTACCAAAGTCTTGGCGCTTGTTTTAGCCCATAGAGTGCCTTCACCAATCTACACACCTTGCCCTGAGGAGCATCAACCCCCTCCGGAACCTCCATCAATACCTCCTTGTCAAGTTTGCCGTAAAGGAAGGCTGTCTTGACATCCATCTGGTGGACCTCCATGTTCTCGGCAGCAGCAATGGCGAGCATTGACCGGATNGCGCTTGTTTTAGCCCATTGAGTGCCTTCACCAATCTACACACCTTGCCCTGAGGAGCATCAACCCCCTCCGGAACCTCCATCAATACCTCCTTGTCAAGTTTGCCGTAAAGGAAGGCTGTCTTGACATCCATCTGGTGGACCTCCATGTTCTCGGCAGCAGCAATGGCGAGCATTGACCGGATGGAGGAAAACGTCACAACTGGAACAAAGGTCTCATCGTACTCTGCGCCAGGCCGTTGGGAGAACCCCTTTGCTACCACCCGTGCCTTGTACTTGTCTATCTTGCCATCCTGTTTCCTTTTTACTTTCAGCACCCACTTGGACCCCACAATGTGAGCCCCGGCAGGTGTGTCCACCAGCACACAGTTCCCGTTCTCTTCAATGGAGCTGAGTTCACTGCAAATTGCTTCGTCCCACTCTGCTTTGTCAGGCCGTGTGAGTGCCTCTGCGACAGACGTTGGCTCCTCTTGAACCAAGAATGAATAGTTGAAGCCCGTCCATTCACCCCTATCTGCGTCGTAATGCTGCCGAGGTACTTTGAGGCGTGAACTGCTCCTTGAACCTGCAGGCTGGTGCTGTTGATGTAGAGGCTGGAGGTCTGGTTTGTCGTTGATGATGGGAGAGGCATCATCCTCATGTTCCAGAGGATCGGATACGTCGGAATCAGAGTCTGATTCCTCCGAGTCATCTTCACGAGCTCCTCTCCCTGTTGCAGCACCTATCCCATGCCATTGTGCTGGTGCTTCGTCTCCCTCTTCTAGGAGAGTAAGCCACTCTCCCTGTTCTGAAGCGTTCTCCAGTTCGAGATGCTCTCCCTTACTCAGAGACATTTCGTGGAAATCCACGTCTTTGCTGCGGATGACCTTCTTGGCTCCTTGGTCCCACAGTCGATAGGCTTTGTGGGCGGTGTCGTAACCGATAAAAATACACTTTCGTGCTCTTGCATCGAGCTTTCCAAGGCCCTCACCAGCCTGGACCGTGGCAAACCCGGTGCAACCGAACACCTTGAGATGGGAGGCGTCCGGCTTCCTGCCTGACCATGCTTCTTGAGGCATCTTCAACTGCTGTGTCTGCTTCTTCTTGCCTCTCCTTTGCAGAGCTACTGCAGGTGTGAGGTTCACAAGGTATGTAGACGTACGTGCTGCTTCAGCCCAAAACCTAGGAGGAAGCTTGGCGTCCAAGAGCATGCACCTTTTCATGCCTAGGAGCGTCTGGTTCATCCTCTCTGCTACGCCGTTGCTTTGACGTGAGTAGGGCGTAGTTTTCTGGTGTTCAATCCCCTGTGTCTTGAGCCACTCCCTGCAAGCTTCGTACTCTCCCCCATTGTCCATCCTGAATGCCTTCACCTTCTTTCCACTCTGTTGCTCAACCATAGCGACAAAGGCGTGTAGATTCTCCTTCATCTAACTTTTCTTTCTGAGAAAGTATATCCAGACTTTGCGGCTATTGTCGTCGATGCATGTGAGGAAATATCGGCTGCCTCCATTTGATGGTATGCGAAAGGGACCACATATGTCAGAGTGGACAAGATCAAGAGGTGTGAGAGTACGCGTTCCATTGCGCTTGAAGGGTTTCTTTTTCGCCTTGCCTTGAAGGCATGGCTCACACATGATCTCCGCTCCCTCCACCTCATCACCTAGCTCCATCCCACGCACTAGCTCCTGCTTTCCCATGAGCTCCAATGTGCGATGAGCCACGTGTCGAAAGCGCCTGTGCCACAGGTTCTTGGAGGATGTGCACAGGTTAGAATGAACAGCCCCGGTGGCTGCATTTGCTTGCAATCTTGTTGCCGAATCATCTGCTTCCACTGCTTCCGCTGCTCCAACATGTCCTTCCTCATCTGAGTCTGCATCGCTGCTCTCCTCATTATCACTCTCGGCCAAAGATTCAGTCGTTAAAGTTGTCGTTTTGTTCTGCAAGACGTAGAGTCCATCAACGCGAGGAACGTGTGCGACAACCTTCTTGGAAGAGTAGGAAATGTTGATGTCCTTGGTGGGAACTATCACTGCTTCCTTCTCTGTAAAGACCACTGTCATGCCATGGTCAGTTAGCTTAGAGACGGAGAGCAGGTTGGCTGTGAAGGAGGGCAAGTAGACCACCCCCTCTAGCTTGAGGTCGGAAGCTCCACCGTTGACACCCACTGTGACCAGCTTGTCATCAATCCCCTCAACTGCCTCAACCTTGTCGTTGGTGACTCTGAAGTTCTTGTTACACGGAGCAAGAGAGATGAAGTCTCTCTTCTCGTAAGTGGTGTGCTCGTTTGTGCCCGAGTCAAGGCCATAGGCTCATGGCCTGAGTATTGCCCGCCCTTTGTTCGAGGCACACTCAGCCATCAAGCTTGTGGGATCCTTCCCACCATTTCCCCCTCGCCATTCATCCCCGTCTCCTCCCTCTCTCTTGGGTGCACGGCACTCTCGAGCCCAGTGTCCGGCCTTGCCACAGTTGTGGCAGTTTCCTTGGCGCTTTGCACCCCTTCCACTGTTGCTAGTGCT
>SZWC01000093.1:36592-49978 GCA_023375785.1 Penium margaritaceum
TAGCAAGTACAAAGACCTTCAATATGTAGTGGCACAGTGTGGCTACCATGCACAGTGACCAACCAAAGTATGCATATGTCACTGACCATGACCAAAGAATTTCACTTCATGTGGTCAACGTTGACAACTCACAACAAGAGTCACAGATAGTCAGAGGGGGTAACAATGGTTTGGGAACACTAGCTATCAACTAGAAAGCACAAAGACCTTCAATACGTAGTGACACGGCGTGGCAACCATGTACAGTGACAAACCAAAGTAGGCATATGCCACTAACCATGACCAAAAGAATTTCACAGTGTGTGGTCAACGTTGAAAACTCATAACACGAGTCACAAATGGTCAGAGGGGGAAACAATGGGTTGGGAACACTAGTTATCAACTAGCATGTACAAAGACCTTCAACAAGTAGTGGCACGGTGTGGCTAGCGTGCACAGTGACCGGTGGATTATACCGCCACCCATGGCGGGTACCAGATTCCACCCCCAAAACACCCGATTTTCGGGCTAGGCTAACTTTCTGAATACTCACTCAAATCGAGTGATTCAAAGCTCGATCCTGCATGGAACATTCCAAGGAATCCAAAGCTAAAGTTAGATCAGGTGTTTGACCACTCTTCAGTGGTCAAACCAGTGAGTACACTCAACGGCACTCATGGCAGGGGGCACACCATGTCAATAACGATGTCTTCCAGCTGCTCATCCCAGGGCGCACTGTCATCCGACAACTTCCGCATTGTCTGCGTGATTTCCCCATGCATACGCTCGACCTGGCCTTGCGCCTTCGGCCGATATGGCACCCCATTCTCAACCTCAATGTTGAAGTACGCTGCCACCTCGGCGAAATTCCCTCTGAAGTGCGAGCCATTGTCGCACTGAATGATTCTGCAGCCACCTCCGCAATATATCACCTCTTCCTTCAGGAATGCTGCGACGTGTGCTGCTTCTGCCTTGGGTGCCAGCCGAGCCATGATCAACTTGGTCATGTGGTCGATGCCAAGAATCCACTGAACGTTGCCGCGTTGGGTGGTGTGGAGGGGACCATAAACGTCGATAACAACCCGCTCCATTGGTGCACCGAGGCGGGCGCACACGAAACTGGGCTGGTCCGTTGGCGAGGGTGATGGTAGAGGCAAGTCCCGCACGTGGCGACGGCCTCCCCAATTTTCTTCTTCAGTGCCACCAGTAGACATGTGGGACGAGATTCTCATAGACGGTGGCGGAACGGGCATGCATTCGGTCGTGTTCTTGCATGACGATTCTGTCCCGGAGCACCACCAGAGTGCACCAGCGCAATGGGTACGCACCGTCCTCACGCCTCCAGAGCCGCCCCTGCAGCCACACATACTTGTCGAGTGTGGCTTTGGCATCGGAGCGGACATGGGCGTCTGGGTAAATGTCCGTCATAGTGCGCCTACCGGAGAGGACCTGGGCCCGTGCCCAATCGGACCACTCGTATGTTTTGACTGGTGGCTCCTGTTACCAGTGCTCCAAGACGCCCCCGGACGCCAGAGCCAGAAGGAGGCCTTGCATTTCCTCGAAGGTCTCCGGTGGTGGCGGCGCTCGTCCACCTGCAGACTTGGCCTGGTACTGCTCGTCACCTGCCGCTGGCAGAAGAGTGTCAGTCCGCATGTGCCTGGAGGAGCTGCGTGTGATGGTTGGAGCTGCCGTGCTTGTGGAGGTCGTGGTGACCGGACGCCGGATGCGGGAGGAGGTTCGCCGCGCTGAGGTCCGAGGCATGACAGGTGCCCCATCAACCAATGGCATGTGGTCCCCAGCAGGGGTAACTCCTACATGCGCTGACTCAGAGATGGTGGGTGGATTATCCACCGGAGCAGGTGTCTCCCTTGGCAATTGGGCGACTCTTGGGGGGGAGGGGAGGCCGGTGCAGCCCCCGTTTTGCCTCGGGACGCCGGATGATCTACCGGCAGCGCTTCTGCCAGGGATGCCGATGTCGCTCGAGCAGGCGGTGAGGAGGGAGGAGAGGGTGGGCGGGGAAGAGGACCAAAGACCGGAAGCACAATTAAAGTTTCGCTTCAGAGAGGAGGGGAGGAAGGTGGGAAGGAAGAGAGAGAAGCCGGGGGATGATCCACCGAAGGCGACGAAGTCGCGGGGCATGTGGCCGTTGTAACAATGGGCGTCGCAGGCCGAGGGTACGCAGGATCCGTGGCGCTCTCCCCTTGAGGGGATGTTGAGGGATGAAGGGCGTGCATCGAGAGTGGGGTGGCAGTCGACACTGGACGGTCAGTTGAGGAAGGCTCCTCACGGTCGTGGGATGATTCTTTGCCGTTGGTTCCCAAGTCAGACGGCAAAGAGGGTGAACAGAGCCACTGATAGTGGAGCCAGCGCATGAGCTCCAGAAGTGCCATCCCGTCACGAGGGTCGGCTGTCCGTACTGAAAAGATGGCTGTGAGGCCCGCATGGTCCTCCCTATTTGCCTCCACGTGTTGGTATGAGGCCCGCAGCATGATCTCGCGTCGAACAAAAGAATACAGGTTCGCAGTGGGAGAACCTTGCTGGCGATACTACACCGCCCAGACGAGAAAGCATCGGAAAGCCCGCGCATCGCGGTGGAGAGAAAGGTCGAGGGGGTAGAGGAAGCGGAGGAAGTCATGATGGTGCAGATGGAAACTCAATCCCAGGAACGGAAGAAGGTTAGGCTGGGTTAATTCTGGATGAGTGGGGATCATGGTCTAGCGTATGAAGCAGCGGAAGGCCGCTAGTCCGGCAGCAGTGGTAAAGTCCAGCGGATAGAGATACCTTAACTCGTCCATGTACTCGTCCCACTCGTCATACAGCCTGTGCACGGCACTTGTAATGAGCATGCGGGCCATGTTGCGGATCAATTGCTGTTGTATGTACTGTTTGCTTTCATCGATGAGCTGTTTGGCCTAATCAACCAGCGTGTACAGGGTTCGGTATTGTTGGGAGACATCCTCACGGAGAGCCAGGACCCTCTCCCGCTGCTGCGACATATCTAGCAGTCTTTCACGATCGGCTGTCCACTCCTCCTCACACTCGGTTCGCAGCTGCTGCAGATATGGCAGCTGTGCCTCGAGTTGCTGTAGCCCTAGAGTTAAGCAAGCCGTCTCTGCACATGCCGCCCGGAGGCTTTGGCCCAACTATGCTTGTTGGCCAATAAGACGCTGCCCTTCCGCTGCGGGTGGCTCATCACCTGTATCCACAGCCTTGTTCCATTCATCCTGTAGGCACCACACTTCTTGTAGCCTCACTTGGATTGTTGCTGCTCGAGCTTCTTGGTCCTGAATGCGCTGCTATCTGTCAGTGCGGGCAGACTCGCACGTAGCGAGGGCTTTCCTCACGTTAGCCAGGTTGGCGGCAGAGCTGCGCACATGTTCCTCGTGCACCCTCAGCCACGTCCTGTGCTGCTCCCAGAGTCTCTCTACTCTGCCTGCCCATGCTCGGTTCTGGGTGATGTGAAGCGCGAATGCTTGCCACAGCGCCTCGTTACTATGGGGGTCAGGTACATCCGGTGAGGGTGGGGGTGTCGGGCGGTGATCGTCCATGCGCAAGGTGTGGAGAAGGTCTTCCGCCTCCGCCATACTGAGAAACGCTGCTAGCGCGCGGGCTTCGAACTCAGAGGTAGCAGCAGCGTTCGCCGTGCGTTCAGCAAGTCAGTACTCGTATCGTGCCCAGTCGGTGTCGGCCATGTCTGGCATGGAGCTCGTGGTGTCCGTCTGTCACCGTTCTCCAACAGTGGTCACGTAGTGGGTGTTGTCCATAGTGTTCAGAACTGTGGTTGTCTCTGTCGTTGACTGTCGACTGCGTAAAGGGTGTGAACTTCGGGAGTGAGAATTTGAGGGCTGCCGTCGAGATCCGCGAGACACCGCCCGAGCGATCCGGGGCGGCTGGGCGGGATGAGCGTGCCGCTGTCGTCGTGGGAGGGCGAGGGGCATGTCGGGTTCCAGGTTATGTCAATGTGTGGGACGCTCATCACTAATCCCCCGCGATCGCGTGGAGACACGTTCTTGTAAGAAGACGATGTCCTCCTAAGTTCCCGCCAACGTTTGCATGCGTCGTGTGGTGCGGGCATGCACCTCCGTCGAATACGGTGCATGATCCTCCGGAGAGTCGCTGCTATCCATGGACGATGCCGGTGCGTCAGCGACGATCTTCGTGAAGCGTGCTCCGGTGGATTGATCGCCCGCATGCGCTGGGCGGCTGGTGGGAGGGGCCTGCCCCGTCAGCAATCAAGCGTGTCGCTCATGTGGCACTTCCGTTGGTTCAAATTGAAGCGGGACATATGGCGCCCCGTCATCATTGTGCAACGTGATGCATTTTCCCCCGAGCAAATTTATCACGTCGCATGGCGTCAACCAGTCGTTCGCGAGGAGGACATCGTACGTGGACGTTTCACATAATTGGACCAGCAAGCTCCCGTGAATATTTCCGACCTGAAGGGGAAAGAAATCAATCTGTCCCTCGGATTGGGTGATCTCCCATCCCGCGGTGTCGAAACATAGGTCGACGGGTCGAATGAGGTTCGACCAATTGAGCCGCTGGATGACGCGCATGGCCATCGTGGTATGTGTCGCCACAGTATCCAAGATAGCGACAAATTTCACGCCGGCGATCCAGACAGAGCAGGAGATCACTGTACAGATGTACTCCGGCAATGGTTGGCGGCATAGGGTCATGCGTTGCCATGCAAGGGCTCCCGCATCGAGAATGTCATGAACGACCCGCCGAGTTTCATCGACACGATCCCTCATCATGTAGTGACCTGGCGACTCGAGCCAACAGCTCACCATCCACCCGGATGGTGCCAGCGTAGTGTTAATCTCTCCAAAGAAGGTCTCAAGTTGTGTAATTTACCCCGGCACATGAGTAAGGACTCCCATCCAAAGCAGCGCGAGCTGGGTTCGGTCAAATAATTGCCGGATGGCGTCCGCCACCGATGGACGGACCGCACTTTGTGGCGTCACAACTGGCAGGGTTACAACTGGCTGGGTCCGTGCCGCGGGTTGTGGGACAGGGTCGCATTGCATGCCGCGGAGCCAATCCCCGTATTCCTTGTGCATCCATCCCGGCGCATCCTTGAAGAGATCCGTTCGACGCCGCACATTGAGGTGGCCAATGTCCGTGTTGTAATGAGGAAACCCTCAAGAGGATATGCCCAGCGGTATTCCTTGACGGTGAGATCGTGTGCCTGACCCTGAATCAGGACATTTCCACCAGGAGGGGGCTCGTCCGGAGGTGGTCCACCTCCGTATGAAGGTGTATCGTGGGAGCCGTGGTCCTTCCACCCTTCACATGGTAATCGGCTAAGAGAATCTGCATTACAGTTCGCAAATGCCGGCTGATATTTGATCGTGAGATTGTACCCTTGTAGAAGTAGGGCCCATTTGCCGAGAATTCCTTGGTGGTTTTGCGTTGTAAGCAGCCATTGGAGGGCCTGATGATCGGTGAGGATGGTGAAGGGTCTCCCATTCTTCACGTAGTCTATGTAGAACTCAATGGCCCACAAGACTGCTAGGCATTATCCTTTCATAGGAGGATACTTAGCTTCTGCGTCGTTGAGCGTACGGCTGCCGTAGCAGACCACCCTCATCATGCACTCATCTCCGCATTGAGACAGGATAACCCCAATACCGTCCTGTGAGAAGTCCGTTGTGATGACGAACGGCAGGTTGAAGTTCGGTAATTCCGGCATCGGCACCGTGATGAGGTGGTGCTTGATCTCGACCCATGCGAGCTGACAGGCCTCCATCCACTCAAAGGGTTCACCTTGGTGAGTGAGGCGTTGCAAAGGACGAACAATCTTTGCATGGTAACAGACGAACTTGCGGTAGAAGCTCATGAATACCAGGAAGATATTGACCTGGGATGATGTAATTGGGTGCTTCTACTCATACACAACTGCAATATTGGCAGGGTCTATGGATATCCCTTGTACACTGATGATAAATCTCAATAACTCCATGCTATCCGCCCCAATGACACACTTGGAGGCTTTCACACGAAGATTTGCAGAGCGTAGGGCCGAAAACACGGCATCCAGTGAAGCCATCAGCTCTTGGAAGCTGAACGCAACGACCATGACGTCATCCACGTAACAGCATGCATTGGGAACATCGCGTAGCACTTGATACATCACCCGTTGAAATGTAGCACTTGCATTGCGCAACCCGAAGGGCATACGGGTGAAGGCTTAGAGCCCGTCCGGGGTGATGAAGGCTGTCTTCAGCATAGAGTTTTGATCCATAAGAATAGTGAGGAAAGCACATTTGACGTCAAGATTGGTGAACCAGCTCCTTCCACACTCTCGTTCTTGGATGTCGACGATGAGCGGCATGGGGTAAGCGTCCTCAACGGTGACCTTGTTGAGGTGACGGAAGTAGACACAGACCCGTTTTGTGCCATCTGGTTTCCCCACGATCACCATATTGGAGCGCCATGGACTTTCCACTTCGACAATCACGTCTTGCTCCTTTAGTTCACATTGGCCTTCATTAATGATGTCCTTCTACACCTGGAGCAGGCGACAAGCCTTCTATTTATGTGCAGGTGTGTCTCCTGTGTTAATGACAAGGACCGTGTCAACTGCTCCGATCTCCGTTGACTTACCTGCAAATACTTCTTCATGGTACGTGAGAAGCTCCTTGACTTCTTGCCTCTGCTCCTCTGTCAGGTGCTCATGGAGCACGTGTTCCCATCGTTGGGAATATGGGACTATGGGTGGTGGCGGCTCTTCATCCCCCACCAGATCAGCCCCAAGATCAGGGTCGGATCCCAATAGTCATAGAACTGTAGGTTGAAATTGCGGGAACCTCCTGGTGTGATGGTGAAGGCATTTGCTTGGCACAGAGGGAGCTCGTCATCTAGGCGCAGCCAAGCGATGTCACTCATTGGTTCTTCGTCTGAGTCTTCCGAATTAACATCTTCACAGAGGGCAGTATCGCTGTCACACACCAGCATCTTCCCTTTGCACTTCGCCTCCCTTGTATGATCATCAGGGACCATTGGTTGCGTAGTCATCGGCACAAGTGGGCGGTCTACCTCCTGAGGAGGCTCTGACTGAGCTTAGGTGATCGGTGCCTGGCTGAGGACAGTGGGGTGGCCGCCTATCGTGGGGAGGAACAGCCATCTGGGGGATTCTGCCGACGGCTTGGGTATCGGGCCCATGGGGAGCTGCGGTCGATCATCCGTCGGAGTAGCTTGAGCTCGTTCAGGGCATGGCTGCTTGGGTGTGACTTTGACTTCTATTGACCATAACACAAGTCAGCTACGGTCAGAGTGTCGAATCACAATGCAGATGTACTAGGCATGATCTTGCAGGTGTAAACAAGGTAGAACACTGGTGGCTGGGTGTGGCTATTGTACGCAGTGCCTTCACAAAGTTGGCATGTGCCACTGACCGTGACCACAAAGTTTACCAGGTGACTTTAACCTCTACGAATCGTAACACGAGTCAGCCACAGTCAGAGTGCCCAATCACAGTTCAGATGTACTAGGCATGACCTTGCTGGTGTAAACATGGTAAAACACCAGTGACTTGGCACGGCTATTGTCCGCAATGCCTTTACAAAGTTGGCATGTACCACTGACCATGACCACAAAGTTTACCAAGTGACTTTAACTTCTACGAATCGTAACACAAGTCAACGATAGTCGGAGTGCCCAACCACAACTCAGATGTACTAGGCATGACCATGCAGGTATAAACAAGCTAAAAAAACCGGTGGCTTGGCACGGCTATTGTGCGCAATGCCTTGACAAAGTTGGCATGTGCCACTGAACATGACCACAAAGTTAACCAAGTACCTTAAACGGCTACGAATCATAACACGAGTCAGCCACGATCAGAGTGTCCAATCACAAAGCAGATGTACTGGGCATGATCTAGCAGGTACAAACAAGGTAGAATACTGGTAGCTCGGTGTGGCTGTTGTGCGCAATGCCTTGACAAAGTTTGCATGTGCCACTGACCATGACCACAAATGTATCCAAGTGACTTTTACTCCTATTGATCATAACACGAGTCAGCCACGATCAGAGTGTCCAACCACAGTGCACATGTACTGGGCATGATCTTGCAGGTATGAACAAGGTAGAATATTGGTGGCTCGGTGTGGCTAATGTGTGTAATTCCTTGACAAAGTTGGCATGTGGCACTGACCATGACCACAAATGTATCCAAGTGACTTTTTCTTCTATTGATCATAACACAAGTCAGTCACGGTCAAAGTGTCCAATCAAAGTGCAGATGTACTTGGCATGATCTTGCAGGTGCAATCAAGGTAGAATACTGGTACCTCGGTGTGGCCATTGTGCGCAATGCCTTGACAAAGTTCGCATGTGCCACTGACCATGACCACAAAGTTTACCAAGTGACTTTAACTTCTACGAATCATAACACGAGTCAGCCACGGTCAGAGTGTGTAATCACAGTGCAGATGTACTAGGCATAATCCTGCAGGTGCAAACAATGTATAATACTGGTGGCATGGCACGGCTATTGTGCGCAATGCCTATACAAAGTTGGCATGTGCCATTGACCATGATCACAAAGTTTAGCAAGTACCTTAAACAGCTATGAATCATAACACGAGTCAGCCACGGTCAGAGTGTCCAATCACAGTGAAGATATACTGGGCATGACCTTGAAGGTATAAACAAGGTAGAATACTGGTTGCTCCGCGTGGCTATTGTGCGTAATGCCTTGACAAAGTTGACATGTGCCACTGACCATGACCACAAAGTTTACCTAGTGACTTCAACGTCTACGAATCGTAACAGGAGTTTTCCACAGTCAGAGTTCCCATTCACAGTGCACATCTCATATGCATGACATTACAGGTATAAACAAGGTTAAAAACCGGTGGCTTGGCACGGCTATTGTGCGCAATGCCTTGACAAAGTTGGCATGTGCAACTGACCATGACCACAAAGTTTACCAAGTACCTTAAACAGATATGAATCATAACACGAGTAAGCCACAGTCAGAGTGTCCAATCACAGTACATATATACTGGGCATGACCTTGCAGGTACAAACAAGGTAGAATACAATAGGCTTGGTGTAGCTATTGTGCGCAGTGCCTTGAAAGAATTGGCATCTGCCACTGACCATGACCACAAATATATCCAAGTGATTTTTAAATCTATTGATCATAACACGCGTCAGCCACGGTCAGAGTGTCCAATCACAGTGAAGATATACTAGGCATGATCTTGCAGGTGCAAACAAGGTAGAATATCAGTGGCTCCGTGTGGCTTTTGTGCGCAATGCCTTGTCAAAGTTGGCATGTACCACTGACCATAACCACAAGTGTATCCGAGTGAGTTTTTCTTCTATTGATCATAACACGAGTCAGCCACGGTCAGAGTGTCCAATCACAGTGCAGATATACTAGGCATGACCTTGCAGGTATAAACAAGGTAGAATACTGGTGGCTCGGTGTGGCTATTGTGCGCAATGCCTTGACAAAGTTGGCATGTGCCACTGAATATGACCACAAATGTATCCAAGTGACTTTAACTTCTATTGATCATAACACGAGTCAGCCAAGGTCAGAGTGTGCAATCACAGTGCAGATGTACTAGGCATGATCTTGCAAGTTCAAACAAGGTAGAATACTGGTGGCTCGATGTGGCTATTGTGCGCAATGCCTTGACAAAGTTGGCATGAGCCACTGACCACGATAACAAATATTTACCAAGTGACTTTGCAAGTATACAAAAGGTAAAAAGCCGGTGGCTTGGCACGGCTATTGTGCGCAATGCCTTGACTATGTTGGCATGTGCCACTGACCATGACCACAACGTTTACCATGTGACTTTAACTTCTACGAATCACAACACGAGTCAGCCACTGTCACAGTGTCCAATCATATTGCACATCTGATATGCATGATGTTGCTGGTATAAGAAGGTGAAAAACCGGTGGCTTGGCACGGCTATTGTGCGCAATGCCTTGACAAAGTTGGCATGTGCCACTGACTATGACCACAAAGTTTACCAAGTACATTAAACGGCTATGAATTATAACACGAGTCAGCCACGGTCAGAGTGTCCAATCACAGTGCAGATATACTGGGCATGACCTTATAGGTTTAAACAACGTAGAATACTGGTAGCTCGGGTTGGCTATTGTGCTCAATGCATTGACAAAGTTGGTATGTGCCACTGACCATGACCACAAATGTATCCAAGGGACGTCTACGACTATTGATCATAACACGAGTCAGCCACGGTCAGGGTGTCCAATCACAGTGCCGATGTATTAGGCATGATCTTGCATGTGCAAACAAGGTAAAACACCGGTGGCTTGGTGTGGCTATTGTGCGCAATGCCTTGACAAAGTTGGCATGTGCCACTGACCATGACCACAAGGTTTACCAAGTGACTTTAACTTCTACGAATCGTAACACGAGTCAGCCACGGTCAGAGTGCTCAATCACAGTGCACATCTAACATGCATGACCTTGCATGTATAAACAAGGTAAAAACCGGTGGCTTGGCATGGCTATTGTGCACAATGCGTTGACAAGGTTGGCATGTGCCACTGATCATGACCACAAAGTTTCACAGTGACTTTAACTTCTACGAATCGTAACACGAGTCAGCCATATTCAGAGTGCCCAATCACAGTGTAATTCTAATATGCATGAGCTTGCAGGTATAAACAAGGGAAAAAACCATTGGCATGGCACGGCTGTTGTGTGCAATGCATTGACAAAGTTTGCATGTGCCACTGACCATGACCACAAAGTTTACCAAGTACCTTAATCGGCTAAGAATCATAACACGAGTCAGCCACGGTTTGAGTGTCCAATCACATAGCAGATGTACTAGGCATGATCTTGCAGGTGCAAACAAGGTATAATACTGGTGGCTCGGTGTGGCTATTGTGCGCAATGCCTTGACAAAGTTGGCATGTGCCACTGACCGTGACCACAATGTTTACCAAGTGACGTGAACTTCTACAAATCATAACATGAGTCAGCCATGGTCAGAGTGCCCAATCTCAGTGCACATCTAATATGCATGACCTTGCAGGTATGAACAAGGTAAAAAACCGGTGGCTTGGCACGGCTATTGTTCGCAATGCCTTGACAAAATTGGCATGTGCCACTGACCATGACCACAATGTTTACCAAGTAAATTAAACGGATATGAATTATAACACGAGTCAGCCACGGTCAGAGTGTCCAATGACAGTGCAGATATACTGGGCATGACCTTGCAGGTATAAACAAGGTATAATACTGGTGGCTCGGTGTGGCTATTGTGCGCAATGCCTTGGCAAAGTTGGCATGTGCCACTGACCATGACCACAACTGTATCCAAGTGACGTTTACTTCTATTGATCATAACACGAGCCAGCCACGGTCAGAGTGTCCAATCACAGTGCAGATATACTAGGCATGATCTTGCAGGTACAAACAAGGTAGAGTACTAGTGGCTCGGTGTGGCTATTATGTGCAATGCCTTGACAAAGTTGGCATGTGCCACTGACCATGNTCTACGAATCGTAACACGAGTCAGTCATGGTCAGAGTGCCCAATCACAGTGCACATCTAATATGTATGAACTTGCAGGTATAAACAAGGTAAAAAACCGGTGGCTTGGCATGGCTATTGTGCGCAATGCTTTGACAAAGTTGGCATGTGCCACTGACCATGACAACATAGTTTACCAAGTGACTTGAACTTCTACGAACCGTAACACAGGTCAGCCACATTCAGAGTACCCAATCACATTGCACATCTAATATGCATGACCGTGCCAATCACTTGGCATGGCTATTGTGCACAATACCTTGACAAAGTTGGCATGTGCCACTGACCATGACCACAAAGTTTACCAAGTACATTAAACGGCTATGAATCATAACACGAGTTAGCCACGGTCAGAGTGTCCAATCACAGTGCAGATGTACTAGGCATGATCTTGCAGGTGCAAACAAGGTAATAAACTGCTTGAGGTTATCGATTTTCAATGTTCTTCTGGTCATTAAAATTGTGTCAAACTCTTGTTTGATGAAATTAAAGTGTTACACAAATACTTTGAATATGTTTTTCAGTGAAATCACGGTGCAGGAAATGCTCACTCATAATTCACATCACATGTTTGTTCACATTCACCGTAGAGTCATTTGTGGTAGGGAACGACAAATAGGCGTGAACATTCATCTGTACAAAATGACAAACCCACGTAACACGACACACACCTAGACCCGTCGGTGGTCCTTAGTAATTTTTTGTACAATGGAATATCTCGTCGAGTCATTGGATCTCTGCAAAAATGATCCTGGGCCTTTTGTTGAATTCAATGTGTCAGTTGAATGTCAGTTCGTTCACTTATGATTCCAAAAATAATACTGAACCCAATTTTTCCATCTAATTCATAGATTTCATAATCAGGCAAACCTCTATCGTTGAATTCCTTGAGCAGTAGGTAGAATAATTGTGGTTCGGTGTGGCTATTGTACGCTATGCCTTGACAAAGTTGGCATGTGCCACTGACCATGACCACAAAGTTTACCAAGTGACTTTAACTTATACGAATCGCAACACGAGTCAGCCACGGTCAGAGTGCCCAGTCACAGTGCACATCTAACATGCATGACCTTGCAGGTATAAACAAGGAAAAAATCCAGTGGCTTGCCACGGCTATTGTGCGCAATGCCTTGACAAAGTTGGCATGTGCCACTGACAATGACCACAAAGATTACCAAGTACATTAAACGGCTATGAATCATAACCCGAGTCAGCCACGGTCAGAGTGTCCAATCACAGTGCACATGTAGTAGGCATGATCTTGCAGGTACAAACAAGGTAGAATACTGGTGGCTCGGTGTGGCTATTGTGCGCAATGCCTTGACAAAGTTGGCATGTGCCACTGACCATGACCACAAAGTTTACCAAATACATTAAACGGCTATGAATCATAACACGAGACAGCCACGATCAGAGTATCCAATCACTGTGCAGATATACTGGGCATGACCTCGCAGGTATAAACAAGGTAGAATACTGGTGGCTCCGTGCAGCTATTGTGCGCAATGCCTTGAAAACGTTGGCATGTGCCACTGACCATGACCACAAAGTTTACCAAGTGACTTTAACTTCTACGAATCATGACACGAGTCAGCCACGGTCAGAGTACTCAATCACAGTTCACCGGATGTACTAGGCATGACCTTACAGGTATAAACAAGGTAAACAACCGGTGGCTTGGCACGGCTATTGTGCGCAATGTCTTGACAAAGTTGGCATGTGCCACTGACCATGACCACAAAGTTTACCAAGTACGTTAAACGGCTATGAATCATAACACGGGTCAGCCACGGTCATAGTGTCCAATCACAGTGCAGATATAATGGGCATGACCTTGCAGGTATAAACAAGGTAGAATACTG
>SZWC01000093.1:50352-84343 GCA_023375785.1 Penium margaritaceum
TGTGCGCAATGCCTTGACAAAGTTGGCATGTGCCATTGACCATGACTAAAAAATTAACCAAGTGACTTTAACTTCTACGAATCATTACACAAGTCAGCCAACGGTCAGAGTACCCAATCACAGTGCACATCTAATATGCATGACATTTCAGGTTTAAACAGGGTAAAAAAGAGGTGTATTGGCATGGCTATTGTGCGCAATGCCTTGACAAAGTTGGCATGTGCCACAGACCATGACCACAAAGTTTACCAAGTGACTTTAACTTATACGAATTGTAACACGGGTCAGCCACAGTCAGAGTTTCCAATCACAGTTCAGATGTACTAGGCATGCCCTTGCAGGTATAAACAAGGTAAAAAACCGGTGGCTTGGCACATCTATTGTGCGCAATGCCTAGACAAAGTTGGCATGTGCCACTGACCATGACCACGAAGTTTACCAAGTACCTTAAACAGCTATGAATCATAACACGAGTCAGCCACGGTCAGAATGTCCAATCCCAGTGCAGATATATTGGGCATGACCTTACAGGTATAAACAAGGTAGAATACTTGTGGCTTAGTGTGGCTATTATGTGCAAGGCCTTGACAAAGTTGGCATGTGCCACTGACCACGACCACAAACGTATCCAAGTGACTTTTACTTTGATTGATCATAACACGAGTCAGCCACGGTCAGAGTGTTTAATCACAGTGCAGATGTATTAGGCATGATCTTGCAGTTGCAAACAAGGTAGAATACTGGAGGCTCGGTGTGGCTATTGTGCGCAATGACTTGACAAAGTTGGCATGTGCCACTGACCACGACCACAAAGTTTACCAAGTGACCTTAACTTCTACGAATCGTAACACAAGTCAGCCACGGTCAGAGTGCCCAATCACAGTTCACATCTAATTTGCATGACCTTGCATGCATACACAAGGTAAAAAACCGGTGGCTTGGAACGGCTCTTGTGCGCAATGCCTTGACAAAGTTGGCATGTGCCACTGACCATGACCACAAGGTTTACCAAGTGACTTTAACTTATTCAAATCGTAACACGAGTCAGCTAAAGTCAAAGTGCCCAATCACAGTTCAGATGTACTAGGCATGACCTTGCAGGTATAACCAAGGTAAAAAACCGGTGGCGTGGCACGGCTATTGTGCGCAATGCCTTGACAAAGTTGGCATGTGCCACTGATCATGACCACAAAGTTTACCAAGTACCTTAAACGGCTATGACTCATAACACGAGTCAGCCACGGTCAGAGTGTCCAATCACAGTTTAGATGTACTAGGCATGATCTTGCAGATACAAACAAGGCGAAATACTGGTGGCTCGGTGTGGCTATTGTGCGCAATGCCTTGACAAAGTTGGCATGTGCCACTGACCATGAGCACAAATGTATCGAAGTGACTTTTACTTCTTATGATCATAACACGAGTCAGCCACGGTCAGAGTGTCCAATCAAAGTATAGATGTACTAGGCATAATCTTGCAGGTACAAACAAGGTAGAATACTGGTGTGTCAGTGTGGCTATTGTGTGCAATGACTTGACAAAGTTGGCATGTCCCACTGACCAGGACCACAAAGTTTACCAAGTGACCTTAACTTATACGAATCGTAACACAAGTCAGCCAGGGTCAGAGTGCCCAATCACAGTGCACATATAATTTGCATGAACTTGCAGGTATACACAAGGTAAAAAACCGGTGGCTTGGCATGGCTATTGTGCGCAACGCCTTGACAAAGTTGGCATGTGCCACTGACCATGACCACAAAGTTTACCGAGTGACTTTAACGTATACGAATCGCAACACGAGTCAGCCACATTAAGAGTGCCCAATCACAGGTCACATCTAATATGTATGACCTTGCAGGTATAAGGAAGGTAAAAAACTGGTGGCTTGGCACGGCTATTGTGCGCAATGCCTTGACAAAGTCGGCATGTGCCACTGACCATGACCACACTGTTTACCAAGTACCTTAAACGGCTATGACTCATAACACGAGTCAGCCACGGTCAGAGTGCCCAATCACAGGGCACATCTAATATGTATGACCTTGCAGGTATAAGGAAGGTAAAAAACTGGTGGCTTGGCACGGCTATTGTGCGCAATGCCTTGACAAAGTCGGCATGTGCCACTGACCATGACCACACTGTTTACCAAGTACCTGAAACGGCTATACATCATAATACGCGTCACCTACGGTCAGAATATCCAATCACAGTACAGATGTACTAGGCATGATCTTGAAGGTGCAAACAAGGCAGAATACTGGTGGCTCGGTGTGGCTATTGTGCGCAATGCCTTGACAAAGTTGGCGTGTGCCACTGACCATGATCACAAAGTTTACCAAGTGAATTTAACTTCTACGAATCGTAAGACGAGTCAGCCACATTCAGAGTGCCCAATCATAGTGCAAATCTAATATGCATGACCTTGCTGGTATAAAGAAGGTAAAAAACCGGTGGCTTGGCACGGCTATTGTGCGCAATGCCTTGACAAAGTTGGCATGTGCCCCTGACCATGACCACACTGTTTACCAAGTACCTTAAACGGCTATGAATCATAACACGCGTCACCCACGGTCAGAGTGTCAAATCACAGTGCAGATGTACTAGGCATGATCTTCACGGTGCAAAAAAGGTAGAATACTGGTGGCTCGGTGTGGCTATTCTGCGCAATGCCTTGACAAAGTTGGCATGTGCCACTTACTATGATCACAAAGTTTACCAAGTGACTTTTGTCAGAAGATTGTAGTGAGAGTGGACGGCAGGAGCAGAAGCAGGCAGAAGCACTGAATCACACAAGAGTGAGCCAACAGAATGATGAAGGCGGAAAGACAAGAGCGGTCATTAGAAGTTAGTCAAAAGGACTCGACAGGGGTGAGACACATAGCTCCGAGGTAGACAGAGGGCAGTGAGAGAGCACGGGAGCGAAGCAGGTGATGCACCAAAAGTGAGAGAAAGGTCATGAGTGATGAAGCGAAGCAAAAGATGGTAGGCGAAGTGAGCGGAGACACAAGGCGAGCAGAGCGAGAACACGGCGGCGATACCGTGGAACCAAAAGGGAACAGGATGTGCATAACTGTTCTGGTTAAACTAGGAGGGAATGAACATCCTCCTTATAAGAGACAGAACAAGACAAAAGGGAAACGCGTCAGCCATGGAAAGAGTGTCCAATAACAATGCAGATGTACTAGGCATTATCTTACAGGTGCAGACAAGGTGGAATACTGGTGGCTCGGTGTGGCTATTGTGCGTAATGCCTTGACAAAGTTTGCATGTGCCACTTACCATGACCACAATGTTTACCAAGTGACTTTACCGTCTACGGATCATAACACGAGTCAGCCACAGTGAGAGTGCCCAATCACAGTGTACATCTAATATGCATGACCTTGCAGGTATAAACAAGGTAAAAAACCGGTGGCTTGGCACGGCTATTGTGCCCAATGCCTTGTGCCACTGACCATGTCCACAAAGTTTTCCAAGTACATTAAACGGCTTTAAATCACAACACGAGTCAGCCACGGTCAGAGTGTCCAGTCACAGTGCAGATATACTGGACATGATCTTGCAGGTACAAACAAGGTAGAATACTAGTGGCTCGGTGTGGGTGTTTTGCGCTAAGCCTTGAAAAAGTTGGCATGTGCCACTGACCATGACCACAAATGTATCCAAGTGACTTTTACTCCTATTGATCATTACACGAGTAAGCCACGGTCAGAGTATCCAATCACAGTGCAGATGTACTAGGCATGATCGTGCACGTGCAAACAAGGTAGAATACTGGTGGCTCAGTTTGGATATTGTGCGTAATGCCTTGAAAAAGTTGGCATGTGTCACTGACCTTGACCATAAATATATCCAAGTGACTTTTACTTCTATTGATCATAACACGAGTCAGCCGCGGTCAGAGTGTCCAATCACAGTTCAGATGTACTAGGCATGATCTTGCAGGTTCAAAAAAGGTAGAATACTGGTGGCTCGGTGTGGCTATTGTGCGCAATGCCTTGACAAAAATGGCATGTTCCACTGACCATGACTACAAAGTTTACCAAGTGACTTTAACCTCTACGAACCATAACACGAGTCAGCCACGATCAGAGTGTCCAATCACAACGTACATCTAATATGCATGACCTTGCAGGTATAAACAAGGTAAAAACCCGGTGGCTTGGCACGGCTATTGTGCGCAATGCCTTGACGAAGTTGGCATTTGCCACTGCCATGACCACAAAGTTTACCAAGTACATTAAACGGCTATGAATCATAACACGAGTCAGCCACAGTTAGAGTGTCCAATTTCAGTGTAGATATTCTGGGCATGACCTTACACTTACAAATAAGGTAGACTACTGGTGGCTCGGTGTGGCTATTGTGTGTATTGCCTTGACAAAGTTGGCATGTGCCACTGACCATGACCACAAATGTATCCAAGTGACTTTTACTTTCATTGATCATAACACGAGTCAGCCACAGTCAGAGTGTCCTATCATTGTGCATATGTACTAGGCATGATCTTGCAGGTGCAAACAAGGTAGACTACTGGTGGCTCGGTGTGGCTATTGTGCGCAATGCCTTGACAAAGTTGGCAGTGCCACTGACCATGACCACAAAGTTTACCAAGTGACTTTAACTTCTACAAATCGTAACAAGGTTCAGCCACGGTCAGAGTGCCCAATCACAGTGCACATCTAATATGCATGACTTTGCAGGTATAAACAAGAGAAAAACCGGTGGCTTGGCACGGCTATTGTGGGCAATGCCTTGAAAAAATTGGCATGTGCCACAGACCATGACCACAAAGTTTATCAAGTACCTTTTAACGGCTATGAATCATAACACGAGTCAGCCACGGTCAGAGTGTCAAATCACAGTGCAGATATACTAGGCATGACCTTACAGGTACAAACAAGTTAAAATACTGGTGGCTTGGTGTGGCATTTGTGCGCAATGCCTTGAGAAAGTTGGCATGAACCACTGACCATGACCACAAATGTATCCAAGTGACTTTTACTTCTATTGATCATAACACGAGTCAGCCACGGCCATAGTGCCCAATCAGAGTGCAGATGTACTAGGCATGAGCTTGCAGGTGCAAACAAGGTAGAATATTGGTGGCTCAATGTGGCTATTGTGCGCAATGCCTTGACAAAATTGGCATGTGCCACTGATCATGACCACAAAGTTTACCAATTGACTTTAACTTCTACGAATCATAACAAGAGTCAGCCACGGTCAGAGTGCCCAATCAAAGCGCACTTCTAATATGCATGACCTTGCAGGTATAAACAAGGTAATAAACCGGTGGCTTGGCACGGCTATTGTGCGCAATGCCTTGACAAAGTTGTCATGTGCCACTGACCATGACCACGAAGTTTACCAAGTACATTAAACGGCTATGAATCATAACATGAGTCAGCCACGGTCAGAGTGTCCAATCACAGTGCAGATATACTGGGCATGATCTTGCCGGTATAAACAAGGTATAATACTGGTGGCTCACTGTGGCTATTGTGCGCAATTCCATGACAACGTTGGCATGTGCCATTGACCATGACCACAAATTTATCCAAGTGACTTTTACTTCTATTGACCATGACACGAGTCAGCCATGGTCAGAGTGTCCAATCACAGTGGAGATGTACTAGGCATGATCTTGCAGGTACAAACAAGGTAGAATACTAGTGGCTCGGTGTGGCGATTTTGCGCAATGCCTTGACAAAGTTGGCATGTGCCACTGACCATGACCACAAATGTATCCAAGTGACTTTTACTTCTATTAATCATAACACGAGTCAGCCACGGTCAGAGTGTACAATCACAGTGCAGATGTACTAGGCATGGTTGTGCAGGTGCAAACTGTCAGAACATTGCTTGAAGAAGTTGTTGTTGAGTGGGTGTGGTCCGATGTGCGTGCGAGCCGCGAGGCGAGCCGCAGCACTCGAGGCGCGGGCTGAACCTGTTGGAGATGCCACAGCACTTGGGGGATGAGCACGACAGGTCAGGAGATCACATAGGAACACGTGGACGCGGTGTACAAGCACGTGCGTTGAGAGACTGAGGAGATGCTGATTGCTTGGAGAAGCAAGGTGTGAATAAGTGGAGGCAGTGCCGAGGCGCGGGCCGAATGGCCGCAGCGCTGAGGTAGGGCCTGCGAGTAGAGGAAAGCACAGAGCAGGAGTGGGTGCGGTTCTGATTGTGGGTGAGTTGGTAGGAAAGCCGCAGCAACAGCAGGATGAGCACTTTGAAGGATGAGCAGAACTGGGAGTGGATGCAGTGACAATGTGCGGGAAACCGTCACATGTCACGGGCGTTGAGGCAGGAGATTGATATTGGATGCAGCCGTAGTCTTGGCGGGCACGAGAGCATGAGGAAGATCGGAATGCAGGAGGAGATGCATGAGGAGGATAAGAGTTGGCACTGGGGGCGGGCCAAAGGGCCGAGCCAGAGTGGGGGCAGGGCGAAGCCCTGGCCGAGAGGAGACCAGGTGAACCGATGATTCTGGTTAATTATAAAGAAGCAATACAAGAGGAACAAGTACTATAGGCTACAGTATGGATACTCCTAGGCCTAAGCTAGCCACTCCACGCGCTAGGGTGGGCGGTAACTGTGCAGCAGCCGCAGGCGCTTTCCTGCTGCTACTGCTGGGTGCGGAACGGCTTCGCCGCTCAGCACTGTGTGGCGCGAGGACGATTGAGTGTGCGCTCCGGGTGTCGCCGCTACAGGTTGTTGTTGTCTTGTCGCGTAGTTTGGACCGGGTCGCGGGCAGTCCGTTGGAGCTCTGGGGCGGGATGGCCAAACGGCTTGTTCTTCCTTGCCGAGCCGATGTGGCAGGGCTGTCTTTTGGGGTTGCCGCCTTTTTGCTTCCGCTGGCTGTTCCGGCTGTTGACATTGTTCGGACCCGGACGTGAACCTTAACCGGTGGTGATTTTCCTTTTCTGAGATTCTCGGAGTTGGGTGACCGGACAGCAGGTATTCCAGATATTGCAGTGTCACATTGTGATATTCAATCGATGTTCCGACACAAACAAGGTAGAATACTGCTGGCTCGGTTTGGCTATTGTGTGCAATGCCTTGACAAAGCTGGCATGTGCCACTGACCGTGACCACAAATGTATCCAAGTGACTTTTACTTCTATTGATCATAACACGAGTCAGCCGCGGTCAGAGTGTCCAATCACAGTGCAGATGCACTAGACATGATCTTGCAGGTTAAAAAAAGGTAGAATACTGGTGGCTCGGTATGGCTATTGTGCGCAATGCCTTGACAAAGTTGGCATGTGCCACTGACCATGACCACAAAGTTTACCATGTGACTTTAACTTCTATGAATCGTAACACAAGTCAGTCACGGTCAGAGTGCCCAATCACAGCGCACATCTAATATGCACGACCTTACAGGTATAAACAAGGTAAAAAACTGGTGGCTTGGCAAGGCTATTGTGCGCAATGCCTTGACAAAGTTGGCATGTGCCACTGACCATGACCACAAAGTTTACCAAGTATATTAAATGGCTATGAATGATAACACGAGTCAGCCACGGGCACAGTGTCCAATCACAGTGCAGATATACTGGGTATAACCTTGCACATATAAGCTAGAATACTGGTGGCTCGGTGTGGCTATTGAGCGCAATGCCTTGACAAATTTGGCAAGTGCCACTGACCATGACCACAAAGTTTACCAAGTATATTAAATGGCTATGAATGATAACACGAGTCAGCCACGGGCACAGTGTCCAATCACAGTGCAGATATACTGGGTATAACCTTGCACATATAAGCTAGAATACTGGTGGCTCGGTGTGGCTATTGAGCGCAATGCCTTGACAAATTTGGCAAGTGCCACTGACCATGACCACAAAGTTTACCAAGTATATTAAATGGCTATGAATGATAACACGAGTCAGCCACGGGCACAGTGTCCAATCACAGTGCAGATATACTGGGTATAACCTTGCACATATAAGCTAGAATACTGGTGGCTCGGTGTGGCTATTGAGCGCAATGCCTTGACAAATTTGGCAAGTGCCACTGACCATGACCACAAAGTTTACCAAGTATATTAAATGGCTATGAATGATAACACGAGTCAGCCACGGGCACAGTGTCCAATCACAGTGCAGATATACTGGGTATAACCTTGCACATATAAGCTAGAATACTGGTGGCTCGGTGTGGCTATTGAGCGCAATGCCTTGACAAATTTGGCAAGTGCCACTGACCATGACCACAAAGTTTACCAAGTATATTAAATGGCTATGAATGATAACACGAGTCAGCCACGGGCACAGTGTCCAATCACAGTGCAGATATACTGGGTATAACCTTGCACATATAAGCTAGAATACTGGTGGCTCGGTGTGGCTATTGAGCGCAATGCCTTGACAAATTTGGCAAGTGCCACTGACCATGACCACAAAGTTTACCAAGTATATTAAATGGCTATGAATGATAACACGAGTCAGCCACGGGCACAGTGTCCAATCACAGTGCAGATATACTGGGTATAACCTTGCACATATAAGCTAGAATACTGGTGGCTCGGTGTGGCTATTGTGCGCAATGCCTTGACAAAGCTGGCATGTGCGACTGACCATGACCACAAAGTTTACCAAGTGACTTTAACTTCTACAAATCGTAACACGAGTCAGCCACAGTCAGAGTGCCCAATCACAGTTCAGATGTACTAGTCATGACCTTGCAGGTATAAATAAGGTAAAAAACCGGTGGCTTGGCACAGATACTGTGCGCAATGCCTTTACAAAGTTGGCATATGGCACTGACCATGACCACAAAGCTTACCAACTACCTTAAACGGCTATGACTCATAACACGAGTCAGCCACGTTCAGAGTGTCCAATCACAGTGCAGATATACTGGGTATAACCTTGCACATATAAGCTAGAATACTGGTGGCTCGGTGTGGCTATTGAGCGCAATGCCTTGACAAATTTGGCATGCGCCACTGACCATGCCCACAAATGTATCCAAGTGAGTTTTACTTCTATTGATCATGACACGAGTCAGCCACGGTCAGAGTGTCCAATCACAGTGGAGATGTACTATGCATGATCTTGCAGGCAGAAACAAGGTAGAATACGGGTGGTTCGGTGTAGCTATCTTGCGCAATGCCTTGACAAAGTTGGCACATGCCAATGACCATGACCACAAAATTTACCAAGTGACTCTAACTTCAACGAATCATTACACAAGTCAGCCACGGTCAGAGTACCCAATCACAGTGCACATCTAATATGCATGACATTGCTGGTTTAAACAGGGTAAAAAACCGGTGTCTTGGCACGGCTATTGTGCGCAATGCCTTGACAAAGTTGGCATGTGCCACAGACCATGACCACAAAGTTTACCAAGTGACTTTAACTTATACGATTTGTAACACGAGTCAGCCACAGTCATAGTGTCCAATCACAGTTCAGATGTACTAGGCATGCCCTTGCAGGTATAAACAAGGTAAAAAACTGGTGGTTGACATAGCTATTGTGCGCAATGCCTTGACAAAGTTGGCATGTGCCACTGACCATGACCACAAAGTTTACCAAGTACCTAAAACGGCTATGACTCATAACACGAGTCAGCCACGGTCAGAATTTCCAATCACAGTGCAAATATATTGGGCATGACCTTACAGGTATGAACAAGGTAGAATACGTGTGGCTCGGTGTGGCTATTTTGTGCAAGGCCTTGACAAAGTTGGCATGTGCCACTGACCACGACCACAAATGTATCCAAGTGACTTTTACTTCTATTGATCATAACACGAGTCAGCCACGGTCAGAGTGTCCAATCAAAGTGCAGATGTAGTAGGCATGATCTTGCAGGTGCACACAAGGTAGAATACTGGAGGCTCCGTGTGGCTATTGTGCGCAATGCCTTGACAAAGTTGGCATGTGCCACTGACCATGACCACAAAGTGTACCAAGTGACTTTAACTTCTACGAATCGTAACACGAGTCAACCACGGTCAGAGTGCTCAATCACAGTGCACATCTAATATGCATGACCATGCAGGTATAAACAAGGTAAAAAACTGGTGGCTTGGCATGCCTTTTGTGCGCAATGCCTTGACAAAGTTGCGTGTGCCACTGACCATGACCACAATGTTTACTAAGTGACTTTAACTTCTACAAATCGTAATACGAGTCAGCTACAGTCAAAGTGCCCAATCACAATTCAGATGTACTAGGCATGACATTGCAGGTATAAACAAGGCAAAAAACCGGTGGCGTGGCACGGCTATTGTGTGCAATGCCTTGACAAAGTTGGCATGTGCCACTGATCATGACCACAAAGTTTACCAAGTACCTTCAACGGCTATGACTCATAACACGAGTCCGCCATGGTCAGAGTGTCCAATCACAGTTCAGATGTACTAGGCATGATCTTGCAGATACAAACAAGGCGGAATACTGGTGGCTCGGTGTGGCTATTGTGCGCAATGCCTTGACAAATTTGGCATGTGCCACTGACCATGATCACAAATGTATCCAAGTGAATTTTACTTCTATTGATCATAACACGAGTCAGCCACGGTCAGAGTGTCCAATCAAAGTGCAGATGTACTAGGCATAGTCTTGCAGGTACAAACAAGGTAGAATACTAGTGTCTCGGTGTGGCTATTGTGTGCAATGACTTGACAAAGTTGGCATGTGCCACTGACCAGGACCACCAAGTGACCTTAACTTCTACGAATCGTAACACAAGTCAGCCACGGTCAGAGTGCCCAATCATAGTGCACATCTAATATGCATGACCTTGCAGGCATACGAAAGGTAAAAAACCGGTGGCTTGGCACGGCTATTGTGCGCAATGCCTTGAAAAAGTTGGCATGTGCCACTGACCATGACCACAAAGTTTACCAAGTGACTTTAACTTCTACGAATCGTAACACGATTCAGCCACATTCAGAGTGCCCAATCGTAGTGCACATCTAATATGCATGACCTTGCTGGTATAAAGAAGGTAAAAAACCGGTGGCTTGGCACGGCTATTGTGCGCAATGCCTTGACAAAGTTGGCATGTGCCATTGACAATGACCACACTCTTTACCAAGTACCTTTAATGGCTATGAATCATAACACGCGTCACCCACAGTCAGAGTGTCCAATCACAGTGCAGATGTAGTAGGCATGATCTTGAAGGTGCAAACAAGGTAGAATACTAGTGGCTCGGTGTGGCTATTGTGCGCAATGCCTTGACAAAGTTGGCATGTGCCACTTACCATGATCACAAAGTTTACCAAGTGACTTTTGTCAGAAGATTATAGTGAGAGTGGATGGCAGGAGCAGAAGCAGGCAGAAGCACCAAATCATACAGGTGTGAGCCAGCAGAATGATGAAGGCTGAAAGACGAGAGCGGTCCTCAGAAGTTTGTCAGAAGGCCTCGACAGGGGTGAGACACAGAGCTCCGAGGTAGACAGAGGGCAGTGAAAGAGCACGTGAGCGAAGCGGGTGATGCACCAAAGGTGAGCGAAAGGTCATGAGTGACGAAGCGAAGCGAAAGATGGTAGGCAAAGTGAGCGGAGACACGAGGCGAGCTGAGCGAGAACACGGCAGCTATACCGCGGAACCAACAGGGAACAGGAAATGCAGAACTGTTCTGGTTAAACTAGGAGGGAATGAACATCCTCCTTATAAGAGACACAACAAGACAAAAGGGAAATGAGTCAGCCACGGTCAGAGTGTCCAATCACAATGCAGATGTACTAGGCATGACCTTACAAGTGCACACAAGGTGGAATACTGGTGCCTCGGTGTGGCTATTGTGCGTAATGCCTTGACAAAGGTGGCATGTGCCACTGCCATGACCACAATGTTTACCAAGTACATTAAACGGCTATGAATCATAACACGAGTCAGCCACGGTTAGAGTGTCCAATTTTAGTGTAGATATACTGGGCATGATCTTACAGGTACAAACAAGGTAGAATACAGGTGGCTCGGTATGGCTGTTGTGTGTAATGCCTTGACAAAGTTGGCATGTGCCACTGACCATGACCACAAATGTATCCAATTGACTTTTACTTCTATTGATCATAACACAAGTCAGCCACAGTCAGTGTGTCCTATCATTGTGCATATGTACTAGGCATGATCTTGCAGGTGCAAACAAGGTAGAATACTGTTGGCTCGTTGTGGCTATTGTGCGCAATGCCTTGACAAAGTTGGCAGTGCCACTGACCATGACCACAAAGTTTACCAAGTGACTTTAACTTCTACGAATCGTAACAAGATTCAGCCTCGGTCAGAGTGCCCAATCACAGTGCACATCTAATATGCATGACCTTGCAGGTATGAACAAGTTAAAAACCGGTGGCTTGGCACGGCTATTGTGCGCAATGCCTTGAAAAAGTTGGCATGTGCCACAGACCATGACCACAAAGTTTACCAAGCACCTTTAACGGCTATGAATCATAACACGAGTCAGCCACGGTCAGAGTGTTGAATCACAGTGCAGATATACTAGGCATGACCTTACAGGTACAAACAAGGTAAAATACTGGTGGCTTGGTGTGGCTATTGTGCGCAATGCCTTGAGAAAGTTGGCATGTGCCACTGACCATGACCACAAATGTATCCATGTGACTTTTACTTCTATTCATCATAACACGAGTCAGCCACGATCAGAGTGTCCAATCACATTGCAGATGTACTAGGCATGATCTTGCAGGTACAAACAAGGTAGAATACTAGTGGCTCGGTGTGGCTATTTTGCGCAATGCCTTGACAAAGCTGGCATGTGCCACTGACCATGACCACAAACGTATCCAAGTGACTTTTACTTCTGTTGATCATAACACGAGTCAGCCACGGTCAGAGTGCCCAATCACAGTGCAGATGTACCAGGCATGAGCTTGCAGGTGCGAACAAGGTAGAATATTGGTGGCTCCATGTGGCTATTGTGCGCAATGCCTTGACAAAGTTGGCATGTGCCACTGATCATGACCACAAAGTTTACCAATTGACTTTAACTTCTACAAATCATAACAAGAGTCACCCACGGTCAGAGTGCCCAATCAAAGCGCACTTCTAATATGCATGACCTTGCAGGTATAAACAAGGTAAAAAACCGGTGGCTTGGCACGGCTATTGTGCGCAATGCCTTGACAAAGTTGGCATGTGCCACTGACCATGACCACAAAGTTTACCAAGTACCCTAAACAGCTGTGAATCATAACACGAGTCAGCCACGGTCAGAGTGTCCAATCACAGTGCAGATATACTGTGCATGACCTTGCAAGTATAAGCTAGAACACAGGTGGCTCGGTGTGGCTATTGTGCGCAATGCCTTGATAAAGTTGGCATGTGCCACTGACCATGACCACAAATGCATCCAAGTGAGTTTTACGTCTATTGATCATAACACGAGTCAGCCACGGTCAGAGTGCCCAATCACAGAGCAGATGTACTAGGCATGATCTTGCAGGTGCAAACAAGGTAGAATACTGGTGGCTTGGTGTGGCTATTGTGCGCAATGCCTTGAAAACGTTGGCATGTGCCACTGACCATGACCACAATGTTTACCAAGTGACTTTAACTTATACGAATCATTACACGAGTCAGCCACGGTCAGAGTACCCCATCACAATGCACATCTAATATGCATGACATTGCAGGTATAAACAGGGTAAAAAACAGGTGTCTTGGCACGGCTATTGTTCGCAATTCCTCGACAAAGTTGGCATGTGCCACAGACCATGACCGCAACGTTTACCAAGTGACTTTAACTTCTACGAATTATAACACGAGTCAGCCACAGTCAGAGTGCCCAATCACAGTTCAGATGTACTAGGCATGACCTTGCAGGTATAAACAAGGTATAGTACTAGTGGCTCGGTGTGGGTATTATGTGCAAGGCCTTGACAAAGTTGGCATGTGCCACTGACCATGACCACAAATCTATCAAAGTGACTTTTACTTCTATTGCTCATAACACGAGTCAGCCATGGGCAGAGTGTCCAATCACAGTGCAGATATACTGGGCATGACTTTGCAGGTATAAACAAGGTAGAATACTGGTGGCTCGGTGTGGCTATTGTGCGCAATACCTTGACAAAGTTGGCATGTGCCACTGACCATGAACACAAATGTATCCAAGTGACTTTTACATCTACTGATTATAACACGAGTGTCACGAGTCAGCCACGGTCAAAGTGTCCAATCACAGTGCAGATGTACTAGGCATGATCTTGCAGGTTCAAAAAAGATAGAATACTGGTGGCTCCGAATGGCTATTGTGCGTAATGCCTTGATAACGTTGGCATGTGCCACTGACCATCACCACAAAGTTTACCAAGCAATTTTAACTTCTACAAATCGTAACACGAGTCAACCACGGTCAGAATGCCCAAACACAGTGCACATCTAATATGCATGATCTTGCAGGTGTAAACAAGGTAAAGAACTGGTGGCTTGGCACGGCTACTGTGCGTAATGCCTTGACAAAGTTGGCATGTGCCACAGACCATGACCACAAAGATTACCAAGTGACTTAAACTTCTACAAATCGTAGCACGAGTCAGCCACAGTCAGAGTTCCCAATCACAGTTCAGATGTACTAGGCATGACCTTGCAGGTATAAACAAGGTAAAAAAACCGGTGGCTTGGCACGGATATTGTGCGCAATGCCTTGACAAAGTTGGCATGTGCCACTGACCATGACCACAAAGCTTACCAAGTACCTTAAGCGGTTATGAATCATAACACGAGTCAGCCATGGTCAGAGTGTCCAATCAAAGTGCAGATATATTGGGCATGACCTTACAGGTATGAACAAGGTAGAATACTTGTGGTTCGGTGTGGCTATTATGTGCAAGGCCTTAACAAAGTTGGCATGTGCCACTAACCATGACCACAAATCTATCCAAGTGACATTTACTTCTATTGATCATAACACGAGTCAGCCACGGTCAGAGTGTCCAATCAAAATGCAGATATAGTAGGCATGATCTTGCACGTGCAAATAAGGTAGAATACTGGCGACTCGGTGTGGCTATTGTGCGCAATGCTTTGACAAAGTTGGCATGTGTCACTGACCATGACCACAAAGTTAACCAAGTGACTTAGACTTCTACGAATCATAACACGAGTCAGTCACGGTCAGAGTGCCCAATGAAAGCGCACACTAATATGCATGACCTTACAGGTATGAACAAGGTAAAAAACCGGTGGCTTGGCACGGCTATTGTGCGCAATGCGTTGACACAGTTGGCATGTCGCACTGACCATGACCACAAAGTTTACCAAGTACATTAAACGGCTATGAATCATCACACGAGTCAGCCAAGGTTATAGTGTCCAATCACAGTGCAGATATACTGGGCATGACCTTGCATGTATAAACGAGGTAGATAACTGTTGGCTCGGTGTGGCTATTGTGCGCAATTCCTTGACAAAGTTGGCATGTGCCACTGACAATGACCACAAATGCATCCAAGTGACTTTTACTTCTATTGATCATAACACGAGTCAGCCACGATCAGAGTGTCCAATCACAGTGCAGATGTACTAGGCATGATCTTGCAGGTTCAACCAAGGTAGAATACTGGTGGCTCGGTGTGGCTATTTTGCGCTATGCCTTGACAAATTTGGCATGTGCCACTGACCATGACCACAAATGTATCCAAGTGACTTTTGCTTCTCTGGATCATAACACGAGTCAGCCACGGTCAGAGTGTCCAATCACAGTGCACGTGATATAGGCATGATCGTGCAGGTGCAAACAAGGTAGAATACTGGTGGCTCAGTTTGGCTATTGTGCGCAATGCCTGGACAAAGTTGGCATGTGCCACTGACGATGACCACACATGTATCAAAGTGACTTTTACTTCTATTGATAATAACACGAGTCAGCCACGGTGAGAGTGTCCAATCACAATGCATATGTACTATGCATGATCTTGCAGGTTAAAAAAAGGTAGAATACTGGTGGTTTGGTGTGGCTATTGTGTGCAATGCCTTGACAAAGTTGGCATGTGCCATTGACCATGACCACAAAGTTTACCAAGTGACTTTAACTTCTACGAATCGTATCACGGGTCAGCCACAGTCAGAGTGCCAAATCACAGTTTAGATGTACTAGGCATGACCTTGCAGGTAAACAAAGGTAACAAAACCGGTTGCTTGGCACGGCTATTGTGTGCAATTCATTGACAACGTTGGCATGTGCCACTGACCGTGACCACAAAGTTTACCAAGAACCTTAAACGTCTATGAATCATAACACGAGTCAGCCATGGTCAGAGTGTCCAATCACAGTGCATATATACTGGACATGACCTTACAGAAATAATAATAGGTAGAAAACTGGTGGCTCGGTGTGGGTACTGTGTGTAATGCCCTGACAAAGTTGGCATGTGCCACTGACCATGACGATAAATGTATCCAAGTGACTTTTACGTCTATTGAACATAACACGAGTCAGCCATGGTCAGAGTGTCCAATCACAGTTCATATATACTAGGCATGACCTTGTAGGTATAAACAAGGAAAAAAACCGGTGGCTTCGTAGGCTATTGTGCGCAATGCCTTGACAAAGTTGGCATGTGCCACTGACCATGTCCACAAAGTTTACCAAGTACCTTAAACGGCTATGAATCATAACACGAGTCAGCCACGGTCGGAGTGTCCAATCACAGTGCAGATATACTTGGCATGACCTTGCAGGTACAAACAAGGTAGAATACTGGTGGCTCGGCGTGGCTATTATGCCCAATGCCTTGACAAAGTTGGCATGTGTCACTGACCATGACCACAAATGTATCCAAGTGACTTTTTCTTCTATTGATCAGAACATGAGTCAGACACTTTCAGAGCGTCCAATCAAAGTGCAGATGTACTAGGCATTGTCTTGCAAGTGCAAACAAGGTAGAATACTGGTGGCTCAGGGTGCGTAACACCTTGATAAAGTTGGCATGTGCCACTCACCATGGCCACAAAGTTTACCAAGTGACTTTAACTTCTACGAATCGTAACACGAGGCAGACACGGTCAGAGTGTCCAATCAGAGCTTACATCTAATATGCATGACCTTGCAGGTATAAACTAGGTAAAAAACTGGTGGCTTGGCACAACTATTGTGCGCAATGCCTTGAAAAAGTTGCCATGTGCCACTGACCATGAGCACAAAGTTTACCAAGTACATTAAACGGCTATGAATCATAACACGAGTCAGCCACGGTCAGAGTGTCAAATCACAGTAAAGATATACTGGGCATGAGCTTGGAGGTATAAACAAGGTAGAATACTGGTGGCTCGGTTGGCTATTTTGCGCAATGCCTCTACAAAGTTGGCACGTGCCACTGACCATGACCACGAATATATTCAAGTGACTTTTACTTCTATTAATCATAACACGAGTCAGCCACGGTCAAATGTCCAATCACCATGCAAATGTACCAGGCATGATCTTGCAGGTACAAACAAGGTAGAATACTGGTGGCTCGGTGTGGCTATTGTGCGCAATGCCTTGACAAAGTTGGCATGTGCCACTGACCATGACCACAAAGCTTACCATGTGAGATTAGCTTCTACGAAATATAACAAAAGTCAGCCACAGTCAGAGTGCCCAATCACAGTTCAGAAACACTAGGCATGACATTGCAGGTATACACAAGGTAAAAAACTGGTGGCTTGGCACGGCTTTTGTGCGCAATGCCTTGACAAAGTTGGCATGTTCCACTGACCATGACCACAAAGTTTACCAAGTGACTTTGACTTCTACGAATCGTAACATGAGTCAGCCACAGTCAGAGTGCCCAATCACATATTAGATGTACTAGGCATGACCTTGCCGTTATAAACAAGGTACAAAACCGGTGGCTTGGCACGGCTATTGTGCGCAATGCCTTGACAAAGTTGGCATGTGCCACTGACCATGACCACAAAGTTTACCAAGTGACTTTAACTTCTACGAATCGTAACACGAGTCAGCCACAATCAGAGTGTCCAATCACAGTTCAGATATAATAGGCATGACCTTGTAGGTATAAACAAGGAAAAAAAACCGGTGGCTTCGTAGGCTATTGTGCGCAATGCCTTGACAAAGTTGGCACGTGCCACTGACCATGTCCACTAAGTTTACCAAGTACCTTAAACGGTTATGAATCATAACACGAGTCAGCCACGGTCAGAGTGTTCAATCACAGTGCAGATATACTCGGCATGATCTTGCAGGTGCAAACAAGGTATAATACTGGTGGTTTGGTGTGGCTATTGTGCGCAATGCCTTGACAAAGTTGGCATGTGCAACTGACCATGACCACAAAGTTTACCAAGTGACTTTAACTTCTACAAATCGTATCACGGGTCAGCCGCAGTCAGAGTGCCAAATCACAATTTAGATGTACTAGGCATGACCTTGCAGGTAAAAAAAGGTAACAAAACCGGTGGCTTGGCACGGCTATTGTGTGCAATTCATTGACAAAGTTGGCATGTGCCACTGACCATGACCACAAAGTTTACCAAGAACCTTCAACGGCTATGAATCATAACACGAGTCAGCCACGGTCAGAGTGTCCAATCACAGTGCATATATACTGGGCATGACCATACAGAAATAATAATAGGTAGAAAACTGGTGGCTCGGTGTGGCTACTGTGTGTAATGCCCTGACAAAGTTGGCATGTGCCACTGACCATGACGACAAATGTATCCAAGTGACTTGTACGTCTATTGATCATAACACGAGTCAGCCATGGTCAGAATGTCCAATCACAGTACAGATGTACTAGGCATGACCTTGTAGGTATAAACAAGGAAAAAAACCGGTGGCTTCGTAAGCTATTGTGCGCAATGCCTTGACAAAGTTTGCATGTGCCACTGACCATGTCCACAAAGTTTACCAAGTACCTTAAACGGCTACGAATCATAACACGAGTCAGCCACGGTCGGAGTGTCCAATCACAATGTAGATATACTGGGCATGACCTTGCAGGTACAAACAAGGTAGAATACTGGTGGCTCGGTGTGGCTATTATGCGCAATGCCTTGACAAAGTTGGCATGTGTCACTGACCATGACCAGAAATGTATCCAAATGACTTTTACTTCTATTGATCATAACACGAGTCAGCCACTTTCAGAGCATCCAATCAAAGTGCAGATGTACTAGGCGTGATCTTGCAGGTGCAAACAAGGTAGAATACTGGTGGCTCAGGGTGCGTAACACCTTGATAAAGTTGGCATGTGCCACTCACCATGGCCACAAAGTTTACCAAGTGACTTCAACTTCTACGAATCGTAACACGAGTCAGACACGGTCAGAGTGTCCAATCACAGCGTACATCTAATATGCATGACCTTGCAGGTATAAACTAGGTAAAAAACTGGTGGCTTGGCACAACTATTGTGCGCAATGTCTTTAAAATGTTGCCATGTGCCACTGACCATGAGCACAAAGTTTACCAAGTACATTAAACGGCTATGAATCATAACACGAGTCAGCCACGGTCAGAGTGTCAAATCATAGTAAATATATACAGGGCATGACCTTGGACTGGGTCATGCCCAGTATATCTGCACTGTGATTGGACACTCTGACCATGGCTGACTCGTGTTATGATTCATAGCCGTTTAAGGTACTTGGTAAAATTTGTGGTCATGGTCAGTGGCACATGCCAACTTTGTCGAGGCATTGCACACAATGGCCGTGCCAAGCCACCGGAAATTTTCCTTGTTTATACCTGCAATGTCATGCCTATTACATCTGAACTATGATTGGGAACTCTGACTGTGACTGACTCGTGTTACAATTCATAGAAGTTAAAGTCATCTGGTAAATTTTGTGGTCATGGTCAGTGGCACATGCCAACCTTGTCAAGGCATTGCGCACAATAGCCACACCGAGCCATCAGTATTCTACCTTGTTTTCACATGCAATATCCTGCCTAGTACATCTGCACTGTGATTGGGCACTCTGACCGTGGCTGACTCGTGTTATGATCAATAGAAGTAAAACTCACTTGGATACATTTGTGGTCATGGTCAGTGGCACATGCCAACTTTTTCAAGGCATTGCGCACAATAGCTACACTGAGCCACTTGTATTATAGCTTATAAGTGCAAGGCCATGCCCAGTATATCTTCACTGTGATTAGACACTGTAGCCGTTCATAGCCATTTAAGGTACTTGGTAAACTTTGTGGTCATGGTCAGTGGCACATGCCAACTTTGTCAAGGCATTGCGCACAATAGCCGTGCCAAGCCACCGGTTCTTTACCTTGTTTATACCTGCAAGTTCATGTCCAGTACATCTGAACTGTGATTGGGCACTCTGACTGTGGCTGACTCGTGTTACAATTCGTAGAAGTTAAAGTCACTTCGTAAACTTTGTGGTCATGGTCAGTGGCACATACCAACTCTGTCAAGGCATTACGCAAAATAGCCACGCCGAGCCACCAGTATTCTACCTTGTTTGCACGTGCAAGATCATGCCTACTATATCTGCACTGTGATTGGACACTCTGATCGTGGCTGACTCGTGTTATGATCAATAGAAGTAAAAGTTACTATGATACATTTGTGGTCATGGTCAGTGGCACATGCCAACTTTGTCAAGGCCTTGCACGTAATAGCCACACCGAGCCACCAATATTCTACCTTGTTTATACCTGTAAGGTCATGCCCAGTATATCTGCACTGTGATTGGACACTCAGACTGTGGCTGACTCGTGTTATGATTCATAGCCGTTTAAGGTACTTGGTAAACTTTGTGGTCATGGTCAGTGGCACATGCCAACTTTGTCACGGCATTGCGCACAATAGCCGTGCGAAGCCACAGGATTTTTACCTTGCTTATACATGTAATGTCATGCCTATTACATCTGAATGGTGATTGGGCATTCTAACCGTGGCTGACTCGTGTTACAATTCATAGAAGTTAAAGTCACTTGGCAAACGTTGTGGTCATGTTCTGTGGCACATGCAAACTGTGTCAAGACATTGCGCACAGTAGCCGTGCTAAAACACCGGTTTTTTACCCTGATTATACCTGCAAGGTCATGCATATTAGATGTGCACTGTGATTGGGTACTCTGACCGTGGCTGACTCGTGTAATGATTCGTAGAAGTTAAAGTCACTTGGTAAACTTTGTGGTCATGGTCAGTGGCACATACCAACCTTGTCAATGCATTGCGCACAATAGCCACACTGAGCCACCAGTATTCTACCTTGTTTGCACATGCAAGATCCTGCCTAGTACATCTGCACTGTGATTGGGCACTCTGACCGTGGCTGACTCGTGTTATGATGAACATAAGTAAAACTCACTTGGATACATTTGTGGTCATGGTCAGTGGCACATGCCAATGTTTTCAAAACATTGCGCACAATAGCCACACCGAGCCACTTGAATCATAGCTTATAAGTGCAATGGCATGCCCAGTATATATGCACTGTGACTGGACACTCTGACCGTGGCTGACTCGTGTTATGATTCATAGCCATTTAAGGTACTTGGTAAACTTTGTGGTCATGGTCAGTAGCACATGCCAACTTTGTCAAGGCATTGCGCACAATAGCCGTGCCAAGCCACCGGTCTTTTACCTTGTTTATACCTGCAAGGTCATGCATGTTACATGTGCACTGTTATTGGGCACTCTGACCATGGCTGACTCGTGTTACGGTTCATAGAAGTTAAAGTTACTTGGTAAACTTTGTGGTCATCGTCAGTGGCACATGCCAACTTTGTCAAGGCATTGTGCACAAAAGCCACACCAAGCCACCGGTGTTTTACCTTGTTTGCACCTGCACGATCATGCCTAATACATCTGCACCGTGATTGGACACTCTGACCGTGGCTGACTCGTGTTATGATCAATATACGTAAACGTCACTTGGATACATATGTGGTCATGGTCAGTGGCACATGCCAACTCTGTCAAGGCATTGCGCACAATAGCCACACCGAGCCACCAGTATTCTACCTTGTTTATACCTGTTAGTTCATGCTCAGTATATCTGCACTATGATTGGACACTCTGACTGTGGCTCACTTGTGTTATAATTCATAGCCGTTTAATGTACTTGGTAAACTTTGTGGTCATGGTCAGTGGCACATGCCAACTTTGTCAAGGCATTGCGTACAATAGCCATGCCAAGCCACCGGTTTTTTACCTTGTTTATACCAGCAAGGTTATGCATATAAGATGTGTACTATGATTGGGCACTCCGACCGTGGCTGACTCGTGTTACGATTTATAGAAGTTAAAGTCACTTGGTAAACTTTGTGATCATGGTCAGCGGCACATGCCAACTTGTCAAGGCATTGCGCACAATAGTCACGCTGAGCCACCAGTATTCTACCTTGTTTGCACCTTCAATATCATGCCTAGTACATCAGCACTGTGATTGGACACTCTGACTGTGGGTGACGCGTGTTATGATTCATAACCGTTTAAGGTACTTGGTAAACAGTGTGGTCATTGTCAGTGGCACATGCCAACTTTGTCAAGGCATTGCGCACAATAGCCGTGCCAAGCTACCGGGGTTTTACCTTCTTTATACCTGCAAGGTCATGCATATTAGATGTGCACTGTGATTGGGCACTTTGAATGTGGCTGACTCGTGTTACAATTCATAGAAGTTAAAGTCACTTGGTAAACTTTGTGGTCATGGTCAGTGGCACATGCCAACTTTGTCAAGGCATTGTGCACAATAGCCACACCGAGCCACCAGTATTCTACCTTGTTCATACGTGAAAGATCATGCCCAGTACATCTGCATTGTGATTGGACACTCTGACCGTGGCTGACTCGTGTTATAATTCATAGCGGTTTAATGTACTTGGTAAACTTTGTTGTCATGGTCAGTGGCACATGCCAACTTTGTCAAGGCATTACGCACAATGGCCGTGCCAAGCCACCAGTTCTTTTCCTTCTTGATACCTGCAAGGTCATGCATATTAGATGTGTACTATGAGTGGACACTCTGACCGTGGCTGACTTGTCTTACGATTCGTAGAAGTTAAAGTCACTTGGTAAACTTTGTGATCATGGTCAGTGGCACATGCCAACTTTGTCAAGGCATTGCGCACAATAGCCACACCAAGCCACCAGTATTCTACCTTGTTTACACCTTCAAGATGATGCCTAGTACATCTACACTGTGATTGGACACTCTGACCGTGGGTGACGCGTGTTATGATTCATAGCCGTTGAAGGTACTTGGTAAGTAGTGTGGTCATGGTCAGTTGCACATGCCAACTTTGTCAAGGCATTGCGCATAATAGCCGTGCCAAGCCACCGGTTTATTACCTTCTTTATACCTGCAATGTCATGAATATTAGATGTGCACTGTGATTGTGCACTCTGAATGTGGCTGACTCGTGTTACGATTCATAGAAGTTAAAGTCACTTGGTAAACTTTGTGGTCATGGTCAGTGGCACATGCCAACTTTGTCAAGGCATCGCGTACAATATCCGTGCCAAGCCACCGGTTTTATACCTTGTGTATACCTGCAAGGTCATGCATATTAGATGTGCACTGTGATTGGGCACTCTGACCGTGGCTGACTTGTGTTACGATTCGTAGAAGTTAAGGTTACTTGGTAAACTTTGTGGTCATTCTCAGTGGCACATGCCAACTTTGTCAAGTCATTGCACACAACAACCACACCTAGACACCAGTATTCTACCTTGTTTGTACATGCAAGATCATGCCTAGTACATCTGCACTGTGATTGGACACTCTGACCGTGGCTGACTCGTGTTATGATCAATAGAAGTAGAAGTCACTTGGATTCATTTGTGGTCATGGTCAGTGGCACATGTCAACTTTGTCAAGGCATTGCGCACAATAGCCACACCGAGCCACCCGTATTCTACCTTGGCTGTACCTGCAAGATCATGCCTAGTACATCTGTACTGTGATTGGACACTCTGACTGTGGCTGACTCGTGTTATGAGTCATAGCCGTTTAAGGTACTTGGTAAACCTTGTGGTCATGGTCAGTGGCACATGCCATCTTTGTCAAGGCATTGCGCACAATCGCCGTGCCAAGCCACCAAATTTGTTACCCCGTTTATACCTGCAAGGTCATGCCTAGTACATCTGAACTGTGATTGGACACTCTGACTGTAGCTGACTCATGTTACAATTTGTAGAAGTTAAAGTCACTTGGTAAACTTTGTGGTCATGGTCAGTGGCACATGGCAACTTTGCCAAGGCATTGCGCATAATTGGCGTGCTGAGCCACCAGTTTTTTACCTTGTTTATACCTGCAAGGTAATGCATATTATATATGTACTGTGATTGGGCACTCTGACCGTGGTTGACTTGGTTACGATTTGTATAAGTTGAAGTCACTTGGTAAACTTTGTGGTCATGGTCCGTGGCACATGCCAACATTGTCAAGGCATTGCGCACAATAACCATTCTGAGCCACCAGTATTCTATCTTGTTTGAACCTGCAAGGTCATGCCTAGTACATCTGCACTGTGATTCGACACTCTGACTGTGGCTCACCCGTGTTATGATCAATATATGTAAAAGTCACTTGGATAGATTTGTGGTCATGGTCAGTGGCACATGCCATTTTTTTCAAGGCATTGTGCACAATAGCCACACCGAGCCACCAGTATTCTACCTTGTTCATACCTGCAAGGTCATGCCCAGTATATCTGCACTGTGATTAGACACTCTGCCCGTGGCCGACTCGTGTTATGATTCATTGCCGTTTAAGGTACTTGGTAAACTTTGTGGTCATGGTCAGTGGCACATGCCAACTTCGTCAAGCCATTGCGCACAATAGCCGTGCCAAGCCACCGGTTTTTTACATTGTTTATACCTGCAAGGTCATGCCTAGTACATATGAACTGTGATTGGGCACTCTGACTGTGGCTGACTCTTGTTACGATTCGTAGAAGTTAAAGTCACTTGGTAAACTTTGTGGTCATGATCAGTGGCACATGCCAACTTTGTCAAGGCATTGCGCACCATAGCCACACCGAGCCTCCACCATTCTACCTTGTTTTCACCTGCAATATCATGTCTACTATATCTGCATTGTGATTGGACACTCTTGTCAGATGATTGCAGATACGAGAACGGCGGCAACAGAAGCAGGCAGAAGCAGCGGAAAATTCAAGTGTACGTCAGCGGAGTGACGTAAGCAAGAGTGGTCCGATGAGTCATTCGCGGGAGCTGATAGAGACTGGGATGCGAGGTAGCGGCGGCAGAAGGGTTGATGTGAGAGAGAGCTGGCGAGGTAAGTGATGGTTGGCTGAGTGAGAGGGCTGAGCGAAGGAGCGAGAGTGACGGAACGAAGCGTTGAGAGTTTGTCACTTTGGTCGGTAACGGTTCGCAGGGGACTGTTGGACCGTTTATTTATTCTCTCTTGAGAGAGGTGACCTGGAATTCTTCTTGTATTATCCGGAGCCTCTTTCCGCAACAAGAATTGAAGTCAGAGAACTTGTATTTCTGACACCCTCCCTGAATCTGACTCGATTCTTGTAAGGTTGGTTTCCTCCTTTGGTCCATCAAAGTACTTGATGAATATGATTCCCGGGAGGTTTCCTTGTAGCAGTCAAGGACCAGTCGAATTTGAGCAGATGCTACTACTCAGCAGTGTTGTAGTCTTGGTGGTTTGTGGGCTGGCGGAGGCATAGGGCAACGGCATGCATGAAGTAGGTCTTTCCACATTTTGCTGAGGGTGCAGTTGCGTTTGCGAATGAGAGGATGAAAGATGGGAGCAGTGATACTAAGTAGGGCTCCTCAAATTTCTTCTTCCACAAAGGGCACCAGCGTGGAGCAAAAATTTGCAGGAAAGCTTCCACCTCCTTTGTAGATAGGGTAGTGTTAGAGGGTGTATGAGATTGGGACGCCTTTGATGTAGCAGAGGTGGAAGAGGTTGCAGCAGTCTTGCGACCACTGGAGAATGTTTGTTCATCCGCTTGCACTGAGTACCCGATCCTCACATTGTGTGAGGAAATGTCGCGAGAAAGAGGAGAAGTTGACTGGCCCATAAATACTGGTGGTAGTATTGACAAGTGGTTGATCTGCTGGAAGAGGAGGCCTCTTGGCGATGAAGGTCATTTGGAAATGACAAGGAGCCGAAAGGTGGTGAGATGAGAGCAGTCGTTGATGGAACTGACGAGGCAGGTGAAGAGCTTCCTGATGAAGACAGAGAAGGCCAAGGGAGGAGGTTGGAGCAAAGAGACTGAGGAGGGCTGAGTGCGGTAGAGGGGGATGTGAATGAGCCAAAGTGGTGATGTAACTTGGCAGGGCGGATGAGGAAGGGGAGAGGATGAACTTGCAGGTATAAACAAGGTAAAATACTGGTGGCTCGGTGTGGCTATTGTGCGCAATGCCTTGACAAAGTTGGCATGTCTCACAGACCATGACCACAAATGTTTCCAAGTGACTTTTACTTCTATTGATTATAACACGAGTCAGCCACGGTTAGAGTGTCCAATCACAGTGCAGATGTAATAGGCATGATCTTGATGGTACAAACAAGGTAGAATACTGGTGGCATGGTGTGGCTATTGTGCGCAATGCCTTGACAAAGTTGGCATGTGCCACTGACCATGACCACAAATGTATCCAAGTGACATTTTCTTCTATTGATCATACCACGAGTCAGCCACGGTCAGAGTGCCCAATCACAGTGCGCATCTAATATGCATGACCTTGCATGTATAAACAAGGTAAAAAACCCGGTGGCTTGGCACGGCTATTGTGCGCAATGCCTTGACAAAGTTGGCATGTGCCACTGACCATGACCACAAATGTCTCCAATTGACTTTTACTTCTATTGGTCATAACACGAGACAGCCAGGGTCAGAGTGTCCAATAACAGTGCAGATGTACTAGGCATGATCTTGCAGGTACAAACAAGGTAGAATACTGGTGACTCGATGTGGCTATTGTGCGCAATGCCTAGACAAAGGAGGCATGTGCCACTGACCATGACCACAACGTTTACCAATTGACTTTAACTTCTACGAACCGTAAAACGAGTCAGCCATGGTCAGAGTGTCCAATCACAGTACACATCAAAAATCCATGACCTTGCAGGTATAAACAAGGTAAAAAACCGGTGGCTTGGCACGGCTATTGTGCGCAATGCCTTGACAAAGTTGGCATATGCCACTGACCATGACCACAAAGCTTACCAAGTACCTTAAATGGCTATGAATCATAACACGAGTCAGCCACGGTCAGAGTGTCCAATCACAGTGAAGATATACTGGGCATGACCTTGCAGGTATAAACAAGGTAGAATACTGGTGGCTTGGTTTGGCTATTGTGTGCAATGCCTTGACAAATTTGGCATGTGCCACTGACCATGACCACAAATGTATCCAAGTGACTTTTACTTCTATTGATCATAACACAAAAAGCTACGGTCAAAGTGTCCAATCACAGCGCAGATGTACTATGCACAATCTGGCAGGTGCAAACAAGGTAGAGCACTGGAGGCTCGGTGTGGCTATTGTGCGTAATGCCAAGACAAAGTTGGCATGTGCCACTGACCATGACCACAGATGTATCCGAGTGACTTTTATTTCTATTGATCATAACACAAGTCAGCCACGGTCAGAGTGTCCAATCACAGTGCAGGTGTACTAGGCATGATCTTGCAGGTTCAAACAGGGTGGAATACTGGTGGCTCGGTGTTGCTATTGTGCGCAATGCCTTGACAAAGTTGGCATGTGCCACTGACCATGACCACATAGTTTACCAAGTACCTTAAACGGCTATGAATCATAACAGGATTCAGCCATGGTCAGAGTGTCCAATCACATTGCATATATAATGGGCATGACCTTGCAGGCACAAACAATGTAGAATAGTGGTGGCTCGGTGTGGCTATTGTGCGCAGTGCCTTGACAAAGTTGGCATTTGCCATTGACCATGACCACGAATGTATCCAAGTGACTTTTATTTCTATTGATCATAACACAAGTCAGCCACGGTCAGAGTGTCCAATCACAGTGCAGATGTACTAGGCATGATCTTGCAGATGCAAACAAGGTAGAATACTGGTGGCTCGGTGTGGCTATTGTGTGCAATGCCTTGACAAAGTTGGCATGTGCCACTGACCATGACAACAAAGTTTACCACGTGCCTTTAACTTCTTCTAATCGTAACACGAGTCAAACACGGTCAGAGTGCCTTATCACAGTGCACATATAATATGCATGACCTTACAGATATGAACAAGGGAAAAAACTGGTGGCTTGGCACGGCTTTTGTGCGCAATGCCTAGACAATGTTGGCATATGCCACTGACCATGACCACAAAGTATACCAAGTACCTTAAACGGCTATGAATCATAACACGAGTCAGCCACAGTCAGAGTGTCCAATCACAGTGCAGATGTAAAGGGCATGATCTTGCAGGTGCAAACGAGGCAGACTACTATTGGCTCGGTGTGGTTATTGTGCGCAATGCCCCGACAAAGTTGGCATGTGCCACCGACCATGACCACAATGTTTACCAAGTGACTTTAACTTATACGAATCGTAACACGAGTCAGCCACATTCAGAGTGCCCAATCACAGTTCATATGTATTAGGCATGTCCTTGCAGGTATAAACAAGGTAAAAAAACGGTGGCTTGGCACGGCTACTGTGCGCAATGCCTGGACAAAATTGGCATGTACCACTGACCATGACCACAAAGTTTACCAAGTACCTTAACCGGCTATGAATCTTAACAGGAGTCAGCCACGGTCAGAATGTCCAATCAAAGTGCAGATATACCGGGCATGACCGTGCAGATACAAACAAGGTAGAATACTAGTGGCTCGGTGACTATTGTGCGCAATGCCTTGACAAAGTTGGCATGTGCCACTGACCATAACACAAATGTATCCAAGTGACTTTTACTTCCACTGATCATAACACAAGTCAGCCACTTTCAGAGTGTCCAATCACAGTGCATATGTACTAGGCATGATCTTGCAGGTGCAAACAAGGCAGAATACTGGTGGCTCGGTGTGGCTATTGTGCGCAATGCCTTGACAAAGTTGGCATGTGCCACTGACCATGACCACATTGTTTACCAAGTGACTTTAACTTCTACGAATTGTAACACGAGTCAGCCACGGTCAGAGTGCCCAATGACATTGCACATCTTATATGAATGACATTGCAGGTATAAACAAGGTAAAAAACCGGTGGCTTGGCACGGCTATTGTATGCCATGTCTTGACAAAAATGGCATGTGCCACTGACCATGACCACAAAGTTTACCAAGTACCTTGAACGGCTATGAATCATAACACGAGTCAGCCACGGTCAGAGTGTCCAATCACAGTGCAGATACAGTGGGCATGACCTTGCATGTATAAACAAGGTAGAATACTGGTGGCTCGGTGTGGCTATTGTGTGCAATGCCTTGACAAAGCTGGCATGTGCCACTGACCATGACCACAACGTTTATCACGTGACTTTAACTTCTACGAATTGTAACACGAGTCAGCCACGATCAGAGTGCCCAATCACAGTGCAGATATAATATGCATGACCTTAGAAGTATAAAAAAGGTAAAAAACCGGTGGCTTGGCACGGCTATTGTGCGCAATGTGTTGACAATGTTGGCATGTGCCACTGACCATGACCACAAAGTTTACCAAGTACCTTAAACGGCTATGAACTATAACACGCGTCAGCCACGGTCAGAGTGTCAAATCACAGTGAAGATGTACTATGCACGATCTTGCAGCTACAAACAAGGTAGAATTTGTGTGGGTCGGTGTGGCTATTGTGCGCAATGCCTTGACAAAGTTGGCATGTGCCACTGACCATGACCACAATGTTTACCAAGAGACCCTAACATATACGAGTCGTAACACGAGTCAGCCATAGTCAGAGTACCCAATCACAGTTCAGATGTACTAGGCATGACCTTGCAGGTATAATCAAGGTGAAATACCTGTGGCTTGGCATGACGACTGTGCGCAATGCCTTGACAAAGTTGGCATGTGCCACTGACCATGACCACAAAGTCTACCAAGTACCTTAAACGTACCAAGTACCTTAAACGGCTATGAATCTTAACACGAGTCAGCCACGGTCAGAGTGTCCAATCACAGTGCAGATATACGGGGCATAACCTTGCAGGTACAAACAAGGTAGAATACTGGTGGCTCAGTGTGACTACTGTGCGCAATGCCTTGACTAAGTTGGCATGTGCCACTGACCGTAACCACAAATAGATCCAAGTGACTTTTACGTCTAGTGATCATAACACAAGTCAGCCACGGTCATAGTGTCCAATCACAGTGCACATGTACTAGGCATGATCTTGCAGGTGCAAACAAGGTAAAATACTGTTGGCTCGGTGTGGCTATTGGGCGCAATGCCTTGACAAAGTTGACATGTGCCACTGACCATGATAACATATTTTACCAAGTGACTTTAACTTGTACAAATTGTAACACGAGTCAGCCACGGTCAGAGTGCCCAATGACATCGCACATCTAATATGCATGACCTTGCAGGTATAAACAAGGTAAAAAACTGGTGGTTTGGCACGACTATTGTATGCAATGCCTTGACAAAGTTGGCATGTGCCACTGACCATGACTACAAAGTTTACCAAGTATCTTAAACGGCTATGAATCATAACACGAGTCAGCCACAGTCAGAGTGTCCAATCACATTGCAGATATACTGAGCATGACCTTACAGGTATAAACAAGGTAGAATACTGGTGGCTCGGTGTGGCTATTGTGCGCAATGCCTTGACAAAGTTGGCATGTGCACTAACCATGACCACAAGTGTATCCAAGTGACTTTTACTTCTATTGATCATAACTCAAGACTGCCACGGTCAGAGTGTCCAATCACAGTGCAGATGTACTAGGCATGATCTTGCAGGTTCAAACAAGGTTGAATACTGGTAGCTCGGTGTGGCTTTTGTGCGCAATGCCTTGACAAAGTTGGCATGTGCCACTGACCATGACCACATTGTTTACCAAGTGACTTTAACTTATAGGAATTGTAACACGAGTCAGTAACAGTCAGAGTGCCCAATCACAGTTCAGATGTACTAGGCATGACCTTGCAGGTATCAACGAGGTCAAAAACTGGTGGCTTGGCACGACTACTGTGCGCAATGCCTTGTCAGAGTTGGCATGTGCCACTAACCATGACCACAAAGTCTACCAAGTACCTTAAACGGCTATGAATCTTAACACGAGTCAGCCACCGTCAGACTGACCAATCACAGTGCAGATATACTCGGCATGACCTTGCAGGTATAAACAAGGTAGAATATTGGTGGCTCGGTGTAGCTATTGTGTGCAATGCCTTGACAAAGTTGGCATGTGCCAATGACCATGACCACAAAGATTGCCAAGTGACTTTAAATTCTACGAATCATAACACGAGTCAGCCACGGTCAGAGTACCCAATCACAGTGCACATCTAATATGCATGACCTTGCAGGTATCAACAGGGTAAAAAACCGGTGTCTTGGGACAGCTTTTGTGCGCAATGCCTGAAAAAAGTTGGCATGTGTCACTGACCATGACCACAAAATTTACCAACTGACTTTAACTTCTACGAATTGTAACACGAGTCAGCCACAGTGAGAGTGCCCAATCAGAGTTTAGTTCTAAAAGGCATGACCTTGCAGGTATAAAAAAGTAAAAATACCGGTGGCTTGGCACGGCTATTGTGGGCAATGCCTTGACAATGTTGGCATGTGCCACTAACCATGACCACAAAGTTAACCAAGAACCTTAAACGGCTATGAATCATAACACGAGTCAGCCACGGTCAGAGTGTCCAATCATAGTACATATATACTGGGCAAAAGCTTACAGGTATAAAAAAGGTAGAAAACTGGTGGCTTGGTGTGGCTATTGCGTATAATGCCCTGACAAAGTTGGCATGTGCCACTGACCATGACCACAAATGTATCCAAGTGACTTTTACTTCTATTGATCATAACACGAGTCAGCCATGGTCAGAGTGTCTACTCACAGTGCGGATGTACTAGGCATGATCTTGCAAGTACAAACAAGGTATAATACTGGTGACTCGGTGTGGCTATTGTGCGCAATGCTTTGACAAAGTTGGCATGTACCATTTACCATGACCACAAAGTTTACCAAGTGACGTTAACTTTTACAAATCGTAACACGAGTCAACCAGAGTCAGAGTGCCCAATCACAGTTCAGATGTATTAGGCATGACCTTGCAGGTATAGACAAGGTAAAAAACCAGTGGATTAGCACGGCTATTTTGCGTATTACCTTAACAAAGAAGGCATGTGCCACTGACCATGACCACAAATTTACCTTGTACCTTAAACGGCCATGCATCATAACACGAGTCAGCCACGGCCAGAGTGTCCAATCACAGTGCAGATATACTGGTCATGACCTTGAAGGTACAAACAAGGTAGAATACTGGTGGCTCGGTGTGGCTATTGTGCGCAATGCCTTGAAAAAGTTGGCATGTGCCACTGACCCTTATCATAAATGTGTCCAAGTGACTTTTACTTCTATTGATCATAACACGAGTCAGCCACTGTTAGGATTTCAAATCAAAGTGTAGATGTCCTAGGCATGAACTTGCAGGTGCAAACAAGGTAGAATATTGGTGGCTCGGTGTGCGCAATGCCTTGATAAAGTTGGCATGTGCCACTCACCATGGCCACAACGTTTACCAAGTGACTTTAACGTCTACTATTCATAACACGAGTCAGCCACAGTCAGTGTGTCAAATCATAGTGCAGATGTACTGGGCATGACCTTGTAGGTATAAACCAGGTAGAATACTGGTGGATCGGTTTGCTATATTGCGCAATGCATTGACAAAGTTTGCACGTGCCACTGACCATGACCACGAATATATCCAAGTGACTTTTACTTCTATTGATCATAAGACGAGTCAGCCACGGTCATAGTGTCAAATCACAGTGCAAATGTACTAGGCATGATCTTGCAGGTACAAACAAGGTAGAATACTGGTGGCTCGGTGTGGCTATTGTGCGCAATGCCTTGACAAAGTTGGCATGTGCCCCTGACCATGACCACAAAGCTTACCAAGTGACTTTAACTTATACGAAACGGAACACGAGTCAGCCACGGTTAGAGTGTCCAATCACAGTTCAGATGTACTAGGCATGACCTCATAGGTATAAACAAGGTACAAAACTGGTGGCTTGGCACGGCTATTGTGTGTAATGCCTTGACAAAGTTGGCATGTGCCATTGACCATGACCACAAAGTTTACCAAGTACCTTAAACGGCTATGAATCATAACACGAGTCAGCCACGGTCAGAGTATCCAATCACAGTGCAGATATACTGGGCATGACCTTGCAGGTATAAACAAGGTAGAATACTAGCGGCTCGGTGTGGCTATTGTGCGCAATGCCTTGACAAAGTTGGCATGTGCCACTGACCATGACCACAAATGTATCCAAGTGACTTGAACTTCTATTGATCGTAACACAAGTCAGCCACTTTCAGAGTTTCCAATCACAGTGCAGATGTACTAGGCATGATCTTGTAGGTGCAAACAAGGTAGAATACCGGTGGCTCGGTGTGGCTATTGTGCGCAATGCCTTGACAAAGTTGGCATGTGCCACTGTCCATGACCACAAAGATTACCTAGTGATTTTAAATTCTACGAATCATAACACGAGTCAGCCACGGTCAGAGTACCCAATCACACTACACATCTAATATGCATGACCTTGCAGGTATAAACCAGGTAAAAAACTGGTGGCTTGGCACGGCTATTGTGTGCAATGCCTTGGCAAAGTTGGCATGTGCCACTGACCATGACCACGAAGTTTACCAAGTACCTTAAACGGCTATTAATCATAGCACGAGTCAGCCACGGTCAGAGTGTTAAATCACAATGCAGATATACTGGGCATGACCTTGCAGGTATAAACAAGGTAGAATACTGGTGGCTCGGTGTGGCTATTGTGTGCAATACCTTGACAAAGTTGGCATGTGCCACTGACCATGACCACAAATGTATCCAAGTGACTTTTACTTCTATTGA
>SZWC01000093.1:84406-109737 GCA_023375785.1 Penium margaritaceum
CCTTGACAAAGTTGGCATGTGCCACTGACCATGACCACAAATGTATCCAAGTGACTTTTACTTCTATTGAACATAACACGAGTCAGCCACGGTCAGAGTGTCCAATCACAGTGCAGATGTACTAGGCATGATCTTGCAGGTGCGAACAAGGTAGAATACTGGTGGCTTGGTGTGGCTATTGTGCGCAATGCCTTGACGAAGTTGGCATGTGCGACTGACCATTACCACAAAGTTTACCAAGTGACTTTAACTTCTACAAATCGTAAAACGAGTCAGCCACGGTCAGAGTGCCCAATCACAGTACACATCTAATATGCATGACCTTGCAGGTATAAACAAGTTAAAAAACTGGTGACTTGGCACGGCTATTGTGCGCAATGCCTTGACAAAGTTGGCATGTGCCACTGACCATGACCACATAGTTTACAGAGTACCTTAAACGGCTATGAACCATAACACGAGTCAACCACGGTCAGAGTGTCCAATCACAGTGCAGATATATTGTGCATGACCTTGCAGGTATGAACAAGGTAGAATACTGGTGGCTCGGTGTGGCTATTGTACGTAATGCCTTGACAACGTTGGCATGTGCCACTCACCATAACCACAAATGTGTCCAAGCGACTTTTACTTGTGTTGATCATAACACGAGTCAGCCACGGTCAGAGTGTCTAAACACAGTGCAGATGTACTAGGCATGATCTTGCAGGTGCAAACAAGGTAGAATACTGGTAGCTCGGTGTGGCTATTGTGCGCAATGCCTTGTCAAAGTTGGCATGTGCCACTGACCATGACCACAAAGTTTACCAAGTGACTTTAACTTCTATAAATCATAACATGAGTCAGCTACATTCATAGTACCCAATAACAGTGCACATCTAGTACGCATGACATTGCAGGTATACACATGGTAAAAGGGCAGTTTCTTGTCAAGGCTATTATGCGCAATGCATTGAAAAAGTTGGCATGTGCCACAGACCATGACAACAAAGTTTACCAAGTGACTTTAACTTCTGCGATTCGTAACACGAGTCAGCCAGAGTCAGATTGCCCAATCACAGCTCAGATTCTAGGCATGACTGTGCAGGTATAAAAAAGGTAAAAAACCGGTGGCTTGGCATGGCTATTGTGCGCAATGCCTTGACAAAGTTGGCATGCGCCACTTACCATGACCACAAAGTTTACCAAGTGACTTTAACTTCTACGAATCGTAACACGAGTCAGCCACGGTCAGAGTGCCCAATCACAGTGCACATCTAATACGCATGACCTTGCAGGTATGAACAAGTTAAAAAACCGGTGGCTTGGCACGGATATTGTGCGCAATGCCTTGACAAAGTTGGCATGTGCCACTGACCTTGACCACAAAGTTTACCAAGTACCTTAAGCGGCTATGAATCATAACACGTTTCAGCCACGGTCAGGGTGTCCAATCACAGTGCAGATATACTGCGCATGACCTTGTACGTATGAATAAGGTAGAATACTGGTGGCTCGGTGTGGCTATTTTGCGCAATGCCTTGACAAAGTTGGCATGTGCCACTGACCATGACCACAAATGTATCCAAGTGACTTTTACTTCTATTGATCATAACATGAGTCAGCCACAGTCAGAGTGGCCAATCACAATGCAGATATACTAGGCATGATCTTGCAGATGCAAACAAGGTAGGATACTAGTGGCTTGGTGTGGGTATTGTGCTCAATGCATTGACAAAGTTGGCATGTGTGTCAAGCACAATTCTGCCCCAGCTCCGCAGAAGAGGCCACCCGCGGAATGGGGAATCGGGGCAGCCTAAGATCCGCACGCATGATGCTGGCTATCGCGGACGCGGTTGAGCGAGGGGTAGCGCGGGATCCAAGGAAGACAAAGACTAGGGTGCCTGCAGAAGGGCCGCCGCAGGTTATCGCAACTCGCCTCCGGTGGTTCCTCTAATACAAACACTTGTGACAAGGCGGGAAGCGGTGGCGGGAAAATCCGCGGTGCATGAAGAACAGGGGCTTCGTCTACAACAGAATCCGCAGCTACTGACAGTGAATAGGCAGGGCAGCGGAGGGACCGAGCAATCAGGGGAGAAACATCCAATCAGCATGATTGACCCAGTATTGATCACGGAGGAGCTCCTGGAGACGCACTGTGGAAGGCGAAGATTAAAGGAAGAACACGAAGAACCGCGTGCACAAGCCGCGTATGAAGAAAGTGACCAACAGAAGATAGGCAGTGTGTGTATGTGTGTGTGTGGTTGGGACGAGACCCGCGATGCGTAGCCAAACCGCGTGGAGTCCAAGTAGAAGGAAAGATGATGTGAGAGAGATGAGACCGACGGCGTGTAGACACACCGTGCGGAATCCCAAGTAGAAAAGGGCCTCACTAGCAGTAGCACAAGTGCAACTCAGTCTTGCTTGCTTTCCGAGCATTCTGTGTACTCCGCATCACAAGCTTTTATCAAAGACATTTCACCAATTCCCATCTGTGTCCTCCGCCCACTGCCCTCTTGCCTTCCATTGCTCGCGGAGTCTGCTCCGCGGACTAGGGGACTAGGTGTGTGAAGAACCAAAAGCCCGAGTGGAGTGAGCTGGCGTCGGTGTCCCTTGCTTACACACGTCCGCCAAACAAGGGTTCCGCGGAGAGGAGTCGGACGCCACGGGGTGGTGGACTCCCGGGTGGGAAGAAGTGGACCACGGAGCGGCACACATCGGTGAGGTTCCCGTGCAGAAGTCCAGACCTGTAGTCCGCAAAGTTGTTCACAGTCTGAAATTGGCGCGGAAGCGTCGCGGCCTATCTGAACTGCATAGTAGTAGTGGTGGAACTGCCTGATCCGCGGAATGGCGCGAAGCGTAGACATCCGCGGAGAAAATCAAGGACGCGGCAAAATTGGGGGTATCAGTGTCATGGTGCGGTGAGCGTGGACTGTTCTTTGCTCTTTGCCAACAGAACTGCACGTGCCTTTCAGATCAGTCGTTGATGTCGGCGGCAAGCTTTGTGCACCAGGACACCGGGCAACGGCAGCAGCAACCATTAGCACGGTGCTTCCTGCGACGACGGGCCGCGACCTACGCGGGAAGCAAGGACTCCTCACCGGTGCTATCCCACACGCCAATCAGCTTGTCACCAGGCCCCGGTCCGCTCGTTCAGCACCGGCGAGTGACCGAGTGGTTGGAGCAGCTGCACAAGCGCCGCATCATGGATGCGCTGGGCAAACGCGTGGAGGTGGATAGCATCCACAGCTCCGACGGCCATGGATCGGCCCAGCATCAGCAGGGACAAGAGGGCCGGCAGAATGTGCCGCATGGGGCGCAGTGGTTCTCCGATGCACTACCTTCACTGGAGGTATCCTCTGGTGGTGGAGAACTCGAGGCCTATCGCGGACTGGTGTATCGGCGTCGTGGAGGGCAGCAGCACCAGGTTACTGGTGGAACGGAGTCACAGCCTGTACACCCGCTCGCACATCCGCAACCCTTACCGCTGAGCCCCGAGGATTCAGGGATCCCCGAGGCACCATCACTGGACGAGCAGCAGATCTCAGCGCAACTGCAGCGGGAGGGACTCCCAGCCCCCGCTTTTGGAATGCCACAGGACATGAACCCGCCGCAGCAGCTGGCTGGGGCAATCCTAGGAGCCTTCTATGCCCAGCTTGTAGCAGCAGTAGATGGCTACATCGGCACAGCCCACGGGAAGCATGCAGATGGGGATCCCTGTATCCGCGCAGGCATCAGGAGATGCACCGACACTGGTGAACCAACTCCCCGCGAGTCAGACTCCTCCGACAATGGGAATGACAGCCACAGGGGCGGCCGCGCAAGTCCAGGCAATTGGCGTGGCTCCGCCACTGAGGTACTCACTGCAGCCGCACATGGGGGGCGGACAGGCGGGGACGGCGCCACAGCCCCCCGCGTATGGGCCGGTGCAGCCACAGACGCCACAGCCGAATCTGGTCACCGTGCCAACCAGAGCACGCCCGGAGCAACCTGCATCCAGTGCAACACCGCAGCAGCAGGTGATGGTCAGCACTATGCAGACGGGAGCCATGTCACATCCGCCTGTAGCGGGACTGCAGTAGCCAACACATCCGCCGCCGCAGTTCATGATGCAAGCGAGGGCGATGGCAAGGCCCTCCGGAGTCACACGACCGCCACAACAGATGTCCCAGCTCGGAGGGGATGCCACCTACCAGGGAACACGGTCCAACCTCCCCTGACCGGGACCCAACCAACAAATCATCAGCAGCAGACGATAGGAGGTGGAGCACAGCTGACAACCCAGACTCAGCCTCCCGCGGCCACACCAGCCCTGTGGACAAACCAGACACAACAGCAGATGGGCCCAACACCAATGGGAATGATGCCGCAGGCGCTTGTACCCAACATGTTGACGCAACCATCCATGCCCGGTCACCAGCAGCTTGTTGGAACAATGCCAGGCGGAGCAGTGCCTCAGGCCTCGCTGTCAATGCCACAGCTAACGGCACAGAGCCATTTGTACCTGCCCCCACAGTAGATACAAGGGAATCCGCACCAGGCCGCCAACACTGGACCAGTCGTCCCTCTCCACCCCGCGGCGACGGCCCCACCTACTCAGACGTACTGGGTACCCCAGACAGCGGCGCCACCGGTACAAGGGACTCAGGTCCTGCCGCATGGGACACCATTCTTCTCCACACCATACACAGCCTCCACACCCGCTCCGTCTTCATGGTACATGCCTCTCCGTCCCACGCAAGCAAATCTTCCCATGCCCGCGGGGCAGCTCTAGATGCCGGTCCCTCCGAGTGGATACTCCGCCGTGTACATGGTTTCCATGCCTAGGGGCATGGAAACCATGTACATTAGTGGCATATGCCTACTTTGGTCTGTCACTTTACATGGTAAGGGGCATGGTTTCCATGCCAAGGGGCATGGAAACCATGTACATTAGTGGCATATGCCTACTTTCCATGCCTAGGGGCATGGAAACCATGTACATATGCCATTAGTGGCATATGCCTAATTTGGTCTGTCACTGTACATGGTTTCCATGCCGTGTCACTATGTACTGAAGGTCTTCGTGCTTTATAGTTGATAGCCAATGTTCCCAAACCATTGCTACCCCCTCTCACTATCCGTGACTCTTGTTGTGAGTTGTCAACGTTGACCACATGAAGTGAAATTATTTGGTCATGGTCGCGACATATGCATACTTTGGTTGGGTATTGTGCATGGTAGCCACACTGTGTCACTACAGACTGAAGGTCTTTGTACTTGCTAATCGATAACTAGTATTCACAAACCATTGTTTCCCCATCTGACCATTTCTGACTCGTGTTATGAGTTGTCAAAGTTCACCACACATAGTGACATTCTTTGGTCATGGTTAGTGACACATGCCTACCTGGGTTGGTCATTGTACATGGTAGCCACACCGTGCCACTACTTATTGAATGTCCATGTGCTTGCTAGTTGATACCTGGTGTTCCCAAACCATTGTTTCCCCCTCTGACCATTTGTGACTTGTATTATGAGCTATCAACGTTAATAACACATAGCGGATTTCTTTGGTCAAAGGCAGTACATATGCCTACTTTGGTCGGTCATTGTGCATGATAGCCACACCGTGCTACTACGCATTGAAGGTCGTTGTACTTGCTAGTTGAAAACTAATGTTCCGAAACCATTGTTTCCCCCCTCTCACGACTTGTGACTCGTGTTATATGTTGTGAACATTGACCACCCATATTGAAATTATTTGGTCATGGTCAGTGACATATTCCTAGTTTGGTTGTTTGGTGTGCATAGTAACCACACTGTGCCACTACGTATTGAAGTTCCTTGTCCTTTCTAGTCGATACATAGGGTTCCCAAACCATTCTCCCTCCCTCTGACCATTTGTGACTCGTGTTATGAGTTGTCAATGTTGACCATACATAGTGGACTTCTTTGGTCATAGTCAGTGACGTATGCGTCCTTTGGTTGGTCACTGTGCACGTTAGCCACACTGTGCCACTGCTTGTTGAAGGTCTTTGTGCTTGCTAGTTGATAACTAGTGTTCCCAATCCATTGTTTCCCCCTTTGACCATTTGCGACTCGTGTTATGAGTTTTCAACGTTGACCACACACTGGGAAACTCGTTTGATCATGATTAGTGGCATATGCCTACTTTGGTTTGTCACTTTACATGGTTGACACACCGTGTCACTACGTACTGAAGGTCTTTGTGCTTTCTAGTAAATAGCCAGTGTTCCCAAACCATTGTTACCCCCTCTGACAATCTGTGACTCTTGTTGTGAGTTGTCGACGTTGACCACATGAAGTGAAATTCTTTGGTCATGATAAGTGACATATGCATACTTTGGTTGGTCACGGTGCATGGTAGCCACACTGTGCCACTACATATTGAAGGTATGTGTACTTGCTAATTGACCATTAGTATTCAGACACCATTTTCCCCCTCTGACCATTTGTGACTCGTGATATGAGTTGTCAAAGTTGACCACACATAGTGACATTCTTTGGTCATTGTCAGTGACACATGCCTACTTTGGTTGGTCATTGTACATGGTAGCCACACCATGCCACTACTTATTGAAAGTCCCTGTGCTTGCTAGTTGATTCCTGGTGTTTTGAAACCATTGTTTCCCCCTCTGACCATTTGTGACTCGTATTATGAGTTGTCAACGTTGACCACACACAGCGGATTTCTTTGGTCAAAGGCAATACATATGCCTACTTTGGTCGGTCATTATGCATGGTAGCCACAGCGTACTACTACTTATTGAAGGTCGTTGTACTTGCTAGTTGAAAACTAATATTCCGAAACCATTGTTTCCCCTTCTGACCATTTATGACTCGTGTTATGGGCTGTGAACGTTGACCACCCATATTGAAATTCTTTGGTCATGGTCAGTGACATATGCCTAGTTTGGTTGTTCGGTATGCATAGAAGCCACTCCGTGCCACTACGTATTGAAGTTATTTGTCCTTTCTAGTCGATACATAGGGTTCCCAAACCATTCTCTCTCCCTCTGACCATTTGGGACTGGTATTATGAGTTGTGAATGTTCACCACACATAGTGGACTTCTTTGGTCATAGTCAGTGATGTATGCATCATTTGGTTGGTCACTGTGCAAGCTAGCTACACCGTGCCAGTACTTGTTGAAGGTCTTTGTACTTGCTAGTTGATACCTGGTGTTCCCAAACCATTGTTTCCCCCTCTGGTCATTTGTGACTCGTATTATGAGTTGTCAACGTTGACCACACACAGCGGATTTCCTTGGTCAAAGGCAGTATATATGCCTACTTTGGTCGGTTATTGTGCATGGTAGCCACACCGTGATACTGCTTACCTAAGGTCGTTGTACTTGCTAGTTGAAAACTAATATTCCGAAACCATTGTTTCCCCCTCTGACCATTTGTGACATGTGTTCTGGGTTGTGAACGTTGACCACCCATACTAAAATTCTTTGGTCATGGTCAGTGCCATATGCCTAGTTTGGTTGTTCGGTGTGCATAGTAGCTACACTGTGCCACTACGTATTGAAGTTCTTTGTCTTTTATAGTCAATACATATGGTTCCCAAACCATGGTCTCTCCCTCTGACCATTCGTGACTCGTGTTATGAGTTGTCAATGTTGACCACAGATAGTGGACTTCTTTGGTCATAGTAAGTGACGTATGCATCCTTTGGTTGGTCACTGTGAACGCTAGCCACCCCGTGCCACTGCTTGTTGAAGGTCTTTGTACTTGCTAGTTAATAACTAGTGTTCCCAACCCATTGTTTCCCCCTCTGACCAGTTGTGCCTCGTGTTATGAGTTTCTAACGTTGACCACACACTGTGAACTTCTTTTGGTCATGGTTAGTAGCATATGCCTACTTTGGTGTGTCACTGTACATGGTTGCCACGCCGTGTCACTATGTACTAAAGGTATTCGTGATTTCTAGTTGATAACTAGTGTTCCCAAACCATTGTTACCCCCTCTGACTATCTGTGACTCTTGTTGTGAGCTGTCAATATATACCACATGAAGTAAAATTATTTGGTCATGGTCACTGACATATGCATACTTTGGTTGGTCACTGTACATGGTAGCCACACTGTGCCACTACATAATGAAGGTCTTTGTACTTGCAAATCGACAACTAGTAATCACAAACCATTGTTTCCCCCTCTGACCATTTGTGACTCCTGTTATATGTTGTCAAAGTTGACCACACATAGTGACATTCTTTGGTCATGGTCAGTGACACATGCGTACTTTGGTTGGTCATTGTGCATGGTAGCCACACCGTGCTACTACTTATTGAAGGTCGTTGTACTTGCTAGCTGAAAACTAACATTCCGAAACCCATGTTTCCCCCTCTGACCATCTGTGACTCGTGTTATGGGTTGTGAACCTTGACCACCCATGCTGAAATTCTTTGGTCATGGTCAGTGACATATGCCTAGTTTGGTTGTTCGGTGTGGATACTAGCCACACTGTGCCACTACGTATTGAAGCTCTTTGTCCTTTCTATTCAATACACATGGTTCCCAAACCATTGTCTCTCCCTCTGACCATTTGGGACTCGTGTTATGAGTTGTCAATGTTGACCACACATAGTGGACTTCTTTGGTCATAGTCAGTGACGTATGCATCCTTTGGTTGGTCAATGTGCACGCAAGCCACACCGTGCCACTACTTGTTGAAGGTCTTTGTACTTGCTTGTTAATAACTAGTGTTCCAAACCCATTGTTTTCCCCTCTGACCATTTGTGACTTGTGTTATGAGTTTTCAACGTTGACCAGACACAGTGAAATTATTTTGGTCATGGTTAGTGGCATACGCCTACTTTGGTTTGTCAATGTACATGGTTGCCACACCGTGTCACTACGTCTTGAAGGTCTTTGTGCTTTCTAGTTGATAGCCAGTGTTCCCAAACCATTGTTACCCCCTCTGACTATCTGTGACTCTTGATATGAGTTTTCAACATTGACCACACGCTGTGAAATTCTTTTGGTCATGGTTAGTGGCATATTCCTACTTTGGTTTGTCACTGTACATGGTTGCCACGCCGTGTCACTACGTACTGAAGGTCTTTGTGCTTTCTAGTTGATAGCCAGTGTTCCCAAACCATTGTTATCCCCTCTGACTATGTATGACTCTTGTTGTGAGTTGTCAACGTTGACCACATGAAGTGAAATTCTTTGGTCATGGTCAGTGACATGCATACTTTGGTTGGTCACTGTGCATGGTAGGCACACCGTGCCACTACATATTGAATGTCTTTGTACTTGCTAATCGATAACTAGTAATCACAACCCATTGTTTCCCCCTCTGACCATTTGTGACTCGTGTTGTGAGTTGTCAAAGTTGACCACACATAGTGACGTTCTTTGGTCATGGCCAGTGACACATGCCTACCTTGGTTCGTCATTGTACATGGTAGCCACACCGTGCCACTACTTATTGAAGGTCCCTTTGCTTGCTAGTTGATACCTGGTGTTCCCAAACTATTGTTTCCCCTTCTGACCATTTGTGACTCGTATTATGTGTTGTCAACATTGACCACACACAGCGGATTTATTTGGTCAAAAGCAATACATATTCCTACTTTGGTCGGTCATTGTGCATGGTAGCCACACCGTACTACTACTTATTTAAGGTCGTTGTACTTGCTAGTTAAGAACTAATATTCCGAAACCATTATTTCCCCCTCTGACCATTTGTGACTCGTGTTATGGGTTGTGAACGTTGACCACCGATATTGAAAATCGTTGGTTATGGTCAGTGATATATGACTAATTTGGTTGTTTGGTGTGCATAGTAGCCACACCGTGCCACTATGTATTGAAGTTCTTTGTCCTTTCTAGTCGATACATAGGGTTCCAAAACCATTGTCTCTCCCTCTGACCAATTGTGACTTATGTTATGAGTTGTCAATGTAGACCACACATAGTGGACTTCTTTGGTCATAGTCAGTGATGTATGCATCCTTTGGTTGGTCACAGTGCACCCTAGCCACACCGTGCCACTACTTGTTGAAGGTCTTTGTACTTGATAGTTGATAACCAGTGTTCCCAACCCATTGTTTCCCCCTCTGACCATTTGTGACTCGTGTTATGAGTTGTCAACGTTGACCACACACTGTGAAAATATTTTGGTCATGGTTAGTGGCATATGCTTACTTTGGTTTGTTAATGTACATGGTTGCCACGATGTGTCACTACGTATTAAAGGTATTTGTGCTTTCTAGTCGATAGCCAGTGTTCCTAAACCATTGTTACTCCATCTGACTATCTGTGACTCTTGTTGTGAGTTGTCAACGTTGACCACATGAAGTGAACGTCTTTGGTCATGGTCAGTGACATATGAATACTTTGGTTGGTTGCTGTTCATGGTAGCCACATTGTGCCACTTGTGTTATGAGTTGTCAATGTTGATCACATATATTGGACTTCTTTGGTTATAGTCAGTGACGTATGCATCCTTTGGTTGGTCACTGTGCACGCTAGCTACACCTTGCCACTACTTGTTGAAGTTCTTTGTACTTGCTAGTTCATAACTAGTATTCTCAACCCATTTTTCCCCCCTCTGACCATTTGTGACTCGTGTTATGAGTTTTCAATGTTGACCACACACTGTGAAATTCTTTTGGTCATGGTTAGTGGCATATGCCTACTTTGGTCGGTCATTGTGCATGGTAGCCACAGCGTGCAACTACTTATTGAAGGTCGTTGTACTTGCTAGTTGAAACCTAATATTCCGAAACCATTGTTTCACCCTCTGACCATTTGTGACTCGTGTTATGGGTTGTGAACGTTGACCACCCATACTGAAATTCTTTGGTCATGGCCAGTGACATATGCCTAGTTTGGTTGTTCGGTGTGCATAGTAGCCACACCGTGCCACTACGTATTGAAGTTTTTTGTCCTTTCTAGTTGATACATAGGGTTCCCAAACCATTGTCTCTCCTTCTGACCATTTGTGACTCGTGTTATGGGTTATTTATGTCGACCACACATAATGGGTTTCTTTGGTCATAGTCTATGACGTATGCATCCTTTGGTTGGTCACAGTGCACGCTAGCCACACTGTTCCTCTACTTATTGAATGTGTTTGTACTTGCTAGTTGATAAATAGTGTTCCCAACCCATTGTTTCCCCATCTGACCATTTGTGACTCGTGTTATGAGTTTTCAACGTTAAAACCACACACTGTGAAATTATTTTGGTCATGGTTAGTGGCATATGCCTACTTTGGTTTGTCACCGTACATGGTTGCCACGCCGTGTCACTGCGTACTAAAGGTGTTTGTGCTTTCTATTTGATAGCCAGTGTTCCCAAACCATTGTTGCCCCCTTTAACTATCAGTGACTCTTGCTGTAAGTTGTCAACGTTGACCACATGAAGTGAAATTCTTGGGTCATGGTCAGTGACATATGCATACTTTCGTTGGTCACCGTGCATGGTAGGCCTACTGTGCCACTACATATTGAAGGTCTTTGTACTTCCTAGTCGATAACTAGTATTCACAACCCATTATTTCCTCCTCTGACCATCTGTGACTCATGTTATGAGTTGTCAAAGTTGACCACACACAGTGACATTATTTGGTCATGGTCACTGACACATGCCTACTTTAGTTGTTCATTGTACATGGTAGCCACACCGTGCCACTGCTTATTGAAGGTCCTTGTGCTTGCTACAGCAAGAGTCACAGATAGTCAGAGGGGATAACAATGGTTTGGGAAGAATGACTATCAACTAGAAAACCCAAAGACCTTCAGTACGTAGTGACACGGTGTGGCAACCATGTACACTGATAAACGAAAGTAGGCATATGCCACTAACCATGACCAAAAGCATTTCACAGTGTGTGGTCAAAGGGGGAAGCAATGGATTGGAAACACTAGTTATGAACTAGCAAGTACAAACACCTTCAACAAGTAGTGGCACAGTGTGGCTAGCGTGCACAGTGACCAACCAAAGGATGCATACGTCACTGACTATGACCAAAGAAGTCCACTATATGTGGTCAACATTGACAACTCATAACACGATTCACAAATGGTAAGAGGGAGAGACAATGGTTTGGAAACCCTATATATCGACTAGAAAGGACAAAGAACTTCAATACGTAGCGGCACGGTGTGGCTACTATGCACACCGAACAACCAAACTAGGCATATGTCACTGACCATGACCAAGGAATTTCAGTATGGGTGGTCAATGTTCACAACACACAACACGAGTCACAAATGGTCAGATGGGGAAGCAATGGTTTCGGAATAGTAGTTTTCATCTAGCAAGTACAACGACCTTCAATAAGTACTAGCACGTTGTGGTTACCATGCACCATGACCGACCAAAGTAGGCATATGTACTGCCTTTGACCAAATAAATCCACCATGTGTGGTCAACGTTGACAACTCATTATACGAGTCACAAATGGTCAGAGGGGGAAACAATGCTTTGGGAACACCAGGTATCAACTAGCAAGCACATGGAACTTCAATAAGCAGTGGCACGGTTTGGCTACCATGTACAATGACCAACGAAAATAGGCATGTGTCACTGACCATTGCCAAATAATGTCACTATGTGTGGTCAACTTTGACAACTCATAACACGAGTCACAAGTGGTCAGGGGGGAAACAATGGTTTGTGAATACTAGTTATCGACTAGCAAGTACAAAGACCTTCAATATGCAGTGGCACAGTGTGGCTACCATGCACAGAGACCAACCAAAGTATGCATATGTCACTGATCATGACCAAAGAATTTCACTTAATGTGGTCAACGCTGACAACTCACAACAAGAGTCACATAGAGTCAGAGGGGGTAACAATGGTTTGGGAACACTGGCTATCAACTAGAAAGCACAAAGATCTTCAATACGTAGTGACACGGCGTGGCAACCATGTACAGTGATAATCCAAAGTAGGCATATGCCACTAACCATGACCAAAAGAGTTTCAGTGTGTGGTCAACGTTGAAAACTCATAACACGAGTCACAAATGGTGAGAGGGGGAAACAATGGGTTGTGAACACTAGTTATCAAGTAGCAAGTACAAACACATTCAACAAGCAGTGGCACGGTGTGGCTAGCGTGCACAGTGACCAACCAAAGGATGCATATGTCACTGACTATGACCAAAGAAGTCCACAATGTGTGGTCAACATTGACAACTCATAACACGAGTCACAAATGGTCAGAGGGAGAGACAATGGTTTGGAAGCCCTATGTATCGACTAGAAAGGACAGAGAACTTCAATACGTAGTGGCTAGGTGTGGCTACTATGCACACCAAACAACCAAACTAGGCATAATTCACTGACCATGACCAAAGAATTTCATTATGGGTGGACAACGTTCACAACCCATAACACGAGTCACAAATGGTCAGAGGGGAAACAATTGTTTCGGAAAATTATTTTCCAAAAAGCAAGTACAACGACCTTTAATAAGTAGTAGAACTGTGTGGGTACCATGCACAATGACCGACCAAAGCAGGCATATGTACTGCCTTTCACCAAACAAATCTGCAGTGTGTGGTCAACGTTGTGACTCATAATACGAGTCACAAATGGTCAGAGGGGGAAACAATGGTTTTGGAACACCAGGTATCAACTAGCAAGCACAGGGACGTTCAATAAGTAGTGGCACGGTTTGGCTACCATGTACAATGACCAACAAAAGTAAGCATGTGTCACTGACCATGACCAAATAATGTAACTATGTGTGGTCAACTTTGACAACTCATAACACGAGTCACAAATGGCCAGAGGGGGGAACAGTGGTTTTTGAATACTAGCTATCGATTAGCAAGTACAAAGACCTTTAATATGTAGTGGCACAGTGTGGCTACCATGCACAGTGACCAACCAAAGTATGCATATGTCTCTGACCATGATCAAAGAATTTCACTTCATGTGGTCAAAGTTGACAACTCACAACAAGAGTCACAGATAGTCAGAGGGGGTAACAATGGTTTGGGGACACTGGCTATCAACTAGAAAGCACAAAGACTTACACTACGTAGTGACATGGCGTGGCAACCATGTACAGTGACAAACCAAAGTAGGCATATGCCACTAACCATGACCAAACTAATTTCACAGTGTGTGGATAATGTTGAAAACTTATAACACGAGTCACAAATGGTCAGAGGGGGAAACAATGGGTCGGGAACACTAGTTATCAACTACCAAGTACAATGACCTTCAACGCGTAGTGGCACGGTGTGGCTAACGTACACATTAACCAACCAAAGGATGCATACGTCACTGAATATGACCAAAGACGTCCACTATGTGTGGTCAACATTGACAGCTCATAACACGAGTCACAAATGGTCAGAGGGAACCCTATGTATCGACTAAAAAGGACAAAGAACTTCAACACGTAGTGGCACGGTGTGGCTACTATGCACACTGAACAACCAAGGTAGGCATTTGTCGCTGCCCATGACCAAAGCATTTTTGTATGGATGGTCAATGTTCACAACCCATAACACGAGTCACAAATGGTCAGATGGGGAAATAATGGTTTCGGAATATTAGTTTTCAAATTGCAAGTACAAAGACCTTCAATAAGTAGTGGCACGGTGTGGCTACCATGAACAATGACCAACCAAAGTATGCATGTGTCACTGACCATGACCAAAGACTGTCACTATGTGCGGTCAACTTTGACAGCTCATAACACGAGTCACAAATGGTCAGAGGGGGAAACAATGGTTTCTGAATACTAGTTATCGATTAGCAAGTACAAATACCTTCAATATATGGTGACACAGTGTGGCTACCATGCACGGTGACCAACCAAAGTATGCATATGTCACTAGCTATGACCAAAGAATTCCACTCCATGTGGTCAACGTTGACAACACATAACAAGAGTCACAGATAGTCAGAGGGGGTAACAATGGTTTGGGAACACTGGCTATCAACTAGAAAGCACAAAGACCTTCAGTTCATAGTGACACGGTGTGGCAACCATGTACAGTGACAAACCAAAGTAGGTGTATACCACTAACCATGACCAAACGAATTTCACAGTGTGTGTTCAACGTTGAAAACTCATAACACGGGTCACAAATGGTGAGAGGGGGAAACAATGGGTTGGGAACACCAGTTATCAACTAGCAAGTACAAAGACCTTCAACAAGTAGTGGCCCGGTGTGGCTAGCATGCAAAGTGACAAACCAAATGATGCATATGTCAATGACTGTGACCAAAGAAGTCCACTATGTGTGGTCAACATTGACAACTCATAACACGAGTCACAAATGGTCAGAGGGAGAGACAATGGTTTAGGAACCCTATGTATCGACTAGAAATGACAAAGAACTTCAATACGTAGCGGCACGGTGTGGCTACTATGCACACCGAACAACCAAACTAGGCATGTGCCACTTACCATGACCAAAGAATTTCAGTATAGGTGGTCAACATTCACAACCCATAACACGAGTCAGAAATGGTCAGAAGGGGGAAACAATGGTTTCAGAATAATAGTTTTCAACGAGCAAGTATAACGACCTTCAATAAGTGTAGCACAGTGTGGCTACCATGCACAATGATCCACCAAAGTAGGCATATGTACTGCATTTGACCAAAGAAATCCGCTGTGCGTGGTCAACATTGACAACTCATAGTACGAGTCACAAATGGTCAGAGGGGAAAATAATGGTCTGGGAACACGAGGTATCAACTAGCAAGCACAGGGACCTTCAATAAGTAGTGGCACGGTCTGGCTACCATGTACAATGACCAACCAAAGTAGGCATGTGTCACTGACCATGATTAAAAAATGTCACAATGTGTGGTGAACTTTGACAACTCATAACACGAGTCACAAATGGTTAGAGGGGGAAACAATGGTTTGTGAATACTAGTTATCGATAAGCAAGTACAAAGACCTTCAATATGTAGTGGCACAGTGTGGATACCATGCACGGTGACCAACCAAAACATGCATATGTCACTGACCATGACCAAAGAATTTCACTTCATGTGGTCAACATTAAAAACTCACAACAAGAGTCACTGACAGTCAGAGGGACTAACAATGGTTTGGGAACACTGGCTATCAACTAGAAAGTACAAAGACGTTCAGTACATAGTGACACGGCGTGGAAACCATGTACAGTGACAATCCAATGTAGGCATATGCAACTTACCATGACAAAATTAATTTCACTGTGTGTGGTCAACGTTGTAAACTCATAACACGAGTCACAAATGGTGAGAGGGGGAAACAATGGGTTGGGAACACTAGTTATCAACTAACAAGTACAAAGACCTTCAACAAGTAGTGACACGGTGTAGGTAGCATGCACAGTGACCAACCAAAGAGTGCATACGTCACTTACTATGACCAAAGAAGTCCACTATGTGTGGTCAACATTGAAAACTCATAACACGAGTCACAAATGGTCAGAGGGAGAGACAATGGTTTGGGAACCCTATGTATCGACTAGAAAGGAAAAATAACTTCAATACTTAGTGGCACGGTGTGGCTAATATGTACACCGAACAACCAAGCTAGGCGTATGTCACTGACCATGACCAAAGAATTTTAGTATGGGTTGTCAACGTTCACAACCCATAACACGAGTCGCAAATGGCCAGAGGGGGAAACAATGGTTTCGGAAGATGATTTTTCAACTAGCAAGTACAACGACCTTCAATAAGTAGTAGCACGGTGTGGGTACCATGCACAATGACCGACCAAAGTAGGCATATGTTCTGCCTTTGACCAAAAAAATCAGCTGTGCTTGGTCAATGTTGACAACTCATAATACGATTCACAAATGGCCGGAGGGGGAAGCAATGGTTTGGGAACACCATGTATCAACTAGCAAGCACAGGGACCTTCAATAAGTAGTGGCACGGTGTGGCTACCATGTACGATGACCAACCAAAGTAGGCATGTGTCACTGACCATGACCAAAGATTGTCACTATGTGTGGTCAAATTTGACAACTCATAACACGAGTCACAAATGGTCAGAGGGAGAAACAATGGATTATGAATACTAGTTATCGATTAGCAAGTACAAAGACCTTCAATGTGTAGTGGCACAGTGTGGCTACCATGCACAGTGACCAACCAAAGTATGCATATGTCACTGACCATGACCAAATAAGTTCACTTCATGTGGTCAACATTGACAACTCGCAACAAGAGTCACAAATAGTCAGAGGCGGTAACAATTTTTGTAGAACACTGGCTATCAACTAGAAAGCACAACGACCTTAAGTATGTATGACACGGCGTGGCAACCATGTACAGTGACAAACCAAAGTAGGCATATGCCACTAACCATGACCAAAAGAGTTTCACAATGTGTGATCAACGTTGAAAACTCATAACACGAGTCACTAATGGTGAGAGGGGAAAACAATGGGTTGGGAACACTAGTTATCAACTAGTTAGTACAAAGACTTTCAACAAGTAGTGGCACGGTGTGGCTAGCATGCACAGTGACCAACCTAAGGATGCATACGTCACTGACTATGACCAAAGAAGTCCACTATGAGTGGTCAACATTGACAACTCATAACACGAGTCACAAAATGGTCAGAGGGAGAGACAATGGTTTGGGAACCCTATGTATTGACTAGAAAGGACAAATAACTTCAATGCGTAGTGGCACAGTGTGGCTACTATGTATACAACAACCAAACTAGGCATATGTCACTGACCATGACCAAAGAATTTCAGTATGGGTGGTCAATGTTCACAACCCATAACACGAGTCATAAATGGTCAGAGGGGGAAACAATGGTTTTGGAATATTAGTTTTCAACTAGCAAGTACAACGGCCTTCGATAAGTAGTAGCACTGTGTGGCTACCATGCACAATGACCAACCAAAGTAGGCATATGTACTGCCTTTGACCAAAGAAATCCGCTGTGTGTGGTCAACGTTGACAACTCATATTACAAGTCACAAATGGTCAGAGGGGGAAACAATGGGTTGGGAACACCAGGTATCAACTAGCAAGCACAGGGACCTTCAATAAGTAGTGGCACGGTGTGGCTACCATGTACAATGACCAACCAAAGTAGGCATGTGTCACTGACCATGACCAAAGAATGTCACTTTGTGTGGTCAACTTTGACAACTCATAACACGAGTCACAAATGGCCAGAGGGGGGACAATGGTTTGTGAAAACTAGTTATCAATTAACAAGTACAAAAACCTTCAATATGTAGTGGCACAGTGTGGCGACCATGCACAGTGACCAACCAACGTATGCATATGTCACTGACCATGACCAAAGAATTTCACTTCATGTGTTCAACGTTGACAACACACAACAAGAATCACAGATAGTCAGAGGGGGTAACAATGGTTTCAGAACACTGGCTATCAACTAAAAAACACAAAGACCTTCAGTACGTAGTGACACGGCGTGGCAACCATGTACAGTGACAAAACAAAGTAGGCATATGCCACTTACCATGACCAAAAGAATTTCACAGTGTGTGGTCAACGTTGAAAACACATAACACGAGTCACAAATGGTCAGCGGGGGAAACAATGCGCTGGGAACACTAGTTATCAACTAGCAAGTACAAAAACCTTCAACAAGTAGTGGCACGGCGTGGCTAGCGTGCACAGTGACCAACCAAAGGATGCATACGTCACTGGCTATGACCAAAGAAGTCCACTACGTGTGGTCAACATTGACAACTCATAACACGAGTCACAAATGGTCAGAGGGAGAGACAATGGTTTGGGAACCCTATGTATCGACTAAAAAAGACAAAGAACTTCAATACGTAGTGGCACGGTTGCTACTATGCACACCGAACAACCTAACTAGGCATATGTCACTGACCATGCCAAAAAAAAATCAGTATGGGTGGTCAACGTTCACAACCCATAACACGAGTCACAAATGGTCAGAGGGGGAAAGAATGGTTTTGGAATATTAGTTTTCAACTAGCCAGAACAACGATCTTGAATAAGTAGTATCACGGTGTGGCTACCATGCCCAATGACCGACCAAACTAGGCACATGTACTGCCTTTGACCAAAGAAATCCGCTGTGTGTGGTCAACGTTGACAACTCATAATACGATTCAAAAAATGTCAGAGGGGGAAACAATGGTTTGGGAACACCAGGTATCAACTAGCAAGCAGAGGGGCCTTCAATAAGTAGTGGCACGGTGTGGCTACCATGTACGATGACCAACCAAAGTAGGCATGTGCCACTGACGATGACTAAAGAACGTCTCTATGTGTGGTCAAATTTGACAAATAATAACACGAGTCACAAATGGTGAGAGGGAGAAAAAATGGTTTGTGAATACTAGTTATCGATTAGCAAGTACAAAGACCTTCAATGTGTAGTGGCACATTGTGGCTACCATACACAGTGACCAACCAAAGTATGCATATGTCACTGACCATGACCAAAGAATTTAACTTCATGTGGTCAACATTGACAACTCACAACAAGAGTCACAGATAGTCAGAGGGGGTAACAATGGTTTTAGAACACAAGCTATCAATAAGAAAGCACAAATACCTTAAGTATGTAGTGACACAGCATGGCAATCATGTACAGTGACAAACCAAAGTAGGCATATGCCACTAATCATGACCAAAAGAGTTTCACTGTGTGTGGTCAACGTCGAAAACTCATAACACGAGTCACAAATGGTCAGAGGGGGAAACAATGGGTTGGGAACACTAGCTATCAAGTAGTTAGTACAAATACTTTCAACAAGTAGTGGCACGGTGTGGCTAGCATGCACAGTGACCAACCAAATGATGCATACGTCACAGACTATGACCAAAGAAGTCCACTATGTGTGGTCAACATTGACAACTCATAAAACGAGTCACAAAATGGTCAGAGGGAGAGACCATGGTCTGGGAACCCTATGTATCGACTAGAAAGGACAAATAACTTCAATACGTAGTGGCACGGTGTGGCTACTATGTATACCGAAGAACCAAACTAGGCATATGTCACTGACCATGACCAGAGAATTTCAGTATGGGTGGTCAATGTTCACAACCCATAACACGAGTCACAAATGGTCAGAGGGGGAAACAATGATTTCGGAATATTAGTTAACAACTAGCAAGTACGGCGGCATTCAATAAGTAGTAGCACAGTGTGGCTACCATGCACAATGACCGACCTAAGTAGGCATATGTACTGCCTTTGACCAAAGAAATCCGCTGTGTGTGGTCAACGTTGACAACTCATATTACGAGTCACAAATTGTCAGAGGGGGAAACAATGGTTTGGGAACACCAGGTATCAACTAGCAAGCACAGGGACCTTCAGTTAGTAGTGGCAGGTGTGGCTACCATGTACAATGACCAAGCAAAGTAGGCATGTGTCACTGACCATGACCAAAGAATGTCACTTTGTGTGGTCAGCTTTGACAACTCATAATACGAGTCACAAATGGTCAGAGGGGAAAACAATGGTTTGTGAATACTAGTTATTGATTAAAAAGTACAAAGACCTTCAATATGTAGTGGCACAGTGTGGCGACCATGCACAGTGACCAACCAACGTATGCATATGTCACTGACCATGACCAAAAAATTTCACTTCATGTGGTCAACGTTGACAACTCACAACAAGAATCACAGATAGTCAGAGGGAGTAACAATGGTTTCAGACCATTGGCTATCAACTAGAAAGCACAAAGACCTTCAGTACGTAGTGACACGGCGTGGCAACCATGTACAGTGACAAACCAAATTAGGCATATGCCACTGACCATGACCAAAAGAATTTCACACTATGTGGTCAACATTGAAAACTCATATCACGAGTCACAAATCGTCAGAGGGGGAAACAATGGGTTGGGAACACTAGTTATCAACTAGCAAGTACAAAGACCTTCAACAAGTAGTGGCACGGCGTGGCTAGCGTGCACAGTGACCATTTGTGACTCGTGTTATGGGTTGTGAACATTGACCACCCATACTGAAATTCTTTGGTCATGGTCAGTGACATATGCCTAGTTTGGTTGTTCGGTATGCATAGTAGCCACACCGTGCCACTACGTATTGAAGTCATTTGTCCTTTCTAGTCGATACATAGGATGCCCAAACCATTGTCTCTCCCTCTGACCATTTTGTGACTCGTGTTATGAGTTGTCAATGTTGACCACACATAGTTGACTTCTTTGGTCATAGTCAGTGATGTATGCATCCTTTAGTTGGTCACTGTGCACGCTAGCCACGCCGTGCCACTACTTGTTGAAGGTCTTTGTACTTGCTAGTTGGTAACTAGTGTTTCCAACTCATTGTTTCCCCCTCTGACCATTTGTGACTCATGTTATGAGTTTTCAACGTTGACCACACACTGTGAAACTCTTTTGGTCATGGTTAGTTGCATATGCCTACTTTGGTTTGTCACTGTACATGGTTGCCATGCCGTATCACGACGTACTAAAGGTCTTTGTGCTTTATAGTTGATAGCCAGTGTTCCCAAACCATTGTTACCCCCTCTGACTATCTGTGACTCTTGTTATGAGGTGTCAACGTTGACCACATGAAGTGAAATTCTTTGATCATATTCAGTGGCGTGTGCATTCTTTGGTTGGTCACTGTGCATGGTAGCCACACTGTGCCACTGCATATTGAAGGTCGTTGTACTTGCTAATCGATACCTAGTATTGAAAAACCATTGTTCCCTTCCTCTGACCATTGGTGACTCGTATCATGAATTGTCAAAGTTGACCACACATAGTGACATTCCTTGGTCATGGTCAGTGACACATGCCTACTTTGGTTGGTCGTTGTACATGGTAGCCACACCGTGCCACTACTTATTGAAGGTCCATGTGCTTGCTAGTTGATACGTGGTGTTCCCAACCCATTGTTTCCCCCTCTGACCATTTGTGACTCGTATTATGAGCTGTCAATGGTGATCACACATAGCGGATTTCTTTAGTCAAGGCAGTACATATGCCTAATTTGGTCGGTAACTGTGCATGGTAGCCACACTGTGCTACTTCTTATTCGAGGTCGTTGTACTTGCTAGTTGAAAACTCATAGTCCGAAATCATTGTTTCCCCCTCTGACCATTTGTGACTCGTGCTATGGGTTATGAACATTGACCACATATACTGAAATTCTTTGGTCATGGTCAGTAACATATGCGTAGTTTGATTGTTTTGTGTGCATAGTAGCCACATCGTGCCACTATGAATTGAAGTTATTTGTCCTTTCTAGTCGATACATAGGGTTCCTAAACCATTGTCTCTCCCTCTCACCATCTGTGACTTGTGTTACGAGTTTTCAATGTTGACCACACATAGTGGACTTCTTTGGTCGTAGTCAGTGACGTATGCATCATTGGCTGGTTGCGGTGCATGCTAGCTACACCGTGCCACTGCTTGTTGAAGGTCCGTGTACTTGCTAGTTGATAACTAGTGTTCCAAATCCACTGTTTCCCCCTCTGACCATTTGTGACTCGTGTTATGAGTTTTCAACATTGACCACACACTGTGAAATTCTTTTTGTCATGGTTAGTGGCATATGCCTACTTTGGTTTTTCATTGTACATGGTTGTCACGCCGTGTCACTATGTACTGAAGGTCTTTGTGCTTTCTAGTCAATAGCCAGTGATAACAAACCATTGTTACCCCCTCTGACTATATGTGACCCTTGTTGTGAGTTGTCAACTTGACTACATGAAATGAAATTCTTTGGTCATGGTCAGTGACATGTGCATACTATGGTTGGTCACTGTGCATGGTAGCCACACTGTGCCACTACATAATGAAGGTCTTTGTACTTGCTAATCCATATCTAGTATTCACAAACCATTGTTTCTCCATTTGACCATTTGTGACTCGTGTTATGAGTTCTCAATGTTGACCACACATAGTGACATTCTTTGGTCATGGTCAGTGACACATGCCTACTTTGGTTGGTCATTGTGCATGGTAGCCACACCGTGCCACTACTTATTGAAGGTCCCTGTGCTTGCTAGTTGATACCTGGTGTTCCCTAACCATTATTTCCCCCTCTGACAATTTGTGACTCGTATTATGAGTTGTCAACGTTGACCACACACAGCGGATTTCTTTGGTCAAAGGCAGTACATATGCATACTTTGGTCGGTCATTTTGCATGGTAGCCACACCGTGCTACTACATATTGAATGTCGTTGTACTTGCTAGTTGAAAACTAATATTCCAAAACCATTGTTTCCCCTTCTGACCATTTGTGACTCGTGTTATGGGTTGTGAGCGTTGACCATCCATACTGAAACTATTTGGTCATGGTCAGTGACATATGCCTAGTTTGGTTGTTCGGTGTGCATAGTAGCCACACTGTCACTACGTATTGAAGTTCATCGTCCTTTCTAGTCGATACACGGGGTTCCCAAACCATTGTCTCTCCCTCTGACCATTTGTGATTCGTGTTATGAGTTGTCAATGTTGACCACACATAGTGGACTTCTTTGGTCATAGCCACGGACGTATGCATCCTTTGGTTGGTCACTGTGCACGCTAGCCACGCCGTGCCACTACTTGTTGAAGGTATTTGTACTTGCTAGTTGATAACTAGTGTTCCCAACCCATTGTTTCCCCCTCCGACCATTTTTTACTCATGTTATGAGTTTTCAACGTTGACAATACACTGTGCAACGCTTTTGGTCATGGTCAGTGGCATATGCCTACTTTGGTTTGTCATTGTACATGGTTTCCACGCCGCGTCACTACGTACTGAAGGTCTTTCTGCTTTATTGTTGATAGCCAATGTTCCTAAACCATTGTTACCCCCTCTGACTATCTGTGATTCTTGATGTGAGTTATCAACGTTGACCACATGAAGTGAAATTATTTGGTCATGGTCAGTGACATATGCATACGTTGGTTGGTCACTGTGCATGGTCGCCACACAGTGCCACTGCATATTGAAGGTCTTTGTACTTGTTAATCGGTAACTAGTATTCACAACCCATTGTTTCCCCCTCTGACCATATGTGACTTGTGTTATGAGTTGTCAAAGTTGACCACACAAAGTGACATTCTTTGGTCATGGTCAGTGACACATGCCTACTTTCGTTGGTCATTGTACATGGTAGCCACACCGTGCCACTACTTATTGAAGGTCCATGTGCTTGCTAGTTGATGCCTGGTGTTCCCAAACCATTGTTTTCCCCTCTGACCATTTGTGACTCGTAATATGCGGTGTCAACGTTGACCACACACAGCGGATTTCTTTGGTCAAAGGCAGTACATATGCGTACTTTGGTCGGTCATTGTGCATGGTAGCCACACTGTGCTACTACTTAGTGAAGGCCGTTGTACTTGCTAGTTTAAAACTAATAGTCCGAAACCATTGTTTCCCCCCTCTGACCATTTGTGACTCGTGTTATGGGTTGTGAGCATTGACCATCCATACTGAAATTCTTCGGTCATGGTCAGTGACATATGCCTAGTTTGGTTGTTTGGTATACATAGTAGCCACATCGTGCCACTACGTATTGAAGTTATTTGTCCTTTCTAGTCAATACACAGGGTTCCCAAACCATTGTCTCTCCATCTGACGATTTTGTGACTCGTGTTATGAGTTGTCAATGTTGACCACACATAGTGGACTTCTTTGGTCATAGTCAGTGATGTATGAATCCTTTGGTTGGTGACTGTGCACGCTAGCCACGCCGTGCCACTGCTTGTTGAAGGTCTTTGTACTTGCTGGTTGATAACTAGTGTTCCCAACCCATTGTTTCCCCCTCTGACCATTTGTGACTCATGTTATGAGTTTTCAACGTTGACCACACACTGTGAAACTCTTTTGGTCATGGCTAGTGGCATATGCATACTTTGGTTTGTCACTGTACATGGTTGCCACGCCGTGTCATTACATACTGAAGGTCTTTGTGATTTCCAATTGATAGTCAGTATTCTAAAACCATTGTTATCCCCTCTGACTATCTGTGACTCTTGTTGTGAGTTGTCAATGTTGACCACATGAAGTGAAATTCTTTGGTCATGGTCAGTGACTTATGCATACTTTGGTTGGTCACTGTGCATGGTAGCCACACTCTGCCACTACACATTGAAGGTCTTTGTACTTAATAATCAATGACTAGTATTCATAAACCATTGTTTCTCCCTCTGACCATTTGTGACTTGTGTTATTAGTTGTCAAATTTGACCACACATAGTGACATTCTTTAATCATGGTCACTGACACATGCCTACTTTGGTTGGTCATCGTACATGGTAGCCGACCCGTGCCACTACTTATTGTAGGTCCATGTGCTTGCTAGTTGATACCTGGTGTTCCCAAATCATTGTTTCCCCCTCTGACCATTTGTGACTCGTATTATGAGTTGTCAACGTTGACCACACACAGCGGATTT
>SZWC01000093.1:112775-127710 GCA_023375785.1 Penium margaritaceum
AAACCATTGTTTCCCCCTCTGACCATTTGTGACTCGTGTTATGGGTTGTGAACGTTGACCACCCATACTGAAATTCTTTGGTCATGGTCAGTGACATATGCCTAGTTTGGTTGTTCGGTGTGCATAGTAGCCACACTGTCAATACGTATTGAAGTTCTTCATCCTTTCTAGTCGATACATGGAATTCCCAAACCAATATATCTCCCTCTGACCATTTGTGACTCGTGTTATGAGTTGTCAATGTTGACCACACATAGTGGACTTCTTTGGTCATAGCCAGGGACGTATGCATCTTTTGGTTGGTCACTGTGCACGCTAGCCACGCCGTGCCACTACTTGTTGAAGGTCTTTGTACTTGCTCGTTGATAACAAGTGTTCCCTACCCATTGTTTCCCCCTCTGACCATTTGTGACTCTTGTTATGGGTTATCAACGTTGACCACACACTCTGAAATCCCTTTGGTCATGGTTAGTGGCATATGCCTGCTTTGGGTTGTCACTGTACATGGTTGCCACGCCGTGTCACTACGTACTGAAGGTCTTTGTGCTTTATAGTTGATAACCAGTGTTCTGAAACCATTTTTACCCCCTCTGACTATCTGTGATCCTTGTTGTGAGTTGTCAACGTTTACCACATGAAGTGAAAATCTTTGGTAATGGTCAGTGACATATGCATACTTTGGTTGGTCACTGTGCATGGTCGCCACACTGTGCCACTACATAGTGAGGGTCTTTGTACTTGTTAATCGATAACTAGTATTCACAAACCATTGTTTCCCCCTCTGACCATTTGTGACTCGTGTTATGAGTTTTCAAAGTTGACCACACAAAATGACATTCTTTGGTCATGGTGAGTGACACATGCCTACTTTGGTTGGTCATTGTACATGGTAGCCACACGGTGCCACTGCTTATTGAAGGTCCCTGTGCTTGCTAGTTGATGCCTGGTGTTCCCAAACCATTGTTTCCCCCTCTGACCATTTGTCACTCGTAATATGAGGTGTCAACGTTGACCACACACAGCGGATTTCTTTGGTCAAAGGGAGTACATATGCCTAATTTGGTCGGTCACTGTGTGTGGTAGCCATACTGTGCTACTACTTATTGGAGGCCGTTGTACTTGCTAGTTGAAAACTAATATTCCGAAACCATTGTTTCCCCATCTGACCATTTGTGACTCGTGTTATGGGTTGTGAACATTGACCACCCATACTGAAATTCGTTGGTCATGGTCAGTGACATATGCCTAGTTTGGTTGTTCGGTATGCATAGTAGCCACACCGCGCCACTACGTATTGAAGTCATTTGTCCTTGCTAGTCGATACATAGGATTCCCAAACCATTGTTTCTCCCTCTGACCATTTTGTGACTCGTGTTATGTGTTGTCAATGTTGACCACACATAGTTGACTTCTTTGGTCATAGTCAGTGACGTATGCATCCTTTAGTTGGTCACTGTGCACCCTAGGCACGCCGTGCCACTACTTGTTGAAAGTCTTTGTACTTGCTAGTTGATAACTAGTGTTCCCAACCCATTATTTCCCCCCTCTGACCATTTGTGACTCATGTTATGAGTTTTCAACGTTGACCACACACTGTGAAACTCTTTTGGTCATGGTTAGTGGCATGTGCTTGCTTTGGGTTGTCACTGTACATGGTTGCCACGCCGTGTCACTACGTACTGAAGGTCTTTGTGCTTTCTAGTTGATAGCCGGTGTTCTGAAACCATTGTTACCCCCTCTGACTATCTGTGATTCTTGTTGTCAGTTGTCAACGTTGACCACATGAAGTGAAATTCTTTGGTCATGGTCAGTGACATATGCATACGTTGGTTTGTCAATGTGCATGGTCGCCACACAGTGCCACTACATATTGAAGGTATTTGTACTTGTTAATCGATAACTAGTATTCACAAACCATTGTTTCCCCCTCTGACCATTTGTGACTCGTGTTATGAGTTGTCAAAGTTGACCACACATAGTGACATTCTTTGGTCATGGTCAGTGACACATGCCTACTTTGGTTGATCATTATACATGGTAGCCACACCGTGCCACTACTTATTGAAGGTCCCTGTGCTTGATAGTTGATTCCTGGTGTTCCCAAACCATTGTTTCCCCCTCTGACCATTTGTGACTCGTGTTATGAGTTGTCAAAGTTGACCACACATAGTGACATTCTTTGGTCATGGTCAGTGACACATGCCTACTTTGGTTGGTCATTATACATGGTAGCCACACCGTGCCACTACTTATTGAAGGTCCCTGTGCTTGATAGTTGATTCCTGGTGTTCCCAAACCATTGTTTCCCCCTCTGACCATTTGTGACTCGTAATATGAGGTGTCAACGTTGACCACACCCAGCGGATTTCTTTGGTCAAAGGCAGTACATATGCCTACTTTGGTCGGTCATAGTGCATGGTAGCCACACTGTGCTACTACTTAGTGAAGGCCGTTGTACTTGCAAGTTGAAAACTAATATTCCGAAACCATTGTTCCCCCCCTCTAACCATTTGTGACTCGTGTCATGGGTTGTGAACATTGACCACCCATACTGAAATTCTTCTGTCATGGTCAGTGACATGTGCCTAGTTTGGTTGATCGGTATACACAGTAGCCACACCGTGCCACTACGTATTGAAGTTATTTGTCCTTTCTAGTCGATACATATGGTTCCCAAACCATTGTCTCTCCCTCTCACAATTTTGTGACTCGTGTTATGAGTTGTCAATGCTGACCAGACATAGTGGACTTCTTTGGTCATAGTCAGTGACGTATGCATCCTTTGGTTGGTCACTGTGCACGCTAGCCACGCCGTGCCACTACTTGTTGAAGGTCTCTGTACTTGCTAGTTGATAACTAGTGTTCCCAACCCATTGTTTCCCCCTCTGAACATTTGTGACTCATGTTATGAGTTTTCAACGTTGACCACACAGTGTGTAACTCTTTTGGTCATGTTTAGTGGCATATGCATACTTTGGTTTGTCACTGTACATGGTTGCCACGTCGTGTCACTACATACGGAAGGTTTTTGTGCTTTCTATTTGATAGCCAGTATTCTAAAACCATTGTTACCCCCTCTGACTATATGTGGCTCTTGTTGTGAGTTGTCAATGTTGACCACATGAAGTGAATTTTGTTGGTCATGGTCAGTGACATATGCATACTTTGGTTGGTCATTGTGCATGGTAGCCACACTGTGCCACTACATATTGAAGGTATTTGTACTTGCTAATCGATAATTAGTATTCACAAACCATTGTTTCCCCCTCTGACCATTTGTGACTCGTGTTATGAGTTGTCAAAGTTTACCGCACATAGTGACAGTCTTTGGTCATGGTCAGTGACACATGCATACTTTAGTTGGTCATTGTACATGGTAGCCACACCGTGCCACAACTTACTGAAGGTCCCTGTGCTTGCTAGTTGATACCTGGTGTTCCCAAACCATTGGTTCCCCCTGTGACCATTGTGACTCGTATTATGAGTTTTCACCGTTGACCACACATGGCAGATTTCTTTGGTCTAAGGCAGTACATGTGCCTACTTTGGTCGGTCATTGTGCATGGTAGCCACACCGTGCTACTACTTATTGAAGGTTGTTGTTGTTGCTAATTGAAAACTAATATTCCGAAACCATTGTTTCTTCCTCTGACCATGTGTGACTCGTGTTATGGGTTGGGAAACTTGACCACCCATACTGAAATTTGTTGGTCATGGTCAGTGACATATGGATAGTTTGGTTGTTCGGTGTGCATAGTAGCCACACCGTGTCACTGCATATTGAAGTTTTTTGTCATTTCTAATCAATACATGGGGTTCCCAAACCATTGTCTCTCCCTCTGACCATTTGTGACTCGTGTTATGAGTTGTCAATGTTGACCACACATAGTGGACTTTTTTGGTCATAGTCAGTGACGTATGCATCCTTTGGTTGGTCACTATGTACGGTAGCCACACCGTGCCACTACTTGTTGAAGGTCTGTGTACTTTCTAGTTAATAACGAGTGTTCCCAATCCATTGTTTCCTCCTCTGACCACTTGTTACTCGTGTTATGAGTTTTCAATATTGACGACACACAGTGAAACTCTTTTGGTCATGGCTAGTGGCATTTGCCTACTTTGGTTTGTCACTATACATGGTTTCCACGTCGTGTCACTACGTACTGAAGGTATTTGTGCTTTCTAGTTGATAGCCAGTGTTTCCAGACCATTGTTACCCCCTCTGACTATCTGTGACTCTTGTTGAGAGTTGTCAACGTTGACTACATGAAGTGAAATTCTTTGGTCATGGTCAATGACATATGCATACTTTGGTTGGTCAGAGTGCATGGTAGCCACACTGTGCCACTACATACTGAAGGTATTTGTACTTGCTAATCAATAACTGGTATTCAAAAAAGCATTGTTTCCCCCTCTGACCATTTGTGACTCGTGTTATGAGTTGTCAAAGTTGACCACACATAGTGACATTCTTTGGTCATGGTCAGTGACACATGCCTACTTTGGTTGCTCATTGTACATGGTAGCCACACAGTGCCACTACTGATTGAAGATCCTTGTGCTTTCTAGTTGATACCTGGTGTTCCCAAACCATTGTTTTCCCCTCTGACCACACAGCGGATTTCTTTGGTCAAAGGCAGTACATATGCCTACTTTGGTCGGTCATTGTGCATGGTAGCCACACCATGTTACTACTTATTGAAGGTCGTTGTACTTGCAAGTTGAAAACTAATATTCCAAAACCATTGTTTCCCCCTCTGACCATTTGTGACTCGTGTTATGGGTTGTGAACGTTGACCACCCATACTGAAATTCGTTGGTCATGGTCAGTGACATATGCCTAGTTTGGTTGTTTGGTGTGCATAGTAGCCACACCGTGCCACTACGTATTGAAGTTCTTTGTCCTTTCTAGTCAATACATAGGGTTCCCAAAACATTGTCTCTCCCTCTGACCGTTGTGACTCGTGTTATGAGTTGTCAATGTTGACCACAAATAGTGGACTTCTTTGGTCATAGTCAGTGACGTATACATCCTTCGGTTGGTCACTATGCATGCTAGCCACACCATGCCACTACTTGTTGAAGGTGTTTGTACTTGATAGTTGATAACTAGTGCTCCCAACCCATTGTTTCCCCCCTTGACCATTTGTGACTCGTGTTATGAGTTTTCACCGCTGACCACACACTGCAAATTTATGTTGGTCATGGTTAGTGGCATATGCCTTCTTTGGTTTGTCACTGTACATGGTTGCCACGCCGTGTCACTACGTAGTGAAGGTCTTTGTCCTTTCTAGTTGATAGCCACTGTTCCCAAACCATTGTTACCCCCTCTTACTATCTGTGACTCTTGTTGTGAGTTGTCAACGCTGACCACGTGAAGTGAAATTATTTCAACATGGTCAATAACATATGCATCCTTTGGTTGGTCACTGTGCATGGTAGCCACACTGTGTCACTACATATCAAAGGTCTTTTTACTTGCTAACCGATAACTAGTATTAAAAAACCATTGTTTCCCCCCTCTGACCATTTGTGAATCGTGTTATGAGTTGTCAAAGTTGACCACACATAGTGACATTCTTTGGTCAAGGTCAGTGACACATGCCTACTTTGGTTGGTCATTGTACATGGTAGCCACACTGTGCAACTACTTATTGAAGGTCCGTGTGCTTGCTAGTTGATACCTGGTGTTCCCAACCATTGTTTCCCCCTCTGACCATTTGTGACTCGTAGTATGAGCTTCCAACGTTGACCACACACAACGGATTTCTTTGGTCAAAGGCAGTCCATATGCCTACTTTGCTTGGTCATTGTGCATGGTAGCCACACCGTGCTACTACTTATTGAAGGTCGTTGTACTTGCTAGTCGAAAACTAATATTCCGAAACCATTATTTCCCCCCCTGGCCATTTGTGACTCGTGTTATGGGTTGTGAACGTTGACCATCCATACGAAAATGCTTTGGTCATGGTCAGTGACAAATGCCTAGCTTGGTTGTTCGGCGTGCATAAAAGTCACACCGTGCCACTACGTATTAAAGTTTTTTGTCCTTTCTAGTCCATACATAGGGTTCCCAAACCATTGTCTCTCCCTCTGAGCATTTGTGACTCGTGTCATGAGTTGTCAATGCTGACCTTACATAGTGGACGTCTTTGGTCATAGTCAGTGACGTATACATCCTTTGGTTGGTCATTGTGCACGTTAGCCATACCGTGCCAGTACGTGTTGAAGGTCTTTGTACTTGCTAGTTGATAACTAGTATTCCCAACCCATTGTTTCCCCCTCTGACCATTTGTGACTTGTGTTATAAGTTTTCAACATTGACCACACACTGTGAAATTAGTTTGGTCATGGTTAGTGGCATATGCCTACTTTGGTTGTTCACTGTACATGGTTGCCACGCCGTGTCACTACGTACTGAAGGTCTTGGTGCTTTCTAGTTGATAGCCAGTGTTCCCAAACCATTGTTACCCCCTCTGACTATCAGTGACTCTTGTTGTGAGTTGTCAACGTTGACCACATGAAGTGAAATTCTTTGGTCATGGTCAGTGACATATGCATACTTTGGTTGGCCACTGTGCATGGTAGCCACAGTGTGCCACTACATATTGAAGGACTTTGTACTTGCTAATCGATAACTAGTATTCACAAACCATTGTTTACCCCTCTGACCATTTGTGACTCGTGTTATGAGTTGTCAAAGTTGACTACACACAGTGACATTCTTTGGTCATGGTCAGTGACACATGCCTACTTTGGTTGGTCATTGTGCATGGTAGCCACACCGTGCCACTACTTATTGAAGGTCCCTGTGCTTGCTAATTGATACTTGGTATTCCCAGACCATTTTTTCCCCCTCTGACCATTTCTGACTCGTATTATGCGTTGTCAACCTTGACCACACAGCGGATTTCTTTGGTCAAAGGCAGTTTATATGCCTACTTTGGTCGGTCATTGTGCATGTTAGCCACACGGTGCTACTACTTATTCAAGGTTGTTGTACTTGCTACTTGAAACCTAATGTTCCCAAACCATTGTTTCCCCCCCTGACCATTTGTGACTCGTGTCATGGGTTGTGAACGTTGATGGCCCATACTGAAATTCTTTGGTCATGGTCAGTGACATATGCCTAGTTTGGTTGTTCGGTGTGCATAGTAGCCACACCGTGCGGCTACGTATCGAAGTTCTTTGTCCTTTCTAGTCAATACATAGGGTTCCCAAACCATTGAATCTCCCTCTGACAATTTGTGACTTGTGTTATGAGTTGTCAATGTTGACTACACATAGTGGACTTCTTTGGTCATAGTCAGTGACATATGCATCCTTTGGTTGGTCATTGTGCACGCTAGCCACACCGTGTCACTACTTGTTAAAGGTCTTTGTACTTGCTAGTTGATAGCCATTGTTCCCAATAAATTGTTTCCCCCTCTGGCCATTTGTGACTCATTATATGAGTTTTCAACATTGACCACACACTGTGAAATTCTTTTGGTCATGGTTAGTGACATATGCCTACTTTGGTTTGTCAATGTATTGTTAGCTACTAAGCTAACCACCTCTGGCAGAGAAGCCGTGAAACCGAAAAGCTCACAAAGGTTTTTAGGCCTTCTTCCTTTGTTGACATGTGTCATGCACCCCAAACTTAATCAGGCATACACTTCACCTTCAAGAGTACTAACGCCTTAGCATTACATCTCAAGAAGAGCTCAAGTCGTCAATACGCAAGAGAGCATCAAGCAAGGGTTGATTGATCAGCATGCAAGACAAGTCCTTTTATAGCTGTCTGTCCAGTCCTAGAACTCAAAAGCACACTCCTGGGAAGTGGCCTGAACCAGCCACGTCACCAATAGACTTGCACTGTGGTCTTGACACATAAGCATCCTAGTGCCAAGGTGACAGACCAACCATGTAGCGTCCAAGAAGCTACGGACTTTCTTTCTTGGAAGCTTCCACAGCAAACAAGATATGCATGGGGCCAGGATCGACCTCATGACCTCTCACTTGGCCAAATCAACAAAATGGCCAAGGTAACCACTCACCCACATGGTGTACTCACAGGTCATATCTCACAAGAGACAGAGCATAGTTGAGTCACACTACAACGGATCTAGGGGTCATACATCCACAAGGGGCAGAGCATTCCTGATCCGTCCTACAACACTAAACAAGGGGCAAAAACATTCAACAAATCTCTCCCTTGCACCTTGCGTCAGTGACCATCATCATTCGTCATCACTTGCGTTGACCATGCCGACACCTTGCCTGCCCGCCTGGTGGAGATCCTTGTCCAGTGGCTTTGTAAGCATGTCAGCCCGGTTCAGCTTGGTGCCGACATACTCGAGCTCCACTGTCTGCTTGTAGACCAAGTCTCGAGCGTAGTGGTAGCGGATCTCGATGTGCTTTGTGCGCCTGGACAGGACGGGGTTCTTTNTGTCAATGGCGCTCATGTTGTCAATCTTGATGACCGTCGCCGTTGCCTGTGGTGCCTTCATCTCGGATAGCAAGCTTCGTAGCCACTGCATCTCTTTACACACCTCAGCCAAGGCGATGTACTCAGCTTTAGCTGTTGACAAAGAGACAAATTCCTGCTTGTGTCTTGCCCAACTGATTGCACCTCCATTCAACATACACACAAAGCCGGAGGTAGATTTTCTGTCATCGATATTCCCTCCCCAATCAGCATCAGTGTAGCACATGAGACGGAGTGATGCGGATCCAACGATGCCTCCAAACTGGAGCCCCACGTGCCGCGTCCTGAAGGTAGCGCATGATGCGCTTCACGGCGTGCCAGTGAAGTGGACCGGGGTTGGCCACAAACCGGCTCACCTGCCCAACAGCATGGGCTATATCTGGTCGGGTGGCGACCATGGCATACATCAGACTACCCACTGCAGACTGATATGGGATGCCCAGCATGTCGGTTTTCTCCGCTTTGTTGGATGGGGACATGGAGGTGGAGAGTTTGCACTCCGAGCTCATGGGTGTGCTGGCAGGTTTGCAATCTGCCATGTTGTATCGTTTGAGGATGGAGTCGATGTATTTTGTCTGGTTCAGGCTGATGGTACCTGCTGCCCTGTCGCGCTTGATTGCAACTCCAAGATAGAAGTCAAGAGGACCCATGTCCTTCATCTTGAATCTGCTACTCATCTGCCCCTTGAGATCGTCTAGCAGCTGCGTTGAAAAGGAGCATAGAATCAGGTCATCAACGTACAAGGCGACCAACATAGTCCCTTTGTCACTCTCATGCACGTACATGCTAGGGTCATTGTTGCAGTGCATGAAGGACTCCTTGGCCATGAAGGTGTCCATCTCCTGGTACCAAAGTCTTGGCGCTTGTTTTAGCCCATAGAGTGCCTTCACCAATCTACACACCTTGCCCTGAGGAGCATCAACCCCCTCCGGAACCTCCATCAATACCTCCTTGTCAAGTTTGCCATAAAGGAAGGCTGTCTTGACATCCATCTGGTGGACCTCCATGTTCTCGGTAGCAGCAATGGTGAGCATTGACCGGATGGAGGCAAACGTCACAACTGGGGCAAAGGTCTCATCATACTCTGCACCAGGCCGTCGGGAGAACCCATTTGTTACCACCCGTGCCTTATACTTGTCTATCTTGCCATCCTGTTTCCTTTTTACTTTCAGCACCCACTTGGACCCCACAACGTGAGCCCCGGCAGGTCTGTCCACCAGCACCCTGGTCCCATTCTATTCAATGGAGCTGAGTTCACAGCGAATTGCTTCGTCCCACTCTGTTTGTCAGGCCGAGTGAGTGCCTCTGCGACAGACGTTGGCTCCTCTTTAACCAAGAATGAATAGTTGAAGCCTGTCCATTCACCCCTATCTGCGTCGTAATGCTACCGAGGTACTTTGAGGCGTGAACTGCTCCTTGAACTTGCTGGCTGGTGCTGTTGATGAAGAGGCTGGAGGTCTGGTTCGTTGTTGATGATGGGAGAGGTATCATCCTCACGTTCTGGGGGATCGGATACGTCGGAATCAGAGTCTGATTCCTCCGATTCATCTTCACGAGCTCCTCTAACTGTTGCAGCACCTACCCCATGCCATTGTGCTGGTGCTTCCTCTCCCTCTTCTAGGAGAGTGAGCCACTCTCCCTGTTCTGGAGCGTTCTCGAGTTCGAGATGCTCTCCCTTACTCAGAGACGTTTTGTGGAAATCCACGTCTTTGGTGCGGATGACCGTCTTGGCTCCTTGGTCCCACAATCAATAGGCTTTGTGGGCGGTGTCGTGGCCGATGAAAATACTCTTTCGTGCTCTTGCATCGAGCTTTCCAGGGCCCTCACCAGCCTGGAAATTGGCAAACCCGGTGCAACCGAACAGCTTGAGATGGGAGGCGTCCGGCTTCCTGCCTGACCATGCTTCTTGAGGCGTCTTCAACTGCTGTGTCTGCTTCTTCTTGCCTCTCCTTCGCAGAGCTGCTACAGGTGTGAGGTTCACAAGGTATGTAGCCGTACGTGCTGGTTCAGCCCAGAACCTAGGAGGAGACTTGGCGTCAAAGAGCATGTACCTTGTCATGCCTAGGAGCGTTTGGTTCATCCTCTCTGCTACGCCGTTGCTTTGAGGTGAGTAGGGCGTAGTTTTCTGGTGTTCAATTCCCTGTGTCTTGAGCCACTCCCTGGAAGCTTCGTACTCTCCCCCATTGTCTGTCCTGAATGCCTTCACCTTCTTTCCACTCTGTCGCTCAACCATAGCGACAAAGGCCTGTAGATTCTCCTTCACCTCACTTTTCTTTTTGAGAAAGTATATCCTGACTTTGCGGCTGTTGTCGTCGATGCATGTGAGGAAATATCGGCTGCCTCCATTTGATGGTATGCGAAAGGGACCACATACGTCAGAGTGGACAAGATCAAGAGGTGCGAGAGCACGCGTTCCATTGCGCTTGAAGGGTTTCCTTTTCGCCTTGCCTTGAAGGCATGGCTCACACATGATCTCCGCTCCCTCCACCTCATCACCTAGCTCCATCCCATGCACTAGCTCCTGCTTTCCCATGAGCTCCATTGTGCGATGAGCCACGTGTCCAAAGCGCCTGTGCCACAGGTTCTTGGAGGATGTGCACAGGTTAGAATGAACAGTCCCGGTGGCTGCATTTGCTTGTGGTTTTGTTGCCGAATCATCTGCTTCCACTGCTCCCGGTGCTCCAACATGTCCTTTCTCATCTGAGTCTGCATCGCTGCTCTCCTCATCATCACTCTTGGCCAAAGATTCAGCCGTTGAAGTTGTCGTTTTGGTCTACAAGACGTAGAGTCCATCAACGCGAGGAACGTGTGCGACAACCTTCTTGGAAGAGTAGGAAATGTTGATGTCCTTCGTGGGAACTATCACCGCTTCCTTCTCTGTAAAGACCACTGTCATGCCATGGTCAGTTATCTTAGAGACGGAGAGCAAGTTGGCTGTGAAGGAGGGCAAGTAGACCACCCCATCTAGCTTGAGGTCGGAGACTCCACCGTTGACACCCACTGTGACCAGCTTGTCACCAATCCCCTCAGCTGCCTCAACCTTGCCGTTGGCGACTCTGAAGTTCTTGTTACACGGAGCAAGAGAGATGAAGTCTCTCTTCTCGTAAGTGGTGTGCTCGTTTGTGCCCAAGTCAAGGCCATAGGCTCCTGGCCTGAGTATCGCCCGCCCTTTGTTCGAGGCACACTCAGCCATCAAGCTTGTGGGATCCTTCCCACCATTTCCCCCTCGCCATTCATCCCCGTCTCCTCCCTCTCTCTTGGGTGCACGGCACTCTCGAGCCCAGTGTCCGGCCTTGCCATAGTTGTGGCAGTTTCATTGGCGCTTTGCACCCCTTCCACTGTTGCTAGTGCTGTTGTTTCCCTTGTACCCAGAGGATGAGGTATTGCGGAAGGTGCCGCTGCTCCGTGAGGCAAAGGCAGCCATGTTTGCGTCACTATTGCTACGACGCATGGCTTCATTCTGCACATACTCAGAGACGGTGGTGTAGGAAACTAGATCTTCAGTCCACCCTCCAATAACTGTTATCATGGGGCCCCAACTTTCTGGCAGCGTCATCGAGAAGATCATGGCCTGCATGTCGGATTTCAGGTCCCACCCCATGCCGGTGGCTTGTTGCAAGAGCGTCTCAAACTTTTGCATGATGGCGGAGACATCCTCCCCTTCACCAAGCCTCATGCTGATGAGGTTTTGTAGAATGAAGAGACGGTTGGCAAGCAAGGGGGACTGAAACACCTTGCCGAGTTTGGCGTATGCCGCGGCTGCCACTGTACAACCGCTGATGTGCGAAAGGACTGAGGGTTGTATGGAGAACACAAGAATGGCGAAAGCCTTCTTGTTGAGATTGACCCATGCCACAAGGTCAGCACCCTCCTCCTTTGGTGCTGGGATACTTCCGTCAAAATATCCTAGCAGATCTCTGTCATCCATGATGATCTCAAACTGCCACTTCCAGAGTGCAAACCCCTCTCCATCAAACTTGAGGATGGGCGAATGATTCCCTGGTTCCCCTGTCCCTGCCATCCCTACAACTACAACTGCTACAGCTGCTGCACCTGTTGTTGATGCCGATGAACCTGTGTTTGAGGCCGCTGTAGGCTGTTGGTGAGAAGAGGAAACTGCTTCCCCTGTTACCGTTGGCCGTTGCAAGCAGATGTAGNATTCCCTGGTTCCCCTGTCCCTGCCATCCCCACAACTACAACTGCTTCAGCTGCTGCACCTGTTGTTGATGCCGATGAACCTGTGTTTGAGGCCGCTGTAGGCTGTTGGTGAGAAGAGGAAACTGCTTCCCCTGTTACCGTTGGCCGTTGCAAGCAGATGTAGGCTGATGTAGGCTGATGTAGGCTGATGTCAGCTCCCAAGGTAGAAAGGTGCAGATGTGTTGCATTCCCCTCCTGCTGATGTTGCCCTGCAAACAGAGAAGTTGGGTGAGAGCGAAGGCGCTCTCACTGCTTGTGACCTTAGCGGTTGCGTGCGTGAAACTTCCCTAACCAGAGGAGTGGGCCCATAACCCTTTGTTAGCTACTGAGCTAACCACCTCTGGCAGAGAAGCCGCGAAACCGAAAAGCTCACAAAGGTTTTTAGGCCTTCTTCCTTTGTTGACATGTGTCATGCACCCCAAACTTAATCAGGCATACACTTCACCTTCAAGAGTACTAACGCCTTAGCATTACATCTCAAGAAGAGCTCAAGTCGTCAATACGCAAGAGAGCATCAAGCAAGGGTTGATTGATCAGCATGCAAGACAAGTCCTTTTATAGCTGTCTGTCCAGTCCTAGAACTCAAAAGTACATTCCTGGGAAGTGGCCTGAACCAGCCACGTCACCAATAGACTTGCACTGTGGGCTTGACACATAAGCATCCTAGTGCCAAGGTGATAGACCAACCATGTAGCGTCCAAGAAGCTACGGACTTTCTTTCTTGGAAGCTTCCACAGCAAACAAGATATGCATGGGGCCAGGATCGACCTCATGACCTCTCACTTGGCCAAATCAACAAAATGGCCAAGGTAACCATTCACCCACATGGTGTACTCACAGGTCATATCTCACAAGAGACAGAGCATAGTTGAGTCACACTACAACGGATCTAGGGGTCATACATCCACAAGGGGCAGAGCATTCCTGATCCATCCTACAACACTGAACAAGGGGCAAAAACATTCAACATGTATATGGTTTCCACGCTGTGTCACTATGTACTGAAGGTCTTTGTGCTTTAAAGTTGAAAGCCAATGTTCCCAACCCATTGTTACTCCCTTTGACTATCTGTGACTCTTGTTGTGAGTTGTCAAAGTTGACGACATGAAGTGAAATTCTTTGGTCGTGGTCAGTGACATATGCATACTTTGGTTGGTCACTGTGCATGGTAGCCACACTTCGCCACTGCAAATTGAAGATATTTGTACCTGCTTATCGATAACTATTATTCAAAAACCATTGTTTCCCACTCTGATCATATGTGACTCGTGTTTTGAGTTGTCAATGTTGACCACACATACAGACATTCTATGGTCATGGTCAGTGACACATGCCTACTTTGGTTGGTCATTCTACATGGCAGCCACACCATGCCACTGCTTATTGAAGGTCCGTGTGCTTGCTAGTTGATACCTGGTGTTCCCAAACCATTGTTTCCCCCTCTGACCACTTGTGAATCGTATTATGAGTTGTCAACGCTGACCACACACAGCGGATTTCTTTGGTCAAAGGCAGTACATATTCCTACTTTGGTCGGTCATTGTGCATGGTATCCGTGCTACTACTTATTGAAGGTTGTTGTACTTGCTAGTTTAAACTAATATTCCGAAACCATTGTTTCCCCCTCTCACCATTTGTGACTCGTGTTATGGGTTATGAACATTGACCATCCATATTGAAATACATTGGTCATGGTCAGTGACATATGCCTAGTTTGGTTGATCGGTGACCATAGTAGCCACACTGTGCCACTACGTATTGAAGTTCTTTTTCCTTTCTAGTCGATACATAGGGTTACAGGGCTCTCCAAACTTCAAGGAACGAAGGCACGGACTACGCCGGACAACGTCTAGGCTGATCGAGAGGGAGATTGCTGGACCAGACTTCAAAGCCAATGCACGAGCCAGCGTCTGGAAAACTTTCTAAAATTCCTGAGCGTCCACACGGCCTACCGTGCGCGCGCGGGAGACGACGGGTGACTCCCACGCACTTCGAAGACGTCAGATATTCGTACTGGACCGTCGAATTGCTGTCGAAAAATCTTCTGATTGCTACCAAAACGCTTCTTACTTTTTTCCAAGGATCGCCAGTGGCTAACAGTCACCAAGAGCCATGGAGCAGGCCCTGCAGCAGATCATAGAGCAGTTGGGAGTCCTCAAGCTGGAGAACGAGCGGCTCAATTGGCAGATGGCTGACCTGCGGGACGGGACTAACACTGGACAGGTTGGGGCGGCACGGTCAAGGAGTCTGCCAAGACCAAAGCCAAAG
>SZWC01000093.1:149535-175008 GCA_023375785.1 Penium margaritaceum
TCCATCAGATCGTCGCACTCTATGTGGACGACCTGATTGTGTGCTCGACGGATTTGCCGAGCCTACAGCAGCTGAAAGAGCAGCTGAGCAGCAGATTCCAGATGTCGGACATAGGAGAGCTCGAGTACTACCTCGGGGTGAGCATTACGCGGAACCGGAGGGCGCGCAAGCTTGAGCTGGGACAGGCCAAATACGTGGCCGAGGTGCTGAAGCGGTACGGCATGGAGGACTGCAAACCAGCTGGCAGTCCAGTCTCCACGACCTGTGAACTGAGTGCGGCAATGGCGCCGCAGACAAAAGAAGAGTGGGAGGATATGGCAGGGGTGCCCTACCAATCGGCGGTGGGCAGCCTCATGTACGCCATGGTGGCGACTCGACCAGACCTGGCCTACGGGGTGGGCCAAGTGAGCAGGTATGTGGCCGATCCAGGGCCACTACACTGACAGGCGGTCAAGCGCATCCTCTGCTACCTGCAAGCGACGCGTCATGCGTGCTTGAGGTTCGACGGCAAGGGGCGGCCGGACCCTTTGCGTCTGGTCTGCTACACGGATGCAGACTACGCTGGTGATGTGGACAAGCGGAAGTCCACACCCGGCTACGTGTTCTTCCTTGCTGATGCAGCGGTCTCGTGGTGCAGCAGAAAGCAAGATTGCGTCGCCACCTCCACAGTGGAAGCAGAGTACATCGTGCTGGCTGAGGCGGTCAAGGTGGCGGTGTGGCTCCGCAGGTTGCTGGGGGAGCTGGGAGTGCCGCAGCAGGAGCCTACGGTGGTGGAAGAAGACACACCGGCTCAATCTTGCTGACCAAGAACCCGATGCAGCACAGTAGGACGAAGCACATTGACGTGCGTTATCATTACGCATGGGACATGGTTGAAAAGGGGCAGGTGGTGCTGCAACACTGCAGCACGCACAACATGCTTGCGGATTGCTTGACCAAAGCGCAACCCATGGACCGGCACACATTGAGCGTGGCCGGACTTGGGATGACCAGCTATGATGGGCTGGAGGGCGCAGCGGAAGATGAGCAAGAGCAGGCAGGAGGAGCGGGCATGGCAGGTGCAAGGGGGAGAATGTTGAAGATTTGCCCCTCCGCATGCCCAAGTGCGGCGCCGGGAGGCGCCGACGAGCCGCCAGAGAGAGGAAATTCCTCGTCGACGGATCAGGCGACTCGAGGATTGCTCGGATCCTAAAATGCAGGATTGTCCTTGAAAGTTGATGAGTTGCTGAATCCGGTGGAAGTTGTTTCACTGGAATTGGACTAGTATCGAGGGGGACATGGGCTTCCAAAGTTGGGGTGTGCGCGGCGGTTCTGGGAGCCGGCCGCGGTTCGACTTTCGGTGAATAATCGACCGGAACGAGTAACAAAATGCCATCTGGGGATTTTGCTCCGGAAGGTCTGCCGAGGCGTCCGGTGGATGATCCGCCGGATTTCAGGAGTGCAGTTTGTTACCGAGGGACAGCCAAACTCCTGGCTCGGGGTCCGAAACTCAGTAGTACAGTTTGTTACTCGGGGACTTAGTCAAAATTATGACTGGAGGTCCGCGAACAGGTTTCGACCCACATCAATCCCCATCACCAAAGTCGATGACTAACTCATTGAAACAGACCCTAAAGGCGCGGGGGCGCCGCCACTACGCGTAGGGACATCTGCGCCTCCGGAATGGCGTTTTGATGGGTCCTTGATGTGTGAAGGCGCCCCGGCGGGCGACGTGGTGCGCGCCGCCGAGTGAGCGGCTGGTTTGGGGTGCTGCACTTCGACTGACGTAGCGGGAGCTACGGTTATCCGAATCGCGCACGGTTTGGTGCGTTGGAGAGCTCATGACTAGCCCTACAAATGTTTAGATGATGTCCATGTTAAAAAAACTAATGCAAAATCACGTTCTGCTCTTCGCAAAAGTGACTGTCTCGCAAATGCCTTCAACTGCCTGAAACATAGCGTGAGGCGACCGGAAAGCTCACGCTCAGACTCATAACCCACACAAACATAGCCGTGAACGCAGAAGACCCGTCGGGGCACGTTGGAACTGCCTCCACCCGGGGGCCGGTTTCTGACAAAGGGTTATGGGCCCACTGCCCTGACCGGTCTACACAACGCTCACTGCTTTCGCGGCGGACGGGATTGTCGTCGGGGACGACATTGCTGCCAGACTCTGAGGTCCCGGAGTTGAAGACTGCGCAATGGCGCAGAAGGAGACGCAGGCCATCCAGAAGTATGCGGGCGGCCCTGGCTTTGGGCTATGGAGGTGGCACTTTGAGATCCACCTCGCGCATAAGGGTGTGCTGCAGGTCATGTTGGGAACTGAAGTCCTCGACGACGCGACAGCGACGGAAGCGCAGAAGGAGGCCTTCGAAAAGAAGAACACGGAGGCGCTCATGCTGCTGGTGTCCGGGACGGCTGAGTCGCAGTGGGACTACTTCCAAGGCTGCAAGCTGGCAGCCGAGGCTTGGCAAAAACTTTGTACCATCCATCAATCCAAGTCATTGGCGAACAAAATCTTTGCAATGAAGCGACTCCCAACGGTGAGATTTGAGGAGAGAGATGATGTCATCACCGCCATGCAGCAGATCGAGTCGCTCGCCTCACAGTGCAATGACGTGGGGTGGAAGATCGACACGCAGCTACAGGTGATGGCCCTCCTCATGGCCCTTCCTGACAGTTGGAGCCCTCTCATCACAGTCTTGGGAGGACGGGACGAGGACAAGCTCACCTATGGCGCGGTCGCAGAGTACATCCGCAACGAGGCGCAGCGACGGAGCTGCGGGGAGTCCTCGTCTTCCTCATCGGCCCTCGTCACCAAAACACGTGGTGGCGGAAGTGGGGGAAAGGGAGGTGGCGGACATGGCGGCGGCAAGAAGGGCGCCAAGAAGGGTGCGTACCGCAACTGCGGCAAGGAGGGCCACTGGGCCCGTGAGTGCACCGAGGAGGCAAAGGCCGGCGGCAAGGACGCCAAAGGCAAGAGTGCGCTCCTCAACGGCACTCAGAACCACTACCTCAAGAAGGCTAACCGGCGATGCCTTGACTCCGGAGCCGAGGAGCATACCCAGGTCGAGAAGGTCGGGTTCATCAACTACACCAAGTCCAGCAAGTCCATGGTGGTCGCGAACGACAAGGTCGAGCCGGCGGCTGGCCAAGGAGANGCGCCAAGAAGGGTGCGTGCCGCAACTGCGGCAAGGAGGGCCACTGGGCCCGTGAGTGCACCGAGGAGGCAAAGGCCGGCGGCAAGGACGCCAAAGGCAAGAGTGCGCTCCTCAACGGCACTCAGAACCACTACCTCAAGAAGGCTAACCGGCGATGCCTTGACTCCGGAGCCGAGGAGCATACCCAGGTCGAGAAGGTCGGGTTCATCAACTACACCAAGTCCAGCAAGTCCATGGTGGTCGCGAATGACAAGGTCAAGCCGGCGGCTGGCCAGGGAGACGTGGACGTGGAGGTGGTGGTTGGTGGGAAGGGGGTGCAGCGCGTGATCAAGAACGTACAGCACGTACCTGGCTTGGCTGACATCATAAGTGTCAGCCGCCTGACTGACAAGGGGTACGAGGTTCTCTTCAGGAGAAGAGGGGCAGTCGTACGGAAGGACGGTGGCGGCGCGACCGTGCTGGAGGCTAAGCGTGAGGGAGGCCTCTACATTGTGGAGACCAGGGTGATCCCCGCGGCGACAGATTCAGCAGATTTGCAGGAACGCACCGTCAACCTGGCCAAAGGAGGGGGAGCTGATCTGGAGCTCTAGCACCGACGAATGGGGCATTCCTCACCCGCAGTCGTGAAGGAGATGGCGAAGCGCGAGCTGGTACGCGGCCTCGTCATCGGCGGTGCGGAAGAGGCGACAGATGCAGCAGTGCACAAAAAGTGCAAGCCTTGCATTTTGGGCAAGGCGCGGCGCAAACCGTTCAAGGAGAATGAGAATCGCGCCTCAGACCTGCTAGAGGTCGTGCACAGCAACGTGTACGGACCATTCAAGACGGCGTCAAAGAGCGGCGCGCGTTACTTCGTCACCTTCATTGATGACTACAGCAGAAAACTCTTCGTGTACTTCATGAAGCGGAAAGGAGAGGTCCTGGACCGGCTGAAGGAGTATGTCGCCGCGGTGGAGAGGCAAACTGGCAGGAAGGTCAGAACGCTACGCAGCGACAACGGCGGAGAGTATGTGGGCTGTAGCGGGTGGATGAAGCAGCAGGGCATAAAATGGCAACAAACTGAGCCGTATTCGCCTCAGTCAAATGGCGTGGCGGAGCGGGCAAACCAGACGCTGCTGAACATGGTACGAACAATGTTGGTGGATGCGGAATTGCCGCGGAGCTTCTGGGCGGAGGCCGTGCGTACGGCGAGCTACACCATCAACCTCACTCCTACAGCAGTGCTGAAGGGGAGGAGCGGCTGGAAGACGCCGCAGGAGGTTTGGAGCGGGTGCAAGCCAAGTGTGGCACACCTGAAAGTGTTCGGGTGCAAGGCGCACGCGATGGTGCAGGCTGCGCAGAGGCGCGACAGCAAGCTGGAGCTGCGGGCAAATTCGTATCTCTTCCTTGGCTATGAGAGCGCGCATAAGGCGTACAGGCTCTAGGACATGCGCAAGGGGGAGATAATCCGCAGCCGAGACGTCGAGTTTGACGAGCAGCAGAGTTACGTCAGCAGCAACAAAGTGGGCGTGGTAGACTCCCCAAAGACGGGGGAGTGGTTCCAGCTCCTTGACTACGAGAAGGAGCCGGCGGACGCCAAAGTTGAGGATGCGACATCAGAGCGTGACGGTGCACCAGCGGTGGCAGCCAAAGCGGAGGACTCTGATGACGATCAAGCTGATGAGGAGATCCACCGGAAGGATCCGGCGGATGAGGCACCAAGGGTGCCAAGGCGCGCACTCCTGGTAGAGTGTGCAATGGGCGTTGGTGGAAAATCCACTGGACGTGCCGTCCGTCCGGGTGATGTTTCGCCGGAGCGGGAGAGATCCTCGGGGANAAGTTGAGGATGCGGCATCAGAGCGTGACGGTGCACCAGCGGTGGCAGCCAAAGCGGAGGACTCTGATGACGATCAAGCTGATGAGGAGATCCACCGGAAGGATCCGGCGGATGAGGCACCAAGGGTGCCAAGGCGCGCACTCCCGGCAGAGTGTGCAATGGGCGTTGGTGGAAAATCCACTGGACGTGCCGTCCGTCCGGGTGATGTTTCGCCGGAGCGGGAGAGATCCTCGGAGAGCCGTCCGGTCGATGATGAACCGGAGCGTGCTGAGTCGGAGGGATCGCAGCAGAGCGATGATGCGCCACCAAAACTACCGCGCCGCAGCGGGAGGTAGCGAAAAGCGGGGAAGCGCTTCGACGCAAGCACCGGTCGATGGATTGGCATGACGCGGTGCATGCTGGCTGCATCAACAGAGCCGACTACCTTGCAAGAGGTGCTTGCACGACCGGAAGGGGATCAATGGGACGCAGCCATCAAATCTGAGCTGGCGTCCAGCACGGAAAATGATACGTGGGAGCTGGTTGACAGGCCGAAAGATGCCAATGTCATCGGCTCAAAGTGGGTTTTTAAGACCAAGTTCACAAAGGAAGGTGTGGTTGACAAGTACAAGACGAGGCTGGTGGCGAAAGGGTACGCACAGCGTAAGGGGGAGCACTACGATGAGATGTTTGCTCCCGTCGCCAAGTTCACAAGCATCCGGTCAATCCTTGCGGTGGCGGCCGCGAAGGACATGGAGCTCCACCAAATGGACGTAAAGACGGCCTTCCTCAACGGCATCATAGACAAAGAGATCTACATGGAGGTGCTGGAGGGGGTGGAGGCACCGAAGGGCAAGTTGTGTAAGCTGCGGAAGTTCTTGTACGGGCTAAAACAATTGCCCATATGCTGGTACCAACAGATGGACAGCTTCATGGCACAACTCGGCTTCAAGCGCTGTGAGGCGGATCACAACGTGTACGTGCGGCACGACAAACAGTTCCATCAGATCGTCGCACTCTACGTGGACGACCTGATTGTTTGCTCGACGGATTTGCCGAGCCTACAGCAGCTGAAAGAGCAGCTGAGCAGCAGATTCCAGATGTCGGACATGGGGGAGCTGGAGTACTACCTTGGGGTGAGCATTACGCGGAACCGGAGGACGCGCACGCTTGAGCTGGGACAGGCCAAATACGTGGCCGAGGTGCTGAAGCGGTACGGCATGGAGGATTGCAAACCAGTTGGCAGTCCAGTCTCCACGACCTGTTAAGTGAGTGCGGCAATGGCGCCGCAAACAAAAGAAGAGCGGGAGGATATGGCAGGGGTGCCCTACCAATCGGCGGTGGGCAGCCTCATGTACGCCATGGTGGCGACTCGACCAGACCTGGCCTACGGGGTGGGCCAAGTGAACAGGTATGTGGCCGATCCAGGGCCACTACACTGGCAGGCGGTCAAGCGCATCCTCCGCTACCTGCAAGCGACGCGTCATGCGTGCTTGAGGTTCGACGGCAAGGGGCGGGCGGACCCTTTGCGTCTGGTCTGCTACACGGATGCAGACTACGCTGGTGATGTGGACAAGCGGAAGTCCACATCCGGCTACGTGTTCTTCCTCGCTGGTGCAGCGGTCTCGTGGTGCAGCAGAAAGCAAGATTGCGTCGCCACCTCCACAGTGGAAGCAGAGTACATCGTGCTGGCTGAGGCGGTCAAGGAGGCGGTGTGGCTCCGCAGGTTGCTGGGGGAGCTGGGAGTGCCGCAGCAGGAGCCTACGGTGGTGCAAGAAGACAACACTGGCTCAATCTTGCTGACCAAGAACCCGATGCAGCACAGTAGGATGAAGCACATTGACGTGCGTTATCATTACGCATGGGACATGGTTGAAAAGGGGCAGGTGGTGCTCCAACACTGCAGCACGCACAACATGCTTGCGGATTGCTTGACCAAAGCGCAACCCGTGGACCGGCACGCATTGAGCGTGGCCAAACTTGGGATGACCAGCTATGATGGGCTGGAGGGCGCTGCGGAAGATGAGCAAGAGCAGGCAGGAGCAGCGGGCATGGCAGGTGAAAGGGGGAGAATGTTAAAGATTTGCCCCTCTGCATGCCCAAGTGCGGCGCCGGGAGGCGCCGACGAGCCGCCAGAGAGAGAAAATTCCTCGTCGACGGATCAGGCGACTCGAGGATTGCTCGGATCCTAAAATGCAGGATTGCCCCTGAAAGTTGATGAGTTGCTGAATCCGGTGGAAGTTGTTTCACCGGAATCAGACTAGTATCGAGGGGGATATGGGCTTCCAAAGTTGGGGTGTGCGCGGCGGTTCTGGGAGCCGGCCGCGGTTCGACTTCCGGTGAATAATCGACCGGAACGAGTAACAAAAGGACATCTGGGGATTGTGCTCCGGAAGGTCTGCCGAGGCGTCCGGTGGATGATCCGCCGGAGTTCAGGAGTGCAGTTTGTTTTTGAGGGACTTAGCCAAAATCCTGGCTCGGGGTCCGAAACTCAGTAGTACAGTTTGTTACTCGGGGACTTAGTCAAAATTCTGACTGGAGGTCCGCGAACAGGTTTCGACCCACATCAATCCCCATCACCAAAGTCGATGATTAACTCATGGAAACAGACCCGAAAGGCGCGGGGGCGCCGCCACTATGCGTAGGGACATCTGCGCCTCCGGAATGGCGTTTTGATGGGTCCTTGATGTGTGAAGGCGCCCCGGCGGGCGACGTGGTGCGCGTCGCCGAGTGAGCGGCTGGTTTGGGGTGCTGCGCTTGGACTGACGTAGCGGGAGCTACGGTTATCCGAATCGCGCACGGTCTGATGCGTTCAAGAGCTCATGACTAGCCCTACAAATGTTGAGATCATGTCCATGTTCAAAAAACTAATGCAAAATCACGTTCTTCCCTTCGCAAAAGTGACTGTCTCGCAAATGCCTTCAACTGCCTGAAACATAGCATGAGGCGACTAGAAAGCTCACGCTCAGACTCAGAACCCGCACAAACATCGCCGTGAACGCAGAAGACCCGTCGGGGCACGTTGGAACTGCCTCCACCCGGGGGCCGGTTTCTGACAAAGGCATTGCGTACAATAGCCGTGCCAAGCCACCGGTTTTGTACCTTGTGTATACAAGCAAGGTCATGTATATTAGATGTGTACTATGATTGGGCACTCTGACCGTGGCTGACTCGTGTTACAATTCGTAGAAGTTAAAGTCACTTTGTCACTTGTTTAAGTCACTTTGTGATCATGGTCAGTGGCACATGCCAGCTTTGTCAAGGCATTGCACACAATAGCCACACCGAGCGACCAGAATTCTACCTTGTCTGCACCTTAAAGATCATGCCTAGTACATCTGCACTGTGATTGGATACTCTGACCGTGGGTGACGCGTGTTATGATTCATAGCCGTTTCAGGTACTTGGTAAACAGTGTGGTCATGGTCAGTGGCTCATGCCACCTTTGTCAANCTCTGAATGTGGCTGACTCGTATTACGATTCGTATAAGTTAAAGTCACTTGGTAAACTTTGTGGTCATGCTCAGTGGCACATGCCAACATTGTCAAGGCATTGCGCACAATAGCCGTACCAAGCCACCGGTTTTTTACATTGTGTGTACCTGCAAGGTCATGCATATTAGATGTGCACTGTGATTGGGCACTCTGACCGTGGCTGACTTGTGTTAAGATTCGTAGAAGTTAAAGTCTCTTGGTAAACTCTGTGGTCATTGTCAGTGGCACATGCCAATTTTGTCAAGGCATTGCGCACAATAGCCACACCGAGCCACCAGTATTATACCTTGTTTATATCAGAGTTAAGCGAAGATGACCACAACCAGGTCATGGTACCTCACTGGGATATTCGAGGGAATACTCTCAATAAAGGTTCAGCTTCGGCACGAGCCACCTCTGTGATAGCTCCGAAGAATCCGTCAACGGTCACGGACCGACCAACGGACACTCGACCCAGTCATCCCCTAATAAAGTGACATCTGTCACCCGCGTCCGGCTAGCGGCAAGAAGCCGTTGTCTCATTCGTTAGTTATGTTCTGCCTTTTATACAGAGGATGTTCACTCCCTCAAGTTAACCAGAACAGTTCTGCCCATCGTGTTCCCTTCTGGTTCCATGGCTTCGCCACCGTGTCTTCGCTCTGCTCGTACTTTGCATCTCCTGCCTTCGCTAGCCTCTCACAGCTCTCAACTCTTCACTGTGTCACTCTCACTCCTTCGCTCTGTCCGCAACCAGTCATCACTCATTTTACTCTCAGGCTCCCTCTCCCTCCCTCTCTACCTCATCTCGGCCCCTATCAAGCTCTGCGACTAACTCCTGGGGACCGATCTCACTAACGTCACTTTGGTGACGGCCTTGTACTTGTTCCGACGCTTCTGCTTGCTTCTGCCACTGCTGATCTCATGCCTGCATTCTTCTGACATGATATCAGAGCATCAGGCGACATCACCTGGTACCCCGTGACCGAATCATTGCTCTGCCATCACCATTGCATCCTCTCTTGACTCTGTCCGCCTCCGCCGCTGTTACCACCACTTCGCGCCTCTCCGCTTCATCAGCAGCTGACATCAACAGCACCGCTTGAAGTGCTCCTCGCGCTGAAGCACGGCCTCATCATCATAAGGAAGCCCTGCGCCCAGTCCGTGCCCGTGACCAACAATTGGTGACCTGCCGAACATAACAGCCGCAAGCAGCTCCCGAGCCGTCGCCTACTGTCAACTTCCAAGAAGCTTCCTGCCGCCCGCCATCTGCTACCTCTCCTCACCTCGGTCGTCGCAAGTGCCGCCGCCCTTCTTTGTCAAGGCATTGCGCACAATAGCCGTGCCAAGCCACCGGTTTTTTACCTTGTTTATACCTGCAAGGACATGCCTAGTACATCTGAACTTTGATTGGGCACTCTGCCTGTGGCTGACTTGTGTTACGTTTTGTATAAGTTAAAGTCACTTGGTAAACTTTGTGGTACATGCCAACTTTGTCAAGGCATTACGCACAATAGCCGTGGCACCGGTTTTTTTCCCCAGTTTATACGTGCAAGGTCATGCATATTAGATGTGCACTGTGATTGGGCACTCTGACCGTGGTTCACTCGTGTTACGATTCGTATAAGTTAAAATCACTTGGTAAACTTTGTGGTCATGGTCAGTGGCACATGCCAACATTGTCAAGGCATTGCGCACAATAGCCATTCCGAGCCACCAGTATTCTTCCTTGTTTGAACCTTCAAGATCATGCCTAGTACATCTGCACTGTGCTTGGACACTCTGACCGTGGCTGACTCGTGTTATGATCAATAGATGTAAAAGTCACTTGGATACATTTGTGGTCATGGTCAGTGGCACATGCCAACTTTGTCAAGGCATTGCGCACAATAGCCAGACCGAGCCACCAGTATTCTACCTTGTTTATACCTGCAAGGTCCTGCGCAGTATATCTGCACTGTGATTGGACACTATGCCCGTGGCTGACTCGTGTTATGATTCATAGCCGTATAAGGTACTTGGTAAACTTTGTGGTCATGGTCAGTGGAACATGCCAACTTTGTCAAGGCATTGCGCACAATAGCCGTGCCAAGCCACCGGTTTTTTTCCTTCTTTATACCTCCAAGGTCATGCCTATTACATATGAACTTTGATTGGGCACTCTGACTGTGGCTGACTCGTGTTGCGATTCGTAGAAGTTAAAGTCATTTGGTAAACTTTGTGGTCATGGTCAGTGGCACATGCCAACTTTGTTTATGTATTGCGCCCAATAGCCACAGCGATCCACCAGTATTCTACCTTGTTTGCACCTGCAAGATCGTGCCTATTATATCTGCACTGTGATTGGTCACTCTGACCGTGTCTGACTCGTGTTATGATCAATATAAGTACAAGTCACTTGGATACACTTGTGGTCATGGTCAGTGGCACATGCCAACTTTGTCAAGGCCTTGCACATAATAGCCACACCGAGCCACCAGTAGTCTACATTGTTCATACTTGTAAGGTCATGCCCAGTTTATCTGCACTGTGATTAGACACTCTGGCCGTGGCTGACTCGTGTTATGATTCATAGCTGTTTAAGGTACTTGGTAATCTTTGTGGTCATGGTCAGTGGCACATGCCAACTTTGTCAAGGCATTGCGAACAATAGTCGTGCCAAGCCAACGGTTTTTTACCATGTTTATACCTGCAATGTCATGCCTAGTACATCCGATCTGTGATTGGGCACATTGACTGTGGCTGACTAGTGTTATGATTCGTAGAAGTTAAAGTCACTTGGTAAACCTTGTGGTCATGGTCAGTGGCATATGCCAACTTTGTCAAGGCATTGCGCACAATAGCCACACCGAGCCTCCAGTATTAAACCTTGTTTGCACCTGCAATATTATGCCTACTATATCTGCACTGTGATTGGACACTCTGACCGTGGCTGACTCGTGTTATGATAAATAGAAGTAAAAGTCACTTGGATATATTTGTGGTCATGGTCAGTGGCACATGCCAACTTTGTCAAGGCCTTGCACATAATAACCACACCGAGCCACCAGTATTCTACCTCATTTATATCTGGAAGGTCATGCCTAGTACATCTGAACTATCATTGGGCACTCTGACTGTGGCTGACTCGTGTTATACATTGTAGATGTTAAAGTCACTTGGTAAACATTGTGGTCATGGTATGTGGCACATGCCAACTTTGTCGAGGAATTGCGTACAGTAGCCGTGCCAAGACACCAGTTTTTTACCCTGTTTATACCTGCAAGGTCATGCATATTAGATGTGCACTGTGATTGGGTACTCTGACCATGGCTGACGCGTGTAATGATTCGTAGAAGTTAAAGTCACTTGGTATACTTTGTGTTCAAGGCATTGCGCACAATAGCCACACCAAGCCACTAGTATTTTACCTGGTTTGCACCTGCAAGATTATGCATAGTACATCTACTCTATGATTGGGCACTCTAACCGTGGCTGACTCGTTTAATGATCAATAGAAGTAAAAATCACTTGGATACATTTGTGGTCATGGTCAGTTGCACATGCCAACTTTGTCAAGGCCTTGCACATAATAACCACACCGAGCCACCAGTATTCTACCTTATTGATACCTGCAAGGTCATGCCTAGTACATCTGAACTATGATTGGGCACTCTGACTGTGGCTGACTCATGATATAAACCGTAGAAGTTAAAGTCACTTGGTAAACTTTGTGGTCATGGTCTGTGGCACATGCCAACTTTGTCGAGGAATTGCGCACAATAGGCATGCCAAGACACTGGTTTTTTACCCTGTTTATACCTGCAATGTAATGCATATTGGATGTGCACTGTGATTGGATACTCTGACCGTGGCTGACGCGTGTAATGATTCGTAGAAGTTAAAGTCACTTCGTATACTTTGTGGTCAAGGCATTGCGCACAATAGCCACACCGAGCCACCCGTATTCCACCTTGTTTGCACCTGCAAGATCATGCCTAGTACATCTGCTCAATGATTGGGCACTCTGATCGTGGCTGACTCGTGTTATGATCAACAGAATTAAACTTCACTTGGATACATTTGTGGTCATGGTCAGTGGCACATGCCAACTTTGTCAAGGCATTGCACACAATAGCCGAACCGAGCCACCAGTATTCTACCTTGTTTATACCTGTAATGTCATGCCCAGTATATCTGCACTGTGATTGGACACTCGTGTTATGATTCATGTCCGTTTAAGGTACTTGGTAAACTTTGTGGTCATGGTCAGTGGCACATGCTAACATTTTCAATACATTGCGCACAATAGCCGTGCCAAGCCACCAGTTTTTTACGTAGTTTAGAACTGCAACGTCATGCCGAGTACATGTGAAGTTTGAGTGGGCACTATCACTGTGGCTTACTCGTCTTACGATTTGTAGAAGTTAAAGTCACTTGGTAAACTTTGTGGTCATGGTCAGTGGCACATGCCAACTTCGACAAGGCATTGCGCACAATAGCCACACCGAGCCACCAGTATTCTACCTTGTTTGCACTTGCAAGATCATGCCTAGTACATCTGCATTATGATTTGATACTCTGACCGTGGCTGACTCCTGTTATGATTCATAGCCGTTTAAGGTACTTTGTATACTTTGTGGTCATAGTCTGTGGCACATGCCAACTTTGTCAAGGCATTGCGCACAATAGCCGTGCCAAGCCACCATTTTTTACCCTGTCTATACCTACAAGGTCATGCATATTAGATGTGCACGGTCATTGGGCACTCTGACCGTGGCTGACTCGTGTTACGATTCGTATAAGTTAAAGTCACTTGGTAAACTTTGTGGTCATGGTCAGTGCACATGCCAACTTCGTCAAGGCATTGCGCACAATAGCCACACCAAGCCACAAGTATTCTACCGTGGTTGCACCTGTAAGATCATGCCTGGTACATCTGCACTGTGATTGGACACTCTGACTGTGGCTGACTCGTGTTATGATCAATAGAAGTAGAAGTCACTTGGATCCATTTGTGGTCATGGTCAGTGTCACATGCCAAGTTTGTCAAGGCATTGTACACAATAGCCACACCGAGCCACCAGTATACTACCTTGTTTATACCTGCAAGGTCATGCCCAATATATCTGCACTATGATTAAACACTCTGACCGTGGCTGACTCGTGTTATGATTCATAGCCGTTTAAGGTACTTGGTAAACTTTGTGGTCATGGTCAGTGGCACATGCCAACTTTGTCAAGGCATTGCGCACAATAGCCGTGCCAATCCACCGTTTTTTCATCTGGTTTATACCTGCAAGGTCATGCATATTAGATGTGCGCTGTGAGTGTGCACTCTTATCGTGGCTGACTCGTGTTATGATTCGTAGAAGTTACACTTACTTGGTAAACTTTGTGGTCAAGTCAGTGGCACGTGCCAATTTTGTCAAAGCATTGCACACAATAGCCACACCGAGCCACCAGTATTCTACCTTGTTTGCACATGCAAAATCATGCCTAGTACATCTGCACTGTGATTGGACACTCTGACCGTGGCTGACTCATGTTATGATCAATAGAAGTAAAAGTCACTTGGATACATTTGTGGTCATGGTCAGTGGCACATGCCAACTTTGTCAAGGCATTGCGCACAATAGCCCCACCGAGCCACCAGTATTCTGCTTTGTTTATACCTGTAAGGTCATTCCCAGTATATCTGCACTGCGAATGGACACTCTGACCGTGGTTGGCTCGTGCAATGATTCATAGCTGTTTAAGGTACTTGGTAAACTTTGTGGTCATGGTCAGTGACACATGCCACCTTTGTCAAGGCATTGCGCACAATAGCCGTGCCAAGCCACTGGTTTTTCTACCTTGTTTATACCTGCAAGGTCATGCCTAGTACATCTGAACTGTCAGTGCGCACTCTTACCGTGGCTGACTCGTGTTATAATTCGTAGAAGTTAAATTCACTTGGTAAAAGTTGTGGTCATGGTCAGTGGCACATGCCAACTTTGTCAGGGCATTGCGCATCATAGCCACACCGAGCCACCAGTATTCTACCTTGTTTGCACTTGTAAGATCATGCCTAGTACATCTGCACTGTGATTGGACACTTTGACCGTGGCTGACTCGTGTTATGATCAATAGAAGTAAACGTCACTTGGATACATTTGTGGTCATGGTCAGTGGCACATGCCAACTTTGTCAAGGCATTGCACACAATAGCCACACCGAGCCACCAATATTCTACCTTGTTTATACCTGTAAGGTCATGCCCAGTATATCTGATTAGTGATTGGACACTCTGTTCGTGGCTGACTCGTGTTATGATTCATAGCTGTTTAAGGTACTTGGTAATCGTTGTGGTCATGGTCAGTGGCACATGCCAACCTTGTCAAAGCATTGCGCACATTAGCCGTGCCAAGCCACCAGTTTTTTATGTAGTTTATACATGCAAGGTCATGCCTAGTACATCTGAACTGTGAATGGGCACTCTGACAGTGGCTGACTCGTGTTACGATCCGTAGAAGTTAAAGTCACATGGTAAACTTTGTGGTCATGGTCAGTGGCACATGCCAACTTTGTCAAGGCATTGCGCACAATAGCCGTGCCAAGACACGGGTTTTGTACCCTGTTAATACCTGAAAGGTCATGCATTTTTGACGTGCACTGTGATTGGGTACTCTGACAGTGGCTGACTCCTGTTATGATTCGTAGAAGTTAAAGTCACTTGGTAAACTTTGTGGTCATGGTCAGTGGCACATGCCAACTTTGTCAAGGCATTGCGCACAAAAGCCATGCCAAGCCACCGGTTTTTTACCTTGTTAATACTTGCAAGGTCATGCCTGGTACATCTGAGCTGTGATTGGGCACTCCGACTGTGGGTGACTCGTGTTACGATTCGTAGAAGTTAAAGTCACTTGGTAAACTTTGTGGTCATGGTCAGTGGCACATGCCAACTTTGTCAAGGCATCCCGCACAAAAGCCACACTGAGCCACCAGTATTCTGCCTTGTTTGCACCTGCAAGATCATGCCTAGTACATCTGCACTGTAATTGGACACTCTGACCGTTGTTGACTCGTGTTATGATCAATAAAAGTAAAAGTCACCTGGATACATTTGTGGTAATGGTCAGTGGCACATGCCAACTTCGTCAAGGCATTGCACACAATAGCCACACCGAGCCACCAGTATTCTACCTTGTTTATAACTGTAAGATCAAGCCCAGTATATCTGCACTGTGATTGGACACTCTGACCGTGGCTGACTCCTGTTATGATCTATAGAAGTAAAAGTCACTTGAATACATTTGTGGTTATTGTCAGTGGCACATGCCAACTTTGTCAAGGCATTACACACAATAGCCACACGGAGCCACCAGTATTCTACCTTGTTTATAACTGTAAGATCAAGCCCAGTATATCTGCACTGTGATTGGACACTCTGACCGTGGCTGACTCGTGTTATGATTCATAGCCGTTTAAGGTACTTGGTAAACATTGTGGTCATGGTCAGTGGCACATGCCAACTTTGTCAAGGCATTGCACAAAAAAGTCGTACCAAGCCACCAGTTTTTTTCCTTGTTTATACCTGTAAGGTCATGCCTAGTATATCTGATGTGTGATTGGGCACTCTGACCGTGGCTGACTCGTGTTATGTTTCGTAGAATTTAAAGTCACTTGGTAAGCTTTGTGGCCATGGTCAGTGGCACATGCCAACTTTGTCAAGGCATTGCGCACAATAGCCACACTGAGCCACCAATATTCTACCTTGTTTGTATCTGCAAGATCATACCTGGTACATTTGCACTATGATTGGACATTTGACCGTGGCTGACTCGTGTTATGATCAATATAAGTAAAAGTCACTTGGATATATTCGTGGTCATGGTCAGTGGCACATGCCAACTTTGTCAAGGCATTGCGCAAAATAGCCAACCAAGCTTCCAGTATTCTACCTTGTTTATACCTGCAAGGTCATGCCTAGTATTTGGGCACTATGATTTGGCACTCTGACCGTGGCTGACTAGTGTTATGATTCATAGCCGTTTAATGTACTTGGTAAACTTTGTGGTCATGGTCAGTGACACATGCGAACTTTTTCAAGGCATTGCGTACAATAGCCATGCCAGGCCACCGGGTTTTTACCTTGTTTATACCTGCAAGGTCATGCATATTAGATGTACGCTGTGATTGGGCACTCTGTCCATGGCTGACTTGTGTTATGATCAATAGAAGTAAAAGTCGCATGGTAACCTTTGTGGCCATGGTGAGTGGCACATGCCAACTTTGTCAGACATTGCGCACAATAGCCACACCGAGCCACCAGTATTCTACCTTGTTTGTACCTGAAAGGTGATGCCCAGTATTACTGCACTGTGATTGGACACTCTGACCTTGACTGACTTGTGTTATGATTCATAGCCGTATAACAAGGTAAAAAACCGGTGGCTTGGCACGGCTATTGTGCGCAATGCCTTGACAAAGCTGGCATGTGCCATTGACCATGACCACAAAATCTACCAAGAACCTTAAACGGCTTTGAATCGTAACACAACTCAGCCACAGTCAGAGTGTTCAATCACAGTGCAGATATACTGGGCATGACCTTACAGGTACAAACAAGGTAGAATACTGGTGGCTCGGGCTGGCTATTGTGCGCAATGCCTTGAAAACGTTGGCGTGTGCCACTGACCATGACCACAAATGTATCCAAGTAGCTTTTACTTCTATTGGTCATAACACGAGTAAGCCACGGTCAGAGTGTCCAATCACAGTAGAGATATACTGAGGATGAACTTGCGGGTATATACAAGGTACAATACTAGTGGCTCGGTGTGGCTATTGTGCGCAATGCCCTGACAAAGGCCGTGCCTCCTTGACAATGGTGGCATGTGCCACTGACCATGACCACAACGTTTACCAAGTGACTTTAACTTCTACGAATCGTAACACAAGTCAGCCACGGTCAGAGTGCCCAATCACAATTCAGATGTACTAGGCATGACCTTGCAGGTATAAACAAGGAAAAAAAACAGGTGGCTTGGCACGGCTATTGTGCGCAATGCCTTGACAAAGTTGGCATGTGCCACTGACCATGACCACAAAGTTTACCAAGTACCTTTAACGGCTATGAATCATAACACGAGTCAGCCACGGTCAGAGTGTCCAATCACAGTGCAGATATAGTAGGCATGACCTTGCATGTATAAACAAGGTAGAATACTGGTGGCTCGGTGTGACTATTGTGCGCAATGCCTTGACAAAATTGGCATGTGCCACTGACCATGACCACAAAGTTTACCAAGTGACTTTAACTTCTACTAATCGTAACACGTGTCAGCCACGATCAGAATGCCCAATCACAGTTCAGATGTACTAGGCATGACCTTACAGGTATAAACAAGGTAAAAACCCGGTGGCTTGGCACGGCTATTGTGCGCAATGCCTTGACAAAGTTGGCATGTGCCACTGACCATGACCACAAAGTTTACCAAGTACCTTAAACGGCTATGAATCATCACACGAGTCAGCCACGGTCAAAGTGTCCAATCACAGTGCAGATATACTTGGCATGATCTTGCAGGTATAAACAAGGTAGAATACTGGTGGCTCGGTGTGGCTATTGTGCACAATGCCTTGACAAAGTTGGCATGTGCCACTGACCATGACCACAAATGTATCCAAGTGACTGTTACTTCTATTGATCATAACACGAGTCAACCATGGTCAGAGTGTCCAATCACAGTTCAGATGTACTAGGCATGACCTCAAAGTTTACCAAGTACCTTAAACGGCTATGAATCACAACACGAGTCAGCCACGGTCAGAGTGTCCAATTACAGTGCAGATATACTGGGCATGATCTTGCAGGCACAAACAAGGTAGAATACTAGTGGCTCGGTGTGGCTAGTGTGTGGAATGCCTTGACAAAGTTGGCATGTGCCACTGACCATGACCACAAAGTTTACCAAGTAACTTTAACTTATACAAATCATAACACGAGTCAGCCACGGTCAGAGTACCCAATCACAGTGCACATCTTATATGCACGATCTTGCAGGTATAAACAGGGTAAAAAACTGGTGGCTTGGCACGGCCATTGTGTGCAATGGCTTGACAAAGTTGGCATGTGCCACTCACCATGACCACAAAGTTTACCAAGTAACTTAAACGGCTATGAATCATAACACGAGTCAGCCACGATCATAGTTTCCAATCGCAGTGCAGATGTACTAGGCATGATCTTGCATGTGCAAACAAGGTAGAATACTGGTGGCTCGGTGTGGCTATTGTGCGCAATGCCTTGACAATGTTGGCATGTGCCACTGACCATGACCACAAATATATCCAAATGACTTTTACTTCTATTGATCATAACACGAGGCAGCCACGGTCAGAGTGTCCAAACACAGTGCAGATATAATGGGCATGATCTTGTAGGTACAAACAAGGTAGAATACTGGTGGCTCAGTGTGGGTCTTGTGCACAATGCCCTGACAAAGTTGGCATGTGCCACTAACCATGACCACAAAGTTTACCAAGTGACTTTAACGTGTACGAATCGTAACACGAGTCAGCCACGGTCAGAGTGCCCAATTACATTTCAGATGTAGTGGGCATGACCTTGCAGACATAAACAAGGTAAAAAACCGGTGGCTTGGCACGGCTATTGTACGCAATGCCTTGACAATGTTGGCATGTGCCACTGACCATGACCACAAAGGTATCCAAGTGACTTTTACTTCTACAAATATTAACACGAGTCAGTGTCATACCCGTTTCACCTTCGGCCGGAATCGGGTCTGACTCCATACGAGGATTAGCTCCTTAGGTGTCGTTGGTTCTACGCTATCTTCGTGGATCTGCTTACTTTCCTTTTCCATCTTTGCCCTGTCCTGTATCACTCTTTTTCCTCCAGTTTGATCAAAGCACGTTTCATCAAACGGGTAACTTTTCTTAATCACTCGACAGATCATTTACCGAATTAGTGCGGGGAATGTATAACACACACACTTCTTCTCCTAATGACCCGTACTTCTCTGGCCAGGATTTCGACTAATCTCAGGACAATCAGTGTGGTTATTCTAACTGTTAGATTCGCTCACTTCAATCAATCACCGACGGTCATTCATGCATCGGACAACATGACATTTGCTGAGATAATTCATCATAACGACCCAAACGAGATGACTATGAACGATCAAAGTAGTTGTGTTCAAACAGAAGAGGGAGTACAAACAAGCAGCATTTCTCTCATAACCACACAATCAGTACCCTACGCGTCACCAAACAGAACACGCAAAGCACAAGCTTCCTAAGTTGCCGGATCATTGACCGGCACTGGTCCTCGCACGAGCACCGTGCGGTGCGTGCCACCTTCGTTGTTTGCCCGTGGAATGGCTTGACGTAACTCCAGTGGTCCGTCAGTATGTCGACCTGCACGGGAACGGGCTTGTGCCGAGTCCTCCTCCTGCAGGCGGGCGAGCTCCTTTTGGAAGTGCTGGTATGCTGGGTACGCCTCGGCCCGCTCTTCAGCCGCCTCTGTAGCACGCCGCCCGACGTCACGCGCGGCCTCCTGCCAGCTCTCCACGCGGCGGGGCTTGTCGTGGCGGGGATGTCTCTGTAGCCACGGTTGCCATAACTGTTCCACGGCTCCACCGGCGGGATGATGCGACCATTACATCACTCCCAGAACAGTGCGTGTACCAAGCCGATGGGGCACATTGCAGCAGCTGCCGATGGCGTAGAAGGTCACTGGAGAGTCTCGGAGACCGCGCCTGGAGCTGGTGGCTGGTGCTCCCATGGGAACTCAGGACCAGGCCATTATGGATGCGTGATGTGCTCCTCAAGAAGCGGCCTTCCCATCTGGGGATGGCAACACACCCTCTCACACACACACACTTCTCCTACACTCCTGATCCGGTCTAGCTTCCCTACTCTAACTTGTCGCGAGACGATACGCGGGTCCCGCTCGACGGTCTGGTTCCACTGAGGGGCAGCAATCTCTCAGTCCGGCCGACGGCTGCAGGGCCAGCCTCCCACACCCGGGTCAGGCGATGGGTCAGCAACGTCGCTCGCCAATGGCGAACACCATCTCGTGAGTCGGGAGCAGAGCGTCCTATGTCACTGTTCCACCGTCAGCTTTAGCGTCTTTGCAGCCCAGGATCAACAATATTGTATGAGCAGTCGGTTCTCGTCAGCAGTTGGTCATCTTCTCGTTCTCCTCTTCTTATATTCTCCTCGCACCGCCTCCCAAGACCCCATCCTGCTGGCTAGCCCCTTTCGCGACTCGCACATCAAAACGCCTTTGGATAAGGCAACTTGAGTATCGCTCCTCCTTTCGAGATTTGGATGCGGTCCGGTACCATCAAGCCAGCCTCGGGCCATCTTCCCTTCCCCTCGGCAGGTCTGGTCGGGTCAAGGCGTCCGCCGCAATATCTTCTTTTGCGCCCCGTCGCTTCCCGAAATCAAACTGCCCTTCTCACAATTTCTTTCCTCGATCGAGCAGTCGTCGGTTGATTCGTTTACCTCCCCCTCCTCCTCTTGAACCCGGGCCCAGCTCCTTCCCCCTCTCATCCTTAGGTGGATGAACGAAACATCATTAACACTGTTATACCATATCCCCGCAAAATAAGCTGGACGTCCCCGTCCATCTGTCCCTCCTTCCTTGTTTCGTTCATCCCGCTCTCTCCTTTCCGGTGGATCATTCGCCGTTTGATTGGCGCTCTCGTCTCCATTCCGGCGCAGGTTCCCACCCCTTTCTCCGGTGATGAATACTCCTCTTCCGTTCACCTCGTCCTCTCCATACTGTCAGAAATATATGCTCTCTGACTCTACTTCTTGTCACAAGAAAGCTCCGGATAAATCAAGAAGAGGTCTGGATCAACCCTCGAAAGCAAGGACAAACGGTTGGATCAACGGTTAACACTAGACCGTTACTGACCAAGATGATGAAGATTCGTCCGAGTTTGGCTAGCGAAGAAGCCGTTGCTACTTTTACCTGTCTGGTTGACTAGTACATATGGAGGATGTTCATTTCCTCCAAAATCAACCAGAACAGTTCTACTCATCCTGTTCCCCTTTGGTTCCGCGGCTTCGCCGCCGTGTCTTCGCTCTGCCCGCTCCTCGCATTCTTTGTCTTCGCTAGCCCATCTCAACGCTTCGCTCCGTCACTGTCGCTCCTTCACTCAGCTCTCATACTCCGCCAACTATCACTCATCTTGCCAGCATTCTTTCTCACATCAACTGTCTGCGTCAGCTATCTCGCCTCTCAACTTCTATCAGCTTGCGCGACTAACTCCTCAGACCGCCCTCGCCTGTGTCACTCCGCTGACATATGCTTACGTGTTCTGACGCTTCTGCATGCTTCTGCCACTAATGTTCCCATGCTTGCATTATTCTGACATGGTATCAGAGCTTTAGGTAACATCATCTGGAGTCCTGTGACCGCGTCATCGCTCCGCCGCCATCCTTACTCCACTGCTTCGACTCACATTCTCCTGTCGCGGCTACCGCCATCTCGCGCTTCACCGCTTCGCAAGCAGCTGACAACAGCAGCTATGCCTGACGAGTTCTCTATGTTGAAGAAACGCCTCGTCATCCGAAGAAGGCCCTGCGCCCATTTTCGCGCCCGTGGCTGACAATCGGTGACGTGTCGCTCATATCAGCCGCAAGTAACTATCCAGCCGCCGCTTGCCATCAACTGCCAAGAAGCACATTACATCTGCCTCCGCCAGCATCCCCTCCTCCTCCATCCTGCCTCATTAACTTCATCCGCTCCTCCCTCGCCGTCATCCTCAGCCCGCCTGCGCCCATCGTATCAAGTCGCCCTCTCGCATCGCCTTTTTTGCCTCGTCAACACCTGTAGCCGAAACTGCCGCCGTCAGGATCTCGGACACCACCAGTCTTCGTGCTCCCATTTCCGAGCCAACTGGGGAACAAGCCGTCACTCTCCTGACATCAGCGGTTTAGTGGACCTGCCCGCTGTCTGACTCCCTCTGCCGCAACCAACTTCTTCAACTGACAGGATATCGGACACCACCAGTCTTCTGCTCCCATTTCCGAGCCAACTGGGGAACAAGCCATCACTATCCTGAAAGCAGAAGAAGTGGTTGTATCTCTCCATATCCCTACCGCGACGCGTCTCATCACATCTTCCACTGCCTGCATTGCTTCCTATCTCTCCTCTTCAGCATCATCATCGGTCTTCTTCCTTCGCTCGTCGCGTCAACTTCATCTGCTGCCATGAGTCCTCCTCTTCCTCCTCGCTTCAGTCTCCTTAGCCTCACCAGCCACCCGTTCCTGCCTCATCTCCGCCTTTCTCCATCATCAGCATCCTCCGCACCGCCTTCGCATCCATCATCATCATCAGCAGCTTTCCTTCGCGCACGTGGTTCCGCCCCTGCGCCCACTCATCAATCAATCGTTTTTCCTCCACTTCTACAAACCACTTTCAGCTCGGCACAAGGATCCACCCGGTCGCATCGCCCTTTCCGTGACGAACTGCACCCACGCCGACACTTCCTCCAGCGTACGTGGTTTGCCCCTGCGCCCACTCATCAATCAATTGCTTCCTCCGCTTCCGCATCATTTTCTGCTCAGCACAAGGATCCGCCCGGTCGCATTGCCTTCTACCTTGTTTGCATGAGACACCAGTATTCTACCTTGTTTGCATGTGCAAGATCATGCCTAGTACATCTGCACTGTGATTGGACACTCTGACCGTGGCTGACTCGTGTTATGATCAATAGAAGTAAAAGTCACTTGGATATATTTGTGGTCACGGCCAGTGGCACATGCCAACTTTGTCAAGGCATTGCACACAATAGCCACACCAACCCACCAGAGTTCTACCTTGTTTATACCTGTAAGGTCATGCCCAGTACATCTGCACTGTGATTGGACACTCTGACCGTGGCCGACTTGTTATAATTCATAGCCGTTTAAGGTACTTGGTAAACTTTGTGGTCATGTTCAGTGGCACATGCCAACTTTGTCAAGGCATTGCGCACAATAGCCGCGCCAAGCCACCGTCTTTTTACCTTGTTTATACCTGCAAGGTCATGCCTAGTACATCTGACTTGTGATTGGGCACTGTGACTGTGGTTGACTCGTGTTACGATTCGTAGAAGTTCAGGTCACTTTGTAAACTTTGTGGTCATGGTCAGTGGCACACGCCAACCTTGTCAAGGCATTGCGCACAATAGCCGTGCCAAGACACCGGTTTTTTACCCTGCTTATACCTGCAAGGTCATGCATATTGGATGTGCACTATGATTGGGTACTATGACCATGGCTGACTCGTGTTATGATTCGTATAGGTTAAAGTCACTTGGTAAACGTTGTGGTCATGGTCTGTGGCACATGCCAACTTTGTCAAGGCATTGCGCACAATAGCCACACCGAGCCACCAGTATTCTACCTTGTTTGCACCTGCAAAATCATGCCTAGTACATCTGCACTGTGATTGGACACTCTGACCATGGCTGACTCGTCTTATGATCAATAGAAGTAAAAGTCACTTTGATACATTTGTGGTCTTGGTCAATGGCACATGCCAACTTTGTCAAGGCATTGCGCACAATAGCCACACCAAGCCACCAGTATTCTAACTTGTTCATACCTGCAAGGTCATGCGCAGTATATCTATACTGTAATTGGACACTTTGACCGTGGCTGACTCATGTTATGAATCATAGCCGTTTAAGGTACTTGGTAAACTTTGTGGTCATGGTCAGTGGCACATGCCAACTTTGTCAAGGCACTGCGCACAATAGCCTTGCCAAGCCACCGGATTTTTAACTTGTTTATACCTCCAAGGTAATGCATATTATATGTGCACTGTGATTGGGCAATCTGACCGTGGCTGACTCATGTTACGATTCATAGAAGTTAAAATCACTTGGTCAAAATTGTGGTCATGGTCTGTGGCACATGCCAACTTGGTCAAGGCTTTGCGCGCAATAGCCACACCGAGCCACCAGTATTTTACCTTGTTTGCACCTGCAAGGTCATGCCTAGTACATCTACACTGTGATTGGACACTCTGACAGTGGCTGACTCGTGATATGATCAATAGAATTAAAAGTCAATTGGATACATTTGTGGTCATGATCAGTGGCTTATGCCAACTTTGTCAAGGCATTGCGCACAATAGCCACACCGAGCCACCAATTTTCTACCTTGTTTATATCTGTAAGGTCATGCCCACTATATCTGCACTGCGGTTGGACACTCTGACTGTGGCTCACTCGTGTTATTATTCATAGCCGTTTAAGGTACTTGGTAAACGTTGTGGTCATGGTCAGTGGCACATGCTAACTTTGTCAAGGCATTGCGCATAATAGCCATGCCAAGCCACCGGTTTTTCACCTTGTTTATACATGCAAGGTCATGCCTATTACATCTGAACTGTGATCGGGCACTCTGATTGTGGCTGACTTGTGTTGCAATTCATATAAGTTAAAGTCACTTGGTAATCTTTGTGGTCATGGTCAGTGGCACATGCCAACTTCGTCAAGGCATTGCGCACAATAGCCACGAGCAACCAGTATTTTGCCTTGTTTGCACCTGCAAGCTGATGCCTAGTACATCTGCACTGTGATTGGACACTCTGACCGTGGCTGACTGGTGTTATGATCAATAGAAGTAAAAGTCACTTGGATGCATTTGTGGTCATGGTCAGTGGCACATGCCAACTTTGTCAAGGCATTGCGCACAATAGCCGTGCCAAGCCACCGGTTTTTTACCTTGTTTATACCTGTAAGGTCATGCCTAGTACATATGAACTATGATTGGGTACTCTGACTGTGGCTGACTCGTGTTACGATTCGTACAAGTTAAAGTCACTTGGTAAACTTTGTGGTCATGGTCAGTGGCACATGCCAACTTTGTCAAGGCAGTGCGCACAATAGCCGTGCCAAGACACCGGGGTTATCCTATTTATACCTGCAATTTCATGCATATTAGATGTGCACTGTGATTGGGCACTCTGACCGTGGCTGACTCGTGTTATGATTCGTATAAGTGAAAGTCATTTGATAAACTTTGTGATCATGGTCATTGGCACATGCCAACTTTGTCAAGGCATTGCGCACAATAGCC
>SZWC01000093.1:214224-282744 GCA_023375785.1 Penium margaritaceum
AAGGCGCTCTCACTGCTTGTGACCTTAGCGGTTGCGTGCGTGAAACTTCCCTAACCAGAGGAGTGGGCCCATAACCCTTTGTTAGCTACTAAGCTAACCACCTCTGGCAGAGAAGCCGCGAAACCGAAAAGCTCACAAAGGTTTTTAGGCCTTCTTCCTTTCTTGACATGTATCATGCACCCCAAACTTAATCAGGCATACACTTCACCTTCAATAGTACTAACGCCTTAGCATTACATCTCAAGAAGAGCTCAAGTCGTCAATACGCAAGAGAGCATCAAGCAAGGATTGATTGATCAGCATGCAAGACAAGTCCTTTTGTAGCTGTCTGTCCAGTCCTAGAACTCAAAAACACATTCCTGGGAAGTGGCCTGAACCAGCCACGTCACCAATAGACTTGCACTGTGGGCTTGACACATAAGCATCCTAGTGTCAAGGTGACAGACCAACCATGTAGCGTCCAAGAAGCTACGGACTTTCTTTCTTGGAAACTTCCACAACAAACAAGATATGCATGGGGCCATGATCGACCTCATGACCTCTCACTTGGCAAAATAAACAAAATGGCCAAGGTAACCACTCACCCACATGGTGTACTCACAGGTCATATCTCACAAGAAACATAGCATAGTTGAGTTACACTACAACGGATCTAGGGGTCATACCTCCACAAGGGGTAGAGCATTCCTGATCCGTCATACAACACTGAACAAGGGGCAAAAACATTCAATAGTCAGTGGCACATGCCAACTTTGTCAAGGAATTGCGCACAATAGCCACACCGAGCCACCAGTATTCTACCTTGTTCATACCTGCAAGGTCACGCCTAGTATATCTGCACTGTGATTGGACACTCTAACCGTGGCTGACTCGTGTTATGATTCATAGCCGTTTAATGTACTTGGTAAACGTTGTGGTCATGGTCACTGGCACATGCCAACTTTGTCAAGGCATTGCGCACAATAGCCGTGCCAAGCCACCGGTTTTTTACCTTGTTTATACCTGCAAGGTCCTGCATATTAGATGTGCGCTTACATTGGACACTCTGACCGTGGCTGACTCGTGTTATGATTCGTAGAAGTTAAAGTCATTTGGTAAACTTTGTGGTCATGGTCAGTGGCACATGCCAACTTTGTCAAGGCATTGCGCACAATAGTCACACTGAGCCACCAGTATTCTACCTTGTTTGCACCTACAAGATCAAGCCTAGTACATCTGCACTGTGATTGGACACTCTGACCGTGGCTGACTCGTGTTATGATCAATATAAGTAAAAGTCACTTGGATATATTTGTGGTCATGGTCAGTGGCACATGCCAACTTTGTCAAGGCATTGCGCACAATAGCCACACCGAGGCACCAGTATTTTACCTTGTTCATACCTGTAAGGTCATGTCCAGTATATATGCACTGTGATTGGACACTCTGACCGTGGCTGACTCGTGTTATGATTCATAGCCGTTGAAGGTACTTGGTAAACTTTGTGGTCATGGTCAGTGGCACATGCCAACTTTGTCAAGGCATTGGACACAATAGCCGTGCCAATCCACCCGTTTTTTACCTTGTTTATACCTGCAAGGTCATGCATATTAGATGTGCGCTGTGATAAGGTGCTCTGACCGTGGCCGGCTCGTGTTACGATTCGTAGAAGTTAAAGTCACATGGTAAACTTTGTGGTCATGGTCAGTGGCACATGCCAACTTTGTCAAGGCATTGCGCACAATAGCCACAGCAAGCCACTAGTATTCTACCTCGTTTGTACCTGCANAAGTAAAAGTCACTTGGATACATTTGTGGTCATGGTCAGTGGCACATGCCAACTTTGTCAAGGCATTGCGCACAATAGCCACAGCAAGCCACTAGTATTCTACCTCGTTTGTACCTGCAAGATCATGCCTAGTACATCTGCACTGTGATTGGACACTCTGACTGTGGCTGACTCGTGTTATGATCAATAGAAGCAAAAGTCACTTGGATTTATTTGTGGTCATGGTCAGTGGCACATGCCAACACTGTCAAGGCATTGCGCACAATAGCCACACCGAGCCACCAGTACTCTACCTTGCTCATACCTGCAAGTTCATGCGTAGTATATCTGCACTATGATTGGACACTCTGATTTTGGCTGACTCGTGTTATGATTCATAGCCGTTTAAGGTACTTGGTAAACTTTGTGGTCATGGTCAGTGGCACATGCCAACTTTGTCAAGGCATTGCGCACAATAGCCATGCCAATCCACTGGTTTTTTAACTTGTTTATACCTGCAAGGTCATGCATATTAGATGTGCACTGTGATTAGGCACTCTGACCGTGGCTGACTCGTATTAGGATTCGTAGAAGTTAAAGTCACTTGGTAAACTTTGTCGTAATGGTCAATGGCACATGCCAACTTTGTCAAGGCATTACACACAATAGCCACACCGAGCCACCAGTATTCTACCTTGTTTATACCTGCAAGGTCAAGCCCAGTATATCTGCAATGTGATTGGACACTCCGACCGTGGCTGACTCATGTAATGATTCATAGCCGTTTAAGGTAATTGGTAAACTTTGTGGTCATGGTCAGTGGCACATGCCAAGTTTGTCAAGGCATTGTGCACAATAGCCGTGCCATGCCACCGGTTTTTACCTGGTTTATACCTGCAAGTTCATGCATATTATATGTGCGCTGTAATTGGGCACTCCTACCGTGGCTGACTCCTGTTATGATTCGTACAAGTTAAATTCACTTGGTAAACTATGTGGTCATGGTCAGTGGCACATGCCAACTTTGTCAAGGCATTGCGCACAATAACCACACCGAGCCACCAGTATTCTACCTTGTTTTTACCTGCAAATTCATGCCTAGTACGTATGCATTGTAATTAGACACTCTGACTGTGGGTGACTCGTGTTATGATCAGTAGAAGTAAACGTCACTAGGATACATTTTTTTGTCATGTTCTGTGCCACATGCCAACTTTGTCAAGACATTGCGCACAATAGCCACGCCGAGCCACCAGTATTCTACTTTGTTTATACCTGTAAGGTCATTCCCAGTATATCTGCATAGTGATTGGACACTCTGACCGTGGCTGACTCGTGTATTGATTCATAGCCGTTTAAGGTACTTGGTAAACGTTGTGGTCATGGTCAGTGGCACATGCGACCTTTGGCAAGGCATTGCACACAATAGCCATGTCAAGCCACCGGTTTGTTTACCTTGTTTATACCTGAAATGTCATGCCTAGTACATCATAACTGTGATTTGGTACTCTGACCGCCGCTTAATCGTGTTATGATTCGTAAAAGTTAAAGTCACTTGGTAAACTTTGTGGTCATGGTCAGTGGCACATGCCAACTCTGTCAAAGCATTCCGCACAATAGCCACACCGAGCCACCAGTATTCTACTTTGTTTATACCTGCAAGTTCATTCCCAGTATATCTGCACTGTGATTGGACAATCTGACCGTGGCTGACTCGTGATACGATACATAGCCGTTTAATGTACTTGGTAACCTTTGTGGTCATGGTCAGTGGAACATGCCAACTTTGTCAAGGCATTGCGCACAATAGCCGTGCCAAGCTACCGGTTTCTTGCCTTGTTTATAACTGCAAGGTCATGCATATTAGATGTGCACTGTGATTGGGCACTCTGAATGTGGCTGACTCGTAGTACGATTCGTACAAGTAAAAGTCACTTGGTGAACATTGTGGTCATGGTCAGCGGCACATGCCAACATTGTCAAGGCATTTCGCACAATAGCCGCGCCAAGCCACCAGTTGTTTACAATGTTTATACCTACAAGGTCATGCATATTAGATGTGCATTGTGATTGGGCACTCTGCCGGTGGCTGAATCCTGTTACGATTCGTAGAAGTTAAAGTCACTTGGTAAACTTTGTGGTCATGGTCAGTGGCACATGCCAACTTTGTCAAGGCATTGCACACAACAGTCACACTGAGCCACCAGTATTCTACCTTGTTTGTACCTGCGATATCATGCATAGTACATCTGCACTGTGATTAGACACTTGGACCGTGGCTGACTCGTGTTATGATCAATAGAAGTAAAAGTCCCTTTGATACATTTGTGGTCATGGTCAGTGGCACATGCCCACTTTGTCAAGGCGTTGCATACAATAGCCACACCGAGCCACCAGTATTCTACCTTGTTTGCACCAGCAAGATCATGCATAGTACACCTGCACTGTGATTAGACACTCTGACCGTGGCTGACTCGTGTTATGATTCATAGCCGTTTAAGGTACTTGGTAAACTTTGTGGTCATGGTCAGTGGCACAAGCCAAGTTTTTGAAGGCATTGCACACAATAGCCATGCCAAGAAATTGGTTTTTTACCCTGTTTATACCTGCAAGGTCATGCATACTATATGTGCACTGTGATTGGGCACTCGGACTGTGGATGAGTCGTGTTACGATTCGTAGAAGTTAAAGTCACTTGGTAAACGTTTTGGTCGTGGTCAGTGGCACATGCCAACTTTGTCAAGGCGTTGCGCACAATAGTCGTGCCACGCCACCGGTATTTACCTCGTTTATGCCTGCAAGGTAATGCATATTAGATGTGCACTGTGATTGGGCACTCTGACTGTGGCTGACTTGTGTTATGATTCGTAGAAGTTAACGTCACTTGCTAAACATTGTGGTCATGGTCAGTGGCACATGCCAACTTTGTCAAGGCATTGCGCACAATAGCCACACCGAGCCACCCGTATTCTACTTTGTTTGAACCTGCAAGATCATGCCTAGTACATCTGCACTGTGATTGGACACTCTGACAGTGGCTCACTCGTGTTATGAACAATCGATGGAAAAGTCACTTGGATACATTTGTGGTCATGGTCAGTGGCACATGCCAACTTTGTCAAGGCATTGTGCAAAATAGCCACACCGAGCCACCAGTATTCTACCTTGGTGATACCTGTAAGGTCATTCCTAGTATATCTGAGCTGTGATTGGACACTCTGACCGTGGCTGACTCGTGTTATGATTAATAACCATTTAATGTACTTGGTAAACTTTGTGGTCATGGTCAGTGGCAAATGCCAACTTTGTCAAGGCATTGCGCACAATAGCCGTGCCAGGCCACCGGCTTTTTACCCTGTTTATTCCTGCAAGGTCATGCATATTAGATGTACGCTGTGATTGGGCACTCTGACCGTGGCTGACTCGTGTTACGATTCGTAGAAGTTAAAGTCACTTGGTAAACTTTGTGGCCATGATGAGTGGCACATGCCAACTTTATCAAGGCATTGCGCACAATAGCCACACCGAGCCGCCAGTATTCTACCTTGTTTGTACCTGCAAGGTCATGCCCAGTATATATGCACTCTGATTGAACACTCTGACCGTGGCTGACTCGTGTTATGATTCATAGCCGTTTAAGGTACTTGGTAAACTTTGTGGACATGGTCAGTGGCACATGCCAACTTTGTCAAGGCATTGCGCACAATAGCATACAAAGCCACCGGTTTTTTTCCTTGTTTATACCTACAAGGTCATGCCTAGTATATCTGAACTGTGATTGGACACTCGGATTGTGGCTGACTCGTGTTACGATTCGTAGAAGTTAATGTCACTTGGTAAACTTTGTGGTCATGGTCAGTGGCACATGCCAACTTTGTCAAGGCATTGCGCACAATAGCCGTGCCAGGCCACCGGCTTTTTACCCTGTTTATTCCTGCAAGGTCATGCATATTAGATGTACGCTGTGATTGGGCACTCTGACCGTGGCTGACTCGTGTTATGATCAATAGAAGTAAAAGTCCCTTTGATACATTTGTGGTCATGGTCAGTGGCACATGCCAACTTTGTCAAGGCATTGCGCACAATAGCCGTGCCAGGCCACCGGCTTTTTACCCTGTTTATTCCTGCAAGGTCATGCATATTAGATGTACGCTGTGATTGGGCACTCTGACCGTGGCTGACTCGTGTTATGATCAATAGAAGTAAAAGTCCCTTTGATACATTTGTGGTCATGGTCAGTGGCACATGCCAACTTTGTCAAGGCATTGCGCACAATAGCCGTGCCAGGCCACCGGCTTTTTACCCTGTTTATTCCTGCAAGGTCATGCATATTAGATGTACGCTGTGATTGGGCACTCTGACCGTGGCTGACTCGTGTTATGATCAATAGAAGTAAAAGTCCCTTTGATACATTTGTGGTCATGGTCAGTGGCACATGCCAACTTTGTCAAGGCATTGCGCACAATAGCATACAAAGCCACCGGTTTTTTTCCTTGTTTATACCTACAAGGTCATGCCTAGTATATCTGAACTGTGATTGGACACTCGGATTGTGGCTGACTCGTGTTACGATTCGTAGAAGTTAATGTCACTTGGTAAACTTTGTGGTCATGGTCAGTGGCACATGCCAACTTTGTCAAGGCATTGCGCACAATAGCCGTGCCAAGCCACCCGTTTTGTACCTTGTTTAATACTGCAAGGTAATGCCTAGAACATCTAAACTGTGATTGGGCACTCTGACTGTGGCTGACTCATGTTAAGATTCGTAGAAGTTAAAGTCACTTGGTAAACTTTGTGGTCATGGTCAGTGGCACATACCAACTTTGTCAAGGCATTGCGCACAGAAGCCGTGCCAAGCCACCAGTTTTTTTCCTTGTTTATGCATGCAAGGTCATGCCTAGTGTTTCTGAACTGTGATTGGGCACTCTGACTGTGGCTGTCTTGTGTTATGTTTCGTAGAAGCCAATGTCACTTGGTAAGCTTTGTGGTCATGGTCAGTGGCACATGCCAACTTTTTCAAAGCATTGCGCACAATAACCACACCGAGCCACCAGTATTCTACTTTGTTTGTACCTGCAAGATAATGCCTAGTACATTTGCACTGTGATTGGACATTTGACCGTGGCTGACTCGTGTTATGATTAATAGAATAAAAAGTCACTTGAATATATTCGTGGTCATGGTCAGTGGCACGTGCCAACTTTGTCAAGGCATTACGCAAAATCACCAACTGAGCCACCAGTATTCTACCTTGTTTATACCTGCAAGGTCATGCCCAGTATATCTATACTGTGATTTGACACTCTGACCGTGGCTGACTCGTGTTGTGATTCATAGCCGTTTAAGGTACTTGGTAAACTTTGTGGTCATGGTCAGTGGCACATGCCAACTTTGTCAAGGCATTGCGCACAATATCCACACCGAGCCACCAGTATTATACCTTGTTTATACCTGCAAGGTCATGCCCAGTATATCTGCACTGTGATTGGACACTCTGACCGTGGCTAACTCGTGTTATGATTCATAGCCGTTTAATGTACTTGGTAAACTTTCTGGTCATGGTCAGTGACACATGCCAACTTTGTCAAGGCATTGCGCACAATAGCCGTGCCAAGCCACCAGTTTTTTACCCTGTTTATACCTGCAAGGTCATGCATATTAGATGTGCGCTGTGATAGGGCACTCTGACCGTGGCTGACTCGTGTTACGATTCGTGGAAAATAACGTCACTTGGTAAACTTTGCGGCCATGGTGAGTGGCAGATGACAACTTTATCAAGGCATTGCGCACAATAGCCACACCGAGCCACCAGTATTCTACCTTGTTTGCACCTGCAAGATCATGCCTATTACATCTGCACTTCGATTGGACACTCTGATCGTGGCTGGCTCGTGTTGTGATGAATAGAAGTAAAAGTCACTTGGATACATTTGTGGTAATGGTCAGTGACACATGCCAGCTTTGTCAAGGCATTCCGCACAATAGCCACAGCGAGCCACCAGTATTCTACCTTGTTTGTACCTGCAAGGTCATGCCTAGTATGTCTTCAATGTGATTTGACACTCTGGCCGTGGCTGACTTGTGTCATGATTCATAGCCGTTTAAGGTACTTGGTAAACTTTGTGGTCATGGTCAGTGGCACATGCAACCTTTGTCAAGGCATTGCGCACAAAAGCCGTGCCAAGCCACCTGTTTTTTTCCTTGTTCATACCTGCAAGGTCATGCATAGTACATCTGAATGGTGATTTGGCACTCTGACTTTTGCTGACTCGTGTTACTGTTCGTAGAAGTTAAACTCACTTGGTAAACTTTGTGGTCATCGTCAGGGGCACATGCCAACTTTGGTAAGGCATTGCGCACAATAGCCACTCGAGCCACCAGTTTTCTACCTTTTTTATACCTGTTAGGTCATGCCCAGTACATCTGCACTGTGATTGTACACTCTGACCGTGGCTGACTCGTGTTATGATTCATAGCCGTTTAAGGTTCTTGTTAAACTTTGTGCCCATGATCAATGGCACATGCCAAATTTGTCCAGGCATTGCGCACAATAGCCCTGCCAAGCCACCAGCTTTTTACCTTGTTTATACCTGCAAGGTCATGCCTAGTACATCTCAACTGCGATTGAACACTCTGACTGTGGCTGACTCGTGTTACGATTTGTAGAAGTTAAAGTCACTTGGTAAACTTTATGGTCATGGTCAGTGGCACATGTCAACTTTGTCAAGGCATTGCGCACAATAGCCGTGCCAAGACACCGGTTATACCTGCAAGGTCATGCATATGCGATGTGCACTGTGATTGGGTACTCAGACTATGGCTGACTCGTGTTACGATCCGTATAAGTTAAAGTCGCTTACTAAACTTTGTGGTCATGGTCAGTGGCACATGCCAACTTTGTTAAGACATTGAGCACAATACCCAAACTCAGCCACTAGTATCATGCCTAGTACATCTGCACTGTGATTGGAAACTCTGACTGTGGCTGACTCGTGTTATGATCAATAGAAGTAAAAGTCACTGGGATACATTTGTGGTCATGGTCAGTGGCACATGCCAACTTTGTCAAGGCATTGCACACAATAGCCACACCGACCCACCAGTATAATACCTTATTCATACCTACAAGGTCATGTGCAGTATATCTGCAAGGTGATTGGACACTCTGACCGTGGCTGAAACGTGTTATGATTCATAGCCGCTTAAGGTACTTGGTAAACTTTGTGGTCATGGTCAGTGGCACATGCCAACTTTGTTAAGACATTGAGCACAATACCCAAACTCAGCCACTAGTATCATGCCTAGTACATCTGCACTGTGATTGGAAACTCTGACTGTGGCTGACTCGTGTTATGATCAATAGAAGTAAAAGTCACTGGGATACATTTGTGGTCATGGTCAGTGGCACATGCCAACTTTGTCAAGGCATTGCACACAATAGCCACACCGACCCACCAGTATAATACCTTATTCATACCTACAAGGTCATGTGCAGTATATCTGCAAGGTGATTGGACACTCTGACCGTGGCTGAAACGTGTTATGATTCATAGCCGCTTAAGGTACTTGGTAAACTTTGTGGTCATGGCCAGTGGCGCATGCCAAATTTGTGAAGGCTTTGCGCACAATAGCCATGCCAAGCCACCGGTTTTTTACCTTGTTTATGCCTGAAAGGTCATGCCTAGTACATCTGAAATGTGATTGGGCACTCTGACTGTGGCGGACTCGTGTTACGATTCGCAGAAGTTAAAGTCACTTGGTAAACTTTGTTGTCACGGTTAGTGGCACATGCCAACTTTGTCAAGGCACTGCGCACAATAGCCGTGACAAGAAACTGCTTTTTACCCTGTTTATACCTGTAATGTCATGCATACTAGATGTGCACTGTGATTGGGTACTCTGACTGTGGCTGACTCGTGTTATGATTTATAGAAGTTAAAGTCACTTGGTAAACTTTGTGGTCATGGTCAGTGTTACATGCTAACTTTGTCAAGGCATTGCGCACAATAGCCACACCGAGCCACCAGTATTATACCTTGTTTGCACCTGCAGGATCATGCCTAGTACATCTGCACTGTGATTGGACACTCTGACCATGGCTGACTCGTGTTATTATCAATAGAAGTAAAAGTCACTTGGATACATTTGTGGCCATGGTCAGTGGCACATGCCAACTTTGTCAAGGCATTGCGCACAATAGCCACACCGAGCCACCAGTATTCTACCTTGTTCATACCTGCAAGGTCATGCGCAGTATATCTGCACTGTGATTGGACACTCTGACCGTGGTTGAAACGTGTTATTATTCATAGCCCTTTAAGGTACTTGGTAAACTTTGTTGTCATAGTCAGTGGCACATGCCAACTTTGTCAAGGCATTGGGCACAATATCCATGCCAAGCCACCGGTTTTCTAACTTGTTTATACCTGCAAGGTCATGCATATTAGTTGTGCACTGTGATTGGGCACTCTGACCGTGGCTGACTTGTGTTACTATTCGTAGAAGTTAAAATCACTTGGTAAACTTTGTGGTCATGGTCAGTGGCACATGCCAACTTTGTCAAAGCATTGCGCACATTAGCCGTGCCAAGCCACCGGTTTGTAATGTGGTTTATACCTGCAAGGTCATGCCTAGTACATCTGAACTATGATTGGGCACTCTAACTATTGCTGACTCGTGTTACAATCCGTAGAAGTTAAAGTCACATGGTAAACTTTGTGGTCATGGTCAGTGGCACATGCCAATTTTGTCAAGGCAATGCGCAGAATAGCCGTGCCAAGACACCGGATTTCTACCCTGTTTATACCTGCAAGGTCATGCATATTAGATGTTCACTGTGATTGGGTACTCTGACCGTGGCAAGCTTGTGTTATGATTCGTAGAAGTTAAAGTCACTTGGTAAACGTTGTGGTCATGGTCAGTGGCACATGCCAACTTTGTCAAGGCATTACGCACGATGGCCGTGCCAAGCCACCGGTTTTTTACCTTGTTTATACCTGCAAGGTCATGCCTAGTACATCTGAACTGTGAGTGGGCACTTTTACTGTGGCTTCCTCGTGTTACGATTCGTAGAAGTTGAAGTCACTTGGTAAACTTTGTGGTCATGGTCAGTGGCACATGCCAACTTTGTCAAGGCATTGCGCACAATAGCCACACCGAGCCACCAGTATTCTACCTCGTTTGCACCTGCAAGATCATGCCTAGTACATCTGCACTGCGATTGGACACTCTGACCGTGGCTGACTCGTGTTATGATCAATAGAAGTAAAAGTCTCTTGGATACATTTGTGGTCATGGTCAATGGCTCGAGGACAGTCAAAATTCCGATTGGAGGTCCGCGAAAAGGTTTCTACCAACATCAGTCCTCATCACCAAACTCGATAATTAACTCATCAAAACAGACCCCAAAGGTGCAAGGGGCACCACCACTACGTAAAGGGACATCTGCGCCTCCGGAATGGTGTTTTGATGGGTCCTTGATGTGTGAAGGCGCATCGGCAAGCGACGTGGTGGGCGCCGCCATGTGAGCGGCTATGGTTTGGGGTGCTGCGCTTTGACTAACGTAGCAGGAGATACGATTATCTGAATCGCGCATGGTTTGGTGCGTTGGAGAGCACATGACTATCCCTACACATGTTTATATCATGTCCATTTCCAAAAACCAATGCCAAATCGCGTTATTCCATTCGTAAACGTGACTGTCTCACAACTGTCTTCCACTTCGAGAAACATAGCGTGAGGCAACCAAAAATCTCACACTTTGACTCCGACCCTGCATTAAAGAAGCCGTGAACGGAGAAGACCCGTCAGGCCACGTTGGAATTGCCACCACACAGTTTCCCAACAAAGGGTTATGGGCCCACTTTGCTGACCGGTCTATACATTGCTCACGACTTTCGCGGTGGACGGACTTGTCATCGGGGACGACATCGCCATCAAACTCTAAGATCCCGGATTGCCGTCGCCTGCCGTCAACTACCAAGAAGCTTCCTATCGCCTACCATCTGCTGTCTCTCAGCATAACCGCCTTCGCCAGCATCCTCTCATCCTTCATGTCGTCTCATCAGTTCCATCTGCTACTTCCTCGCCGCCATCCCCATTCCGCCCGTTGTCCATCATCTCGAGCCGCCTTCTCGCATCACCTTCTCGCCTTGTCATCAGCTGCAGCCAAAACTGCCGCTGTCAGGATACCGGACACCACCAGTCTTCCTAATCCCATTTCCGAGCCAAGTGGGGAACAAGCCGTCACTCTCCTGACATCAGCGGTGTAGTATCCCTGCCCGCTGTCTGACTCACTCTGTTGCAGCCAACTTCTTGTAGCTGACAGGATATCGGACACCACCAGTCTTCTTGCTCCCACTTCCAAGCCAACTAGGGAACAAGCCATCACTCTCCTGAACGCAGAAGAAGTAGCTGTGTCACTCTGCCCAACTTCCGTACCGCGTCTCATCTCGGCTCTCTCCGCTCGAGTTGCTCCCTGTCTCCTGTCTTCTCCATCATCATCTGCCTCCAGCATTCACTCCTCGCATCGTCCTCATTCGCCTCCATCATCCCTCCTCCAGCTCCATCAGGCGCTCGTTTCTTCCTTGTCTTCACCTCTCCATCATCAGCATCCTCCGCGCCGCCTTCGCATCCATCATCGTCATCAACAGCATCCTTTCGCGCACGTGGTTCCGCCCTTGCGCCCACTCATCAATCGATAGTTTTCCTCCGCTTCCGCAAATCGTTTTCAGCTCGGCACAAGGATCCGCCCGGTCGCATCGCCTTTTCCACGACGACCTACGCCCACGCCAAAACTTTCTCAGCGTACGCGGTTTGCCCCTGCGCCCACTCATCAATCAATCATTTCCTCAGCTTTGCTTTGCTCTCAGCTCCGCACAAGGATCCGCCCGGTCGCATCGCCTTTTCCGCGACGACTTGCGCCCACGCCTAAAACTTCATGCAGCGCACGCGGTTCGTCCCTGCGCCCACTCATCAATCAATCGCCTCCGCAATCACTTCCAGCTCGGCACAAGGATCCGCCCGGTCGCATCGCCTCTCCCGCGACGACCTGCGCCCACGCCGACACTTCCTTCAGCGCACGCGGTTTGCCCCTGCGCCCACTCCATCATCCATCACTTCTCCCATGTCATCCGCTTCCGCTCTGCTCGGCATACGGATCCGCCTGGTCGCATCACCTATTTTGTGACGGCCTGCGCCCACACCGAAAACATCAGTCACGCACGTGGTTTCTCCCCTGTGCCTACTCCATCATCAATCGTCCCTCGCCATCTACATCATCTTTAGCTCGACACAAGGATCCGCCCGGCCGTATTGTCTGACGGCCTGCGCCCACGCTGAAAACATCCGTCGCGCACATGGTTCCACCTCTTGCGCCCACTCCATCATCAGTCGCCTCTCCGCCATCATCCCCCGCCATCATCCGCCTTCAGCATTCGCTCGGCACACGGACCCGCCGGGCCGCATCACCTATTGAGTGACGTCTTGCACATCCACCACCGTCTCCGTACTTTTCATCTACAGTTGCCTCTTTTCTCTCCTCCACCCTGTTCTGCCCTTCTCACTCATATCCACTCCCGTACAGGGATACAGCAGGCCAGCTGAGGAAGGGCCTATCCTGTGGTTGACACAAAGTGACAGTATCATCCTTTCTCTCTCCCTTTCACATGGCTCTCTTCTGGGAGACATGTGTCATACTCGAAGAAGATGGAAGCAGTGTTGTTGATTGGGAAAATCAAGTGCTCACTCTAGCACGGAGAACACCCATCAACCAATACAATACAACATGGCGCAGCTTCTGACCAGACATTACGAACACCTTCGCTCGCCATATCGCCCCATCCCAGACTATGATGACGCCTTCTTCAACGTCTACCGTCTGCTTCGAGGGCTGCTCCATCCTTCGTACCGTCATCACCAACTGAAAGCCAAATCCATCCCTGAACTGTGGCATCGTATCCTGCAGCAAGCCTGGAGGAAACGGTGGGTTGCAACCACGCGCAAGAACAACGACAGTTTTCCAGAGATCACTATAAGAGTGCGCGTTCTGCGTACCACCTCTCATTCCTCTATAGCACAAGCATGGGCAAAAGAGGTGTACGAGGCCTTGTACCCCGAACTCCTACATGGCTACGGAATCACTGATGCCCTACATGGAAATCTGACCTACCTGGGGCCAACAGTTTCTGATGAAACCCTCCGTCTATACCAGGAGCAGGTTAACCGGGAAGTCAGGGAAGGACTTAAACGAGTCCTTGGACGAAAACTTCATCAGCTGGTGGATGACTTCCCTTCCGACCTCGGGGAAATGTGGAGCAACCTTCTGCTACATTGTGGAGTAGAACGCTCACCCATGTGGGAGGACACATACTACCACTAACACAAGAGGTCGCCCTCCTTCAAATCTTGTCAGATTCACGGGGGGTGTTGGAAGTCAGAATCTGACAAGCCAACTCTCTCGGAGAATATCGGAGCTCTTAATAATGGTTCAGGTCCAAGACCGAGCCACCTTGACCTAACGGCTCTCGGTCAGACTGACCGTTGAGTTCGATGTGTTAAGTCATCCCATAATAAAGTGACATCTGTCACCCGCGTCCGGCTAGCGGAGAGAAGACGTTGCTCATGTGCTCTGTTCTGTCCTTTTAATACCGAGGATGTTCATTCCCTCAAGCTAACCAGAACAGTTATGCTCATCCTCTTCCCCTTTGGTTCCGCGGCTTCGCCGCTGTGTCTTCGCTTTGCTCGCCCCTTGCATTTTGCGTCTTCGCCAACCCCTCTCAACACTTCGTTCCGTCACTCTCGCTCCTCAGCTCAGCTCTCTCTCTTTCACATCAACCTGTCTACCTCCGCTACCTCACGTCTCAGTCTCTATCAGCCCCCACGACTAACGCCTCGGACCGCTCTCGCCTACGTCACTCTGCTGACGTACGGTTGCATGTCCCGATGCTTCTGCTTGCTTCTCCTGTCGCTGCTCTCATGTCTGCATTCTTTTGACAGCTCGGTGTGGCTATTGTACACAATGCCTTGACAAATTTGGCATGTGCCACTGACCATGAACACAAATGTATCCAAGTCACTTTTACTTCTATTGATCATAACACGAGTCAGCCACATTGAGAGTGTCCAATCAAAGTGCAGATGTACTAGGCATGATCTTGCAGTTTCAAACAAGGTAGAATACTGGTGGCTTGGTGTGGCTATTGTGCGCAATGCCTTGAGAAAGTTGGCATGTTCCACTGACCATGACCACAAAGTTTACCAAGTGACGTTTACTTCTATTGATCATAACACGAGCAGGCCACGGTCAGAGTTGTCGGAATACTGAAGTCAACACTGGCAATCCCTCTCGAATAAAACCGAGTTCTCAATAAATGGTTCAGGGTCGGTATCGAACCCACAAAACCACCTCGCCAACGGATTGTCAGTCACGGTCAGCGACTTAAAGGCGAGGCGCCCCTAATAACCGCGACCACGTCACAGTCGCGTCCGGCTAGTGAAGAAGAAGCCCTTGCATTATCTTTGTCCTGTTCTGTGAGATGTTACTAAGGATGTTCATTCCCTCAGAGCTAACCAGAATAGTTTTGCACATCCTGTTCCCCTTTGGTTCCGCGGCTTCGCCGCCATATCTTCGCTCTGCTTGTCCCTCGCACTTCCTGTCTTTGCCACCTCTCAACGCTTCGCTCCGCCACTCTCGCTCCTTCACTCAGCTCTCATACCTCGCCAATCATCACTCCCCTCGTCTACACTCTCTCTCACATCAACCTGTCTACCTCGGCTACCTCGCTTCTCAGCCTCTACCTGCTCTCGCGACTAACTCCTCGGACCACTCCCGCTTGCATCACTCTGCTCACGTACACGTGCATGTCCATTGCTTCTGCTTACTTCTACTACCGCCGTGCTCATGACTGCATGCTTCTGACATGGTATCAGAGCTTCACGCAACATCACCTGGAGTCCCGTGACCGCGTCATCGCTCTGCCGACACCCCTGCCTCGCTACTTCGACTCACATTCTCCAGCCGCTGATACCGCCGTCTCGTGCCTCCTCGCTTCATTTGCAGCTAACATTAGCATCTCTTCCTGATGAGTTATCTATGGTGAAGAAATGCCTCGTCGTCCTAAGAAGGCACTGTGCCCATTTCCGCGCCCGTGGCTAATAACCGGTGACAAAGTCGCCCACATCAGCCGCAAGCAACTCTCGAGCCGCTGCCTGCCGTGAACTACCAAGAAGCTTCCTGCTCTCTACCATCCGCTGCCTCTCATCACATCTGCCTCCGCCAGCATCTTCCTCCCTTTCATCCTGCCTCATCATCCTCATCTGCTTCTTCCTCGTCGCTATCTCCAGTCCGCCCGCGTCCATCATCCCGAGCCGCCTTGTCACATCGCCTCCTCACCTTGTCAGCAGCTGCAGCCAAAGCTGCCGCTGCCATGATATCGGACACCACCAGTCTTCCTGCTCCCATTTCCGAGCCAACTGGGGAACAAGCCGTCACTCTCCTGGCATCAGTAGTCTAGTGTCCCTGCTTGCTGCCTGACTTCCTCTGGCGCAGCCAACTTCTTCCAGCTGACAGGACATTGGACACCACCAGTCTTCCTGCTCCAACTTCCGAGCCAACTGGGGAACAAGCCGTCACTCTCCTGAATGCGAGAAGAAGTGGTTGTGTCGCCTCCACCTGCCGCATCGCATCTCATCTCCGCTCGCGTCGCTTTCTGCCTCCCGTCTTCTTCAGCATCATCAGCCTTCAGCTTCCACTCCTTGCTTCATCCTCATATGCTGTCATCAGCCCTCCTCGACCTCCTCAATCCAGCCTCCTCAGCTTCATCAACCGCCCGTTCTTGCCTCATCTTTGCCTCCTCCGTCATCATCATCATCCTCCCTGTCTCCGCATTGCCTTCTCCTCATCATCAGCATCCTCCGCGCCGCCTTCCATCCATCATCCGCATCAGCATCATCTACTCGTGCACGTGGTTCCGCCCCTGCGCCCACTCATCAATCAATCACTTCCTCCGCCTCCGCATCGCCTTCAGCTCGGCACAAGGATCCGCCTGGTCGCATCACCTTTTTCCGCGACGACCTGCGCCCACGCCGATACTTCCTTCAGCGCACGTGGTTTCGCCCCTGCGCCCACTCGTCAATCAAATGGTTTCCTCTGCCTCCGCATCAGCTCCGTACAATGATCTGCCCGGTCGCATCGCCTTTCCGCGACGACCTGCGCCCACGCCGAAAACTTCGCAGCGAACGAGGTTTCGCCCCTGCGCCCACTCATCCATCAATCATTTCCTCTGCTTTAGCATCAACCTCAGCTCGGCACAAGGATCCGCCCGGTCGCATCGCCTTTCCGTGGCGACCTGCGCCCGCGCCGTACCCTCCATCAGCGCACGTGGCCCGCCCCTGCGCCCAACTCGCTATCCATCATTACTCCGCTGTCATCTGCTTCCACTTGGCACAACGATCTGCCTGGTCGCATCGCTTGACCAGGGAAGGCCTGCGCCCACGCCGAAAACTATCCATCGCACATGTGGTCTCACCCCTGCGCCAACTCACTCATCAACCATCGCTCCCCTCATTTGCGGCACACCACACCCAACCACCCGCACTTGCAGCCGAAGAACAGTCCAACGAGGCCAGTACACACGAACCGGATACCACTCGTCTCCGTGCTCAAGCTAACCGGTGGAACAAGTCGCTGTATCCGTGAAACGGATTGCCCAAACAGACTGCAACTCTCTGCATCCCCTTGGAACTCACAGAGTCTGCAATGGCAGAGCACTCTCTGAGCATTGCGTCGTGGCACCGTCCTCCATCCCCTGCACCCACTACCCCCACCATCATCTCCAAGGGACCATACCAAGGAGAATGAGCTCTCGATGGTGTCCTCTTGGAACAACACTCTCATCAAGGTCAACTCAGCAACTAACCTTGATGAATCAGCGGTTCCTCTTGGCACTCCCTACACTGGAACAGACTTTGAGCAACAACACGATCGGTGCTCTCCTTCGTGTCCAACCGTCAGTGAAGCCGATCTTCTTCATTGACTGTTCAACACCCAACAGAGCACTAATCGACGTTGGCACTCATCTTCCAGAGTGCTTACGGAGCTCCCCCCAACTGCACAGGAAAAGAGATGGTTCCACAAACTACCGTCAATGGAGATTTGAACTTCTCCTCAACCTGGGACGACTTCAGTTCCCCAAGTTCAACCTCCGACAGGTACTGCTTGGCCCCCTCGACTCAATACTCCTTCTCGATACGGATTGGGTTGAAGCACTTCTGAAGGAGGCACTCATCCTCACCACTCATCACTCTCTTTACCCACTTATCTGGTCAAATGAAGAACTCTCTGAGGTCTGGCAAGCCCTGTATCTGTCATGTGCATCATCTCCTCTCCAGCGTTGACTTCAAGGGGGGCTGTCCAAATATTGAAGTCAACACTGGCAATCCCTCTCGAATAAAACCGAGTTCTCAAGAAATGGTTCAGGTTTGGTATCGAGCCCACAGAACCACCTCGCCAACGGATTGTCGGTCACGGTCAGTGACTTAAAGGCGAGGCGCCCCTAATAACCGCGACCATGTCGCAGTCGCGTACAGCTAGCGAAGAAGAAGCCGTTGCATTATCTTTGTCCTCATCTGTGATATATTGCCGAGGATGTTCATTCCCTCAAAGTTAACCAGAACAGTTCTGCACATCCTGTTCCCCTTTGATTCTGCGGCTTCGCCGCCGTGTCTTCGCTCTGCTTGTCCCTCGCACTTCATGTCTTTGCCACCTCTCAACGCTTCGCTCCGTCACTCTCGATCCTTCGCTCAGCTCTCATACCTCGCCAATCATCACTCCCCTCGTCTGCACTCTCTCTCACATCAACCTGTCTACCTCGGCTACCTCGCTTCTCAGCCTCTACCTGCTCTCGCGACTAACTCCTCGGACCGCTCCCGCTTGCGTCACTCTGCTGACGTACACGTGCATGTCCATTGGTTTTGCTTGCTTCTACTACCGCCGTGCTCATGACTGCATTATTCTGACAAGAGTGTCCAATCACAGTGCAGACGTACTAAGCATGATCTTGCATGTGCAAACAAGGTAGAATAATGGTGGCTTGGTGTGGCTATTGTGCGCAGTGCCTTGACAAAGTTGGCATGTGCCACTGACCATGACCACAAAGTTGACCAAGTGACTTTAACTTTTACAAATCGTAACACAAGTCAGCCACAGTCAGAGTACCCAATCACAGTTTAGATGTACTAGGCATGACCTTGCAGGTATGAACAAGGTAAAAAACCGGTATGTCAAGGCATTGTGCGCAATGCCTTGACAAATTTGGCATGTGCCACTGACCATGACCACAACGTATACCAAGTACCGTAAACGCCTATGAATCATAGCACGAGTCAGCCACGGTCAGAGTGTCCAATCACAGTGCAGATATACTGGGCATGATCTTGCTGGTGCAAACAAGGTAGAATACTAGTGGCTCGGTGTGCCTATTATGCGCAATGCCTTGACAAAGTTGGCATGTGCCACTGACCATGACCACTAATGTATCCAAGTGACTTTTACTTATACTGATCAAAACATGAGGCAGCCACGATCAGAGTATCCAACCACAATGCAGATGTACTAGGCATGATCTTGCAGGTACAAACAAGAATACTGGTGGCTTGGTGTGGTCATTGTGCGCAGTGCCTTGACAGAGCTGGCATGTGCCACTGACCATGACCACAATGTTTACCAAGTGACCTCTACAAATCGTAACACGGGTCAGCCACGGTCAGAGTGCCCAATAACAGTTCAGATGTACTAGGCATGACCTTGCAGGTACAAACAAGGTAAAAAACCGGTGGCTTGGCACGGCTATTGTGTGCAATGTCTTGACAAAGTTGGCATGTGCCACTAACCAAGACCACAACGTATACCAAGTACCTTAAACGACTATGAATCATAACACGAGTCAGCCAAGGTCAGAGTGTCCAAACACAGTGCAGATACACTGGGCATGACCTTGCAGGTACAAACAAGGTAGAATACAGGTGGCTCGGTGTGGCTATTGTGCGCAATGCCTTGACAAAGTTGGCATGTGCCACTGACCATGACCACAAATGTATCAATGTGACTTTTACTTCTATTGATCATAACACGAGTCAGCCACGGTCAGAGTATCCAATCACAGTACTGATGTACTAGGCATGACCTTGCAGGTACAAACAAGGTACAATACTGGTGGTTTGGTATGGCTATTGCGTGCAATACCTTGACAAAATTGGCACGTGCCACTGACCATGACCACAAATGAATCCAAGTGACTTTTACTTCTGTTGATCATAATACGAGTCAGCCACGTTCAGAGTGTCCAATCACAATGGAGATGTACTAGGCATGACCCTGCAGGTACAAACAAGGCCTAATACTGGTAGATCGGCGTGGCTATTGTGCACAATGCCTTGACAAAGTTGGCATGTGCCACTGACCATGACCACAAAGTTCACCAAGTGACTTTAAATTCTACGAATCGCTTGAGTCAGCCAAAGTCAGAGTGCCCAATCACAATTCAGATGTACTAGGCATAACCTTGCAGGTATGAACAAGGTAAAAAAATGGTGGCTTGGCACGGCTATTGTGCGCAATGTCTTGACATAGTTGGCATGTGCCACTGACCATGACCACAAAGCTTACTAGATACCTTAAAGGGCTATAAATCATAACATGACTTAGCCACGGTCAGAGTGTCCAATCACAGTGCTCATATAATGGGCATGACCTTACAGGTATAAAAAAGGTAGAATACTGGTGGCTCAGTGTGCCTATTGTGTGCATTGCCTTGACAATGTTGGCATGTGCCACTGACCATTACCACAAATGTATCCAAGTGACTTTTTCTTCTATTGACCATAACACGAGTCAGCCACGGTCAGAGTGTCCAATCACAGTGCAGATGTACCAAGCATGATCTTGCAGTTGCAAACAAGGTAAAAACGGGTGGCTTGGCACGGCTATTATGCGCAATGCCTTCACAAAGTTGGCATGTGCCACTGACCATGACCACAAAGTTTACCAAGTACCTTAAGCGGCTATGAATCATAACACGAGTCAGCCTCCGTCAGAGTGTCCAATCACAGTGCAGATATACTGGGCATGACCTTGCAGGTATAAACAAGGTACAATACTGGTGGCTCGGTGTGGCTATTGTGCGCAATGCATTGACAAAGTTTGCATTTTCCATTGACCATGACCACAAATGTATCAAAGTGAATTTAATTCATAGATTGGGAACACCAAGTATCACATAGCAAGCACAAGAGGCTTCAATACGTTGTGGCACGGTGTGGAGACCATGCAGGATGATCAACCAAAGTGGGCATATGTCACTGACCATGACCAAATACTTTCACTAAGTGTGGTAAACTTTGACAACTCATAACACGAGTCACAAATGCTCAGGGTGCAAGATAATGGTTTGTGAATACTAGATATCGACTAGCAAGTACAAATGCATTCAATATGTAGTGGTACAACGTGGCTTCAATGAACAGTGACTAACCAAAGTATGCATATGTCACTAACCATGACCAATGGAAATTCACAGTGTGCGGTCAACGAAAAAAACGCATAACACGAGTCACAAATGGTCAGAGTGGAAAACAATGGGTTGCAAACACTATTTATCAACTAGCAAGTACGAAGACCTTCAACAAGCAGTGGCACGGCATGGCTAGCGTGCACAGTGACCAACCAAAGGATGCATACGTCGCTGACTACGACCGAATAAGTCCACTATGTGTGGTCAACAGTGACAACTCATAACACGAGTCACAAATGGTCAGAGGGATAGACAATGGTTTGGGAAGCCTATGTATTGACTAGAAAGGACAAGGAACTTCAATACATAGTGGCACGATGTGGGTAATATGCACACCAAACAACCAAACTAGGCATATGTCACTGATCATGACCACATAATTTCAGTATGGGTGGTCAACGTTGACCAACCATAACACGAGTCACAAACGGTCAGGATAGGAAACAATGATATGGGAATGTCGGTTCTCAACTACCAAGTACAACGACCTTCACTCAGTAGTAGCACGATGTGGCTACCATGCACAATGACCGACCAAAGTAGGCATATGTACTGCCTTTGACCAAAGAAATCCGCTGTGTGTGGTCAACGCTGACAACTCATAATACGAGTCACAAATGATCAGAGGGGGAAACAATGGTTTCGGAACACCAAGTATCACATAGCTAGCACAAGGGGCTTCAATACGTTGTGGCACGGTGTGGAGACCATGCACGATGACCAACCAAAGTAGGCATATGTCACTGACCATGACCAAATAATGTCACTGAGTGTGGTAAACTTTGACAACTCAGAACACGGGTCACAAGTGGTCAGGGTGGAAGGTAATGGTTTGTGAATACTAGTTATCGACAAGCAAGTACAAATACCTTCAATATGTAGTGGCACAACGTGGCTTCAATGCATAGTGACCAACCAACGTATGCATATGTCACAAACCATGATGAAAAGTATTTCACAATGCGTGAGCAAGGTTGAAAACGCATAACATGAGTCACAAATGGTCAGAGGGGAAAAAAATGGTTTGGGAACACTAGTTATCAACTAGCAAGTACAAAGACTTTCAACAAGCAGTGGCACGGTATGGCTAGCGTGCACAGTGACCAACCAACGGATGCATACGTCACTGACTACGACCGAATAAGTCCACTATCTGTGGTCAACATTGACAACTTGTAACACGAGTCACAAATGGTGAGAGGGAGCGACAACGGTTTAAGACGCCCATGTAATGACTAGAAAAGACAAAGAACTTCAATACGTAGTGGCACGGTGTGGCTAATATGCACACCAAACAACCAGACTAGGCATATGTCAGATGATGTCCATAGAATTTCAATATGGGTGGTCAACGTTGACCAACCAGAACACGAGTCACAAACGGTCAGGAGATGAAACAATGCTATGGAAATATCGGTTCTGAACTACCAAGTACAACGACCTTCTGTCAATAGTAGCATGGTGTGGCTACAATGCACAATGACCGACAAAGGTAGGCATATGTACTACCTTTGACCAAAGAAATCCGCTGTGTGTGGTCAACGTTGACAACTCATAATACGAGTCACAAATGGTCAGAGGGGGGAAAGAATGGTTTGGGAACACCAAGTATCAAATAGCAAGCACAAGGGGCTTCAATACGTTGTCGCACGGTGTGGAGACCATGCACGATGACCAACCAAAGTAGGCACATGTCACTGACCATGACCAAATACTGTCACTAAGTGTGGTAAACTTTGACAACTCATAACACGAGTCACAAATGGTCAGAGGGGGGAAAGAATGGTTTGGGAACACCAAGTATCAAATAGCAAGCACAAGGGGCTTCAATACGTTGTCGCACGGTGTGGAGACCATGCACGATGACCAACCAAAGTAGGCACATGTCACTGACCATGACCAAATACTGTCACTAAGTGTGGTAAACTTTGACAACTCATAACACGAGTCACAAATGGTCAGGGTGGAAGAGAATGGTTTGTGAATACTAGTTATCCACTAGCAAGTACAAATACCTTCAATATGTAGTGGCACAATGTGGCTTCAATGCACAGTGACCAACCAAAGTATGCATATGTCACGAACCATGACCAACAAATGTCACTTCATGTGGTCAACGTTGAAAATGCATAACATGAGTCACAAATGGTCAGAGGGGGAAACAATGGTTTCAAAACGCTATGTATCTTCTAGCAAGTACAAATACGGCTGGTCAATCGGAGCAATGGTTGAGAGGTTATTCAAGCTCAAATCTGCAAAAATTGAAATTCCGTCTACGTCAATTTTTTATGAATAAACTAACTTCGCTATCATTCATACTTTTCAAAACTACCCTCTAATCTTACACCCCCTTATTTTATGCCCTTTACCCATATGAACCCTTACAATGTCATTTGGACATCATATGAACACCGTGCGAGTTGGCTTAGTGCTTATAAAGTTACATTATGGAGCGATAGGTCCTAGGTTTGAATCCTCGTACGCGCAATATAGAATAGGCTTGCGACCTGGGGGAGGGGGGACGGCCTTGTTGTGATACCTCAACTCTACCTTCGAGCCTAAGCCGTGGGGGGGTAGGAAGTGTCATAATGCGGTCGCAAATCTGTCCTCCAGGTCCTCCACATAACATCCCTCTAGGGGGGGGTGGGGGTTGGGAGGGAGTATTCCAGTGAAGGCACCTTTGCGTAACAAATCAACCAAATCCGACCTGGTGACAAAGGGAGAAACCTTTTGTTATTTATTGACTAGCAAGTGCAAAGCCTTTCAACAAGTAGTGGAACGGTGTGGCTACCATGCACAATGACCAATCAGATTAGGCATGTGCCACTTACCATGACCAAATAATTTTACTATGTGTGGTCAACGTTGACAACCCATCATATGGGTCACGATTTTTCAGAGGGGGAAACAATGGGTTGGGAATACTAGATGCCAACTACCAAGTACAGCGACCTTCAGTCAGTAGTAGCACGGTGTGGCTACCATGCACAATGACCGACAAAAGTAGGCATATGTACTGCCTTTGTCCAAAGAAATCCGCTTTGGGTGGTCAACGCTGGCAACTCATAATACGAGTCACAAATGGTCAGAGGGGGAAATAATGGCTTGGGAATACCAAGTATCACATGGCAAGCTCAAGGGGCTTGCCATATGAACCCTTACAATGTCATTTGGACATCATATGAACACCGTGCGAGTTGGCTTAGTGCTTGTAAAGTTACATTCTGGAGCGATAGGTCCTAGGTTTGAATCCTCGTACGCACAGTATAGAATAGGCTTGCGACCTGGGGGAGGGGGGACGGCCTTGTTGTGACACCTCAACTCTACCTTCGAGCCTAAGCCGTGGGGGGGTAGGAAGTGTCATAATGCGGTCGCAAATCTGTCCCCCAGGTCCTCCACGGAACATCCCTCTAGGGGGGGGGTGGGGGTTGGGAGGGAGTATTACAGTGAAGGCACCTACGCATAACAAATCAACAAAATCCGACCTGGTGACAAAGGGAGAAACCTTTTGTTATTTATTGACTAGCAAGTGCAAAGCCTTTCAACAAGTAGTGGAACGGTGTGGCTACCATGCACAATGACCAACCGGATTAGGCATGTGCCACTTACCATGACCAAATAATTTTACTATGTGTGGTCAACGTTGACAACCCATCATATGGGTCACGATTTTTCAGAGGGGGAAACAATGGGTTGGGAATACTAGATGCCAACTACCAAGTACAGCGACCTTCAGTCAGTAGTAGCACGGTGTGGCTACCATGCACAATGACCAACCGGATTAGGCATGTGCCACTTACCATGACCAAATAATTTTACTATGTGTGGTCAACGTTGACAACCCATCATATGGGTCACGATTTTTCAGAGGGGGAAACAATGGGTTGGGAATACTAGATGCCAACTACCAAGTACAGCGACCTTCAGTCAGTAGTAGCACGGTGTGGCTACCATGCACAATGACCAACCGGATTAGGCATGTGCCACTTACCATGACCAAATAATTTTACTATGTGTGGTCAACGTTGACAACCCATCATATGGGTCACGATTTTTCAGAGGGGGAAACAATGGGTTGGGAATACTAGATGCCAACTACCAAGTACAGCGACCTTCAGTCAGTAGTAGCACGGTGTGGCTACCATGCACAATGACCGACCAAAGTAGGCATATGTACTGCCTTTGTCCAAAGAAATCCGCTTTGTGTGGTCAACGCTGGCAACTCATAATACGAGTCACAAATGGTCAGAGGGGGAAATAATGGCTTGGGAATACCAAGTATCACATGGCAAGCTCAAGGGGCTTCAATAAGTTGTCGCACGATGTAGAGACCATGCACGATGACCAACCAAAGTAGTCATATGTCACTGACCATGACCAAATGATGTCACTAAGTGTGGTAAACTTTGACAACTCATAACACGGGTCACAAATGGTCAGGGTGGAAGGTAATGGTTTGTGATTACTAGTTATCAACTAGCAAGTACAAATACATTCAATATGTAGTGGCACAATGTGGCTTCAATGCACAGTGACCAACCAAAGTATGCATATATCACAAACCATGACCAAACGAATTTCACAGTGTGTGGTCAACGTTGAAAACGCATAACATGAGTCATAAATGGTCAAAGGAAGAAACAATGGTTTGGGAACACTAGTTATCAACTAGCATGCACAAAGACCTTCAACAAGCAGTGGCACGGCATGGCTAGCATGCACAGTGACCAACCAAAGGATGCGTGTGAGTGCGTGTAAGTGCGTGTGAGGACATGTAGGAGCGTGTATGTGCGTGGAAGTGTTTGTAAGTGCGTGAAAGTGTGTGTAAGTGTGTTTACGTGTGTATAAGTACGTACGAGTACGTGTAAGTGTGTGTAAGTACGTGTAAGTGCGTATAAGTACATATAAGTGTGTGTAAGTGGGTGTAAGTGCGTACAAGTGCGTGTAAGTATCTGTAAGTGCGTGCAAGTGTGTGTAAGTGCGTGTATGTACATGTAAGTTAGCATAAGTACGTGTAAGTGCGTGTACCTCCGTGTAAGTGTGTGTAAGTGCGTGTAAGTGCGAATAAGTTGTGTACCTGCGTGTAAGTACAAGTAAGTGCGTGTAAGTGTATGTAAGTATGTGTAAGTGGGTGGAAGTGCGTGTAAGTATGTGTAAGTGCGTGTAAGTTTGTGTAAGTGCGTGTATGTTTGTATAATTGCGTGTAATTGTGTGGAAGTGCATGTAGGTTCGTGTATGAACGTGTAAGTTCGTTTAAGTACGTGTAAGTGCATGTAAGTGCGTGTAAGTACGTGTAAGCACGTATAAGTGTCTGTAAGTTTGTATAATTGCGTGTAAGTACGCGTAACTGCGTGTAAGTGCGTGTAGGTGGGTGTAGGTACGTGAAAGTTTATGTAAGGGCATGTAAGTGCGTGAAAGTTCGTGTAAGTGCGTGTAAGTGCGTGTAAGTCCGTATAAGTATGTGTAAGTACGTGTAAGTGCGTGTAAGTGTGTGTAAGTGCGTGTAAGTGCGTGTAAGCGTGTATAAGTGTATGTAAGTACGTGTAAGTACGTGTATATGCGTGTAAGTGCGTATAAGTGCGTGTAAGTGCGTGTAGGTGCGTGTAAGTGCGTGTAAGTACGTGTAAGTGTGTGTATGTGCGTGGAAGTTCGTGTAAGTGCATGTAAGTGCGTGAAAGTTCGTGTAAGTGTGTGTAAGTGCGTGTAAGTACGTGTAAGTGTGTGTAAGTGTGTGTAAATGTGTGTAAGTGTGTGCAAGTACGTATAAGTGCGTACAAGTGCATGTAAGTGTGTGTAAGTGCGTGTAAGTGTGTGTAAGTGTGTGTAGGTGCGTATAAGTACGTGTAAGTTCATGTAAGTGTGTGTAAGTGGGTGTAAGTACATGTAAGTATGTGTAAGTGCGTGTAAGTGCATACATGTACGTGTAATTTTGTTTAAGTGCGTGTAAGTGCATGTAAGTACGTATAAGTGTGTGTAAATGCGTGTTAGTGCGTGTAAGTGCGTGTAAGTGCATGTAAGTACATGTAATTACGTGTAAGTGCATGTAAGTATGTGTAGGTATGTGTAGGTGTCTGAAAGATTGTGTAAGTGCGTATAAGTGCGTTAAAGTACGTGTAAGTGTGTGTAAGTGTGTGTAAGTGTGTGTAAGTGTGTGTAAGTATGTGTAAGTACGTGTAAGTGTGTATGAGTGCGTGTAAGTGCGTATAAGTGCATGTAAGTGCGTGTAAGTGCGTATAAGTGCGTGTAAGTGCGTGTAAGTGCGTGTAAGTGCATGTAAGTACGTATAAGTGTGTGTAAGTGTGTGTAAGTATGTATAAGTGTGCGTCGGTATGTGTAAGTATGTGTAAGTTTGTGCAAGTGCGGGTAAGTGCGTGTAAGTGCGTTTAAGTGCGTGTCAGTACGTGTAAGTTCGTGTAAGTTCTTGTAAGTGGGGGTAAGTACGTGTAGGTGCGTGTACGTGCGTGTAAGTGCGTGCAAGTATGTGTAAGTGCGTGTAAATACGTGTACGTCCGTGTAAGTGCGTGTAATTGCGTGTAAGTGTTTGTAAGTGCATGTAAGTGCGTGTAAGTGGGTGTAAGTGTGTGCTAGTGCGTGTATGTCCGTGTTAGTGCGTGTAAATGCGTGTTAGTGCATGTGAGTACGTGTAAGTGTATGTAAGTGTATGTAGGTGCATGTAAGTGCGTGGAAGTTTAATTGCGTGTATGTGTGTGTAAGTGTGTTTAATCACGTATAAGTGCGTATAAGTACGTGTAAGTGCGTGTGAGTCCGTGTAAGTGCGTGTAAGTACGTGTAAGTGCATGTAAGTGGGAGTAAGTGTGTATAAGTGCGTGTAAGTGCGTGCAAGTCCGTGTAAGTGTGTGTATGTGCGTGTAGTTCTCATAAGTACGTGCAAGTGCGTGTACCTCTGTGTAGGTGCATATAAAAGCATGTAAGTGCGTGTAAGTGCGTGGAAGTGTGTGTAAGTGCGTGTAAATGCGTGTAAGTTCGTGTAAGTACGTGTAAGTTCGTATAAGTGCATGTAAGTGCATGTACGTATGGGTAAGTTTGTTTACGTGCGTGTAAGTGCATGTAAGTGCGTGTCATTGCGTGTAAGCACGTATAATTGCGTGTAAAATTGTGTAAGTGCATGCAAGTACGTGTAATTGCGTATAAGTACGCGAAGGTGCGTGTAGGTATGTGAATGTTCGTATAAGTGCATGCAGGTGAGTGAAATATCGTGTAAGTGCGTGTAAGTGTGTGTAAGTCTGTGTAAGTGCGTGTAAGTACGTGTAAGTGCGTGTAAGTGTGTGTTAGTGGGTGTACGTGCATATAAGTGTGTGTAAGTCCGTGAAAGTATGTGTAAGTACGTGTAAGTGCATGTAAGTACGTATAAGTGTGTTTAAGTACGTGTAGGTGCGTGTAAGTGCGTGTAAGTGCGTGTAAGTGTGTGTAAGTGCATGTAAGTGCGTGTAAGTCCGTGTAAGTGTGTGTAAGTACGTATAAGTGCATGTAAGTGAGTGTGGGTGCGTGTAAGTGCGTGTAAGTGTGTGTACGTGAGTGTAGGTGCGTGAAAGTTTGTGTAAGTTCATGTAAGTGCGTGGAAGTTCTTGTAAGTATGTGTAAGTGCGTGTAAGTACATGTAAGTGCGTGTAAGTGCGTGTAAGTACGTGTAAGTATGTGCAAGTGCATATAAGTACGTATATGTACGTGTAAGTGTCTGTAAGTGCGTGTAAGTGTGTGTAAGTGCGTGTAGGTGCGTATTAGTATGGGTAAGTACGTGTAAATATGTGTAAGTACGTGTAAGTACATGTAAGTACGTGTAAGTGCGTGTAAGTGCGTATAAGTGTGTTCAAGTACGTGTAGGTATATGTAAGAGCATGTAAGTGTGTATAAGTGTGTATAAGTGCGTGTAAGTGTGTGTAGTGCACGTAAGTGCGTTTAAGTGCGTGTAAGTGCGTCTAATTTCACGTAAGTACGTGTAAGTACGTGTACGTTCCTGAAAGTGTGTGTAAGTGCATGTAAGTACGTGTAAGTATGTGTAAGTGCATGTAAGTACGTGTAGGTGCGTGTAGGTGTGTGATAGTTTGTGTACGTGTGTATAAGTGCGTGTAAGTGCGTGTAAGTACGTGTAAGTGCGTGTGGGTACATGTAAGTGCGTGGAAGTGTAAGTGCGTGTAAGTGCGTTTAAGTGGGTATAAGTGCGTGTAAGTGCGTGTACGTGCGTGTAAGTCAATGTAAGTACGTGCAAGTGCGTGTAAGTGCATGTAAGTGGGTGTAAGTGTGTATAAGTGCCTGTAAGTACGTGCAAGTGTATGTAAGTGCGTGTAAGTGTGTGTATGTGTGTATAAGTTCACATAAGTACGTGTAAGTGTGTGTATCTCCGTGTAAGTGCATGTAAGTGCATGTAAGTGCGTCTTAGTGTGTGGAAGTGCGTGTAAGTGCGTGTAAGTACTTGTAAGTTCGTGTAAGTATGTATAAGTTTGTGTAAGTACGTCTAAGAGTGTATAAGTGCGTGTAAGTGCGTGTACGTGGGTGTAAGTTCATTTAAGTGCGTGTAAGTGCATATAAGTGCGTGTAAGTACGTGTAAGCACATATAATTGCGTGCAAGTGCGTGTAAGTGCGTTTCAGTACGTGTAAGTGCGTGGAAGTGTGTGTAATTGCGTGTAAGTGTGTGTAAGTGCGTGTAAAGTGCGTGTAGGTAAATGTAAGTGCGTGTAAGTACGTGTAAGTGCGTGTAAGTACGTGTAAGTGCGTATACGTTTGTGTAAGTTTGTGTAAGTGCGTGTAAGTGCGTGTAGAACGTGTAAGTGTGTTTAAGTACGTGTAAGTGCTTGTACGTGTGTGAAAGTGCGTGTCAATGCATGTAAGTGCGTGTAATTGCATTTAAGTGCGTGTAAGCACGTGTAAGTTTGTGTAAGTGTGTGTAAGTGCGTCTACGTTCCTGTGAGTGCGTGTAAGTGTGTGTAAGTGTGTATAAGTGCGTGTAAGTTCGTGTAAGTGTGGGTAAGTGCGTGTAAGTGTATGCAAGTACGTGTAAGTGCATGTAAGTTCGTGTAAGTGTGTGCATGTGCGTGTAAGTGTGTCCGTGTAAGTCTGTGTAAGTGTGTGTTAGTGCATGTAAGTGTGTGTAAGTACGTATAAGTAGGTGTAAGTGCGTGTAAGTACGTGTAAGTACATGTAAGTGTATGTAAGTGCATGTAAGTTTGTGTTAGTACATGTAAGTGCGTTTAAGTCCGTGTAAGTGCATGTAAGTGCGTGTAAGCGTGTGTAAGTGGGTGTAAGTGTGTATAAGTGCGTGTAAGTGTGTGTGAGTTCGTGTAAGTGCGTGTAAGTACATGGATGTGCGTGTAAGTTTGCATAAGTGCGTGTAAGTGTGTGTACCTCTGTGTGAATGTGTGTAAGTGCCTGTAAGTACATGGAAGTGCGTGTAAGTGCATTGAGTACGTAGAAGTGCATGTCAGTGCATTTAAGTACGTGTAAGTTCGTGTAAGTGTAGGTAAGTGTGTGTATGTGCATGTAAGTGCATGTCAGTGCGTGTAAGTTCCTATATGTTTGTGTAAGTTTGGGTAAGTACGTGTAGGTACGTGCAGGTGTGTGTAAGTGCTTGTAAGTGTGTGTAAGTGCGTGTAAATGCGTGTAAGTGTGTGTAAGTACGTGTAAGTGTGTGTAAGTGTTTGTAAGTGTATGTAAGTGCGTGTAACTGCGTGTAAGTGTATGTAAGTGCGTATAAGTCTGTGTTAGTGCGTGTAAATGCGTGTTAGTGCGTGTGAGTACGTGTAAGTGCGTGTAAGTGCGTGTAGGTACGTGTAAGTGTATGGAAGTGCAAGTGCGTATGAGTGTGTGTAAGAGTATTTAAGTGCGTATAAGTGCGTATAAGTGCGTGTAAGTGCGTGGAAGTCTGTGTAAGTGCATGTAAGTGCGTGTAAGTACACGTAAGTGGGTGCAAGTGTGTATAAGTATGTGTAACTGCGTGCAAGTACATGTACGTACGTGTAAGTGTGTGTATGTGCGTGTAAGTACGCATAAGTACGTGTAAGTACGTGTACCCTTGTGTAAGAGCATGTAAGTGCATGTAAGTGCGTATAAGTATGTGTAAGTGCGTGTAAGTTCATGTAAGTGCGTGTAAGTTTGTGTAAGTACGTGTAAGTGTGTATAAGTGCGTGTAAGTGCGTGTACGTGGCCGTAAGTTCGTTTAAGTGCATATAAGTTCATGTAAGTGCATGTAAGTACGTGTAAGCATGAATAATTGCGTGTAAGTGCGTGTAAGTGTGTGTAAGTATGTGTAAGTGCATGTAGGTACGTGTAGGTACGTGAATGTTCGTGTAAGTGCATGTAAGTGCGTGAAAGTTTGTGTAATTGTGTGTAAGTACTTGTAAGTGCGTGTAAGTACGTGTAAGTGTGTGTATGTGCATGTAGGTGTGTGAAAGTTTGTGTAAGTGAATGTAAGTGCGTGAAAGTTTGTATAAGTGTGTGTAAGTGCGTGTAAGTGCGTGCAAGTACGTGTAAGTATGTGTAAGTACGTGTAAGTGCATGTAAGTACGTGTAAGTGCGTGTTAGTGCGTGTAAGTACGTGTACGTGCGTGTAAGTTTGTTTAGGCGTGTGTAAGTGCATGTAAGTGCATATAAGTGCATGTAAGTGTGTGTACGTATGTGAAAGTACGTGTAAGTGCATGTACGTATGTGTAAGTACGTGTAAGTGCATGTAAGTACGTGTATGTGCGTGTAGGTGTATGAAAGTTTGTGTAAGTACGTTTAAGTGCGTGTAAGTGCATGTAAGTGCATGTAAGTGCCTGTAAGTACGTGTAAGTACGTGTAAGTACGTGTAAGTGTGTGCGAGTGCGTGTAAGTGCATATAAGTGCGTGTAAGTACGTGTAAGTGTGTGTAAGTACGTGTAAGTGTATGTAAGTGTGTGTAAATGTGTATAACTGTGTGTAAGTGCGTGTAAGTACCTATAAGTGCGTGTCTGTGGGTGTAAGTACGTGTAAGTTTGTGTAAGTGTAGGTAAGTGCGTGTCAGTGCATGTAAGTTCGTGATAGGTCGTGTAAATGTGGGTAAGTACATGTAGGTGCGTGTAATTGCGTGTAAGCGCGTGTAAGTGCGTGTACGTGTGTGTAAGTGCGTGTAAGTACGTATAAGTGAATGTCAGTTGGTGTAAGTGCGTGTAAGTGTGTAAAAGTACGTGTAAGTATGTAGAAGTGTGTGTAAGTGTGTGTAAGTGCGTGTAAGTGCATGTAAGTATGTGTAAGTGCGTGTAAGTGCATGTAAGTGTGTGTACGTTCGTGTAAGAGCGTGTAAGTATGTGTAAGTGCAGTTTCTGTTCGTACAAGTGAGTGTATGTACGTGGAAGTTTGTGCAAGTGCGTGTAAGTGCGTGTAAGTGCGTGTAAGTGCGTGTAAGTGAGTGTGAGTGAGAGTAAGTGCGTGTAAGTGCGGTTTAAGTTTGTGTAAGTACGTGCAAGTGCGTGTAAGTATGTGTAAGTGCGTGTATGTATGTGTAAGTGTGTGTATGTGCGTGATAGTGCATGTATGTGCGTGTAAGAGCGTGTAAGTGCATGTCAGTGCGTGTCAGTGCGTATTAGTACGTGTAAGTGTGTGTAAGTACGTATAAGTATGTGTAAGTGTGTATAAGTGCATGTAAGTTCGTGTAAGTGTGTGTAAGCACGTGTAAGTGCATGTAAGTTCGTGTAAGTGCGTGTAAGTGCGTATAAGGGCGTGTAACTGCATGTACGTGCGTGTAAGTGCGTGTAAGTGCGTGTAAGTTCATGTTCCTGCGTGTAAGTACATGTAAGTGTGTGTAAGTATGTGTAAGTGCGTGTAAGTGCGTGTAAGTACGTGTAACTGCATGTAAGTTTGTGTAAGTTGGTGGAAGTGTGTGTAAGTGCATGTCAGTACGTGTAAGTATGTGTAAGTGCGTGTAAATGTGTGTAAGTGCGTGTAAGTGCGTGTAAGTGCGTGTAAGTGTGTGTACGTGCGTGTAAGTGTGTGTAAATGCGTGTAAGTGCGTGTAAGTACGTGTAAGTGCATGTAAGTAAGCGTAAGTATGTGTAAGTGTGTGTAAGTGCGTTTAAAGTGCGTGTAAATGGGTGTAAGTGTGTGTAAGTACATGTAAGTTCATGTAAGTACGTATAAGTTTGTGTAAGTACGTGTAAGTGCGTGTAAGTACGTGTAAGTACGTGTAAGTGAGTGTAAGTGCGTGTAAGCGTGTATAAGTGTGTGCAAGTGCCTGTAACTGCGTGTAAGTACGTGTAAGTGCATGAAAGTGTACGTTTGTGTAAGTGCGTGTAAGTGCGTGTGTGTGCATGTAAGCACATATAAGTACGTCTAAGTACGTGTAAGTATACGTAAGTACGTGTAATTACGTGTAAGTGCATGTAAGCATGTGCAAGTGCGTGTCAGTGCGTGTAAGTGCGTGCAAGTGCGTGTAAGTGCATGTAAGTGCATGTGAGTATGTGTAAGTACATGTAAGTACTTGTAAATACGTGTAAGTACAAGTAAGTGTGTGTAAGTATGTGTAAGTGCATGTAAGCACGTGTAAGTGTGTGTACGTGCGTGTAAATATGTGTAAGTGCGTGTAAGTGCGTGAAAGTGCCTGTAAGTGCGTGTAAGTATGTGTAAGTGTGTGTAAGTGCATGTAACTGCGAGTAAGTGCGCGTAAGTATGTGTAAGTGCGTGTAAGTTTGTATACGTATGTGTAAGTGCGTGTAAGTGCGGTGTAAGTTTGTGTAAGTGCGTGTAAGTGTATGTAATTACGTGTAAGAGCGTGTTAAGTACGTGGAATTGTGTCTAAGTGCGTGTAAGTTCTGTTGAAGTGTGTGAAAGTTCCTGTAAGTTTGTGTAAGTGCGTGTAGGTACGTGTAAGTGCGTGTAAGAACGTGTAAGTGTGTGTAGTGCGTCTAGGTGTGAATAAGTGCGTGCAAGTACGTGTAAGTGCGTGCAAGTGCGTGTAAGTTCAGATGAACTATGTATAAGTGCGTGTAAGTTCGTGTACCTTTGTGTAAGTACGTGTAAGTACGTGTAAGTACGTGTAAGTGCGTTTAAGTGTGTGTTAGTGTGTTTTAGTGCGTGTAAGTGTGTGTAAGTATGTGTAAGTACGTGTCACCGAGTATAAGTGTGTGTAAGTACGTGCAAGTGCATGTAAGTACGTGTAAGTGCGTGTAAGTATGTGTAAGTGTGTGTAAGTACGTGTAAGTACATGTAAGCACGTGTAAGTGTGTGTAAGTGTATGTAAGTGCATGTAAGTGCGTGTAAGTACATGTAAGTGTGTGTAAATACATTTAAGTGCGTATAAGTATGTGTAAGTGAGTGTAAGTAAGTGTAAGTGCGTGTAAGTGCATGTAAGTGCGGTTAAAGTACGTGTAAGTGGGTATAAGTGTGTGTAAGTACATGTAAGTTAATGTAAGTACGTGCAGGTGCGTGAAAGTGTGTGTAGGTGCGGTTTAAGTTTGTGTAAGTGTGTGTAAGTACGTGTAAGTGTGTGTAAGTGTGTGTAAGTGTGTGTAAGTACGTAGAAGTGCATGTAAGTGCATGTAAGTATAGTTTAAGTGCGTGTAAGTTTGTGTAAGTTCTTGTAAGTGCGTGTAAGTACATGTAAGTGCGTGTAGGTGTGTGTAAGTGCGTGTAGGTGCGTGTAGATGTTGATAAGTGTGTGCAAGTGCGTGTAAGTGCGTTAAGTGCGTGTAAGTTCAGTTTATGTGCGTGTAAGTGTGAGTAAGTTCGTGTAAGTTCGTGTACGTGCATGTAAGTGCATCTAAGTATGTATAAGTGTGTGTTAGTGTGTGTTAGTACATGTTAGTTTGTATGAGTGTGTGTAAGTGCATGTAAGTACATGCAAGTGCGTGTAAGTGTGTGTAAGTGCATGTAAGTACGTGTAAGTGCATGTACGTGCGTGTAAGTGTGTATAAGTGCATGCAAGTACGTGTAAGTGCGTGTAAGTATGTGTAAGTGAAAGTATGTGCGTTTAAGTGTAAGTACATGTTAGCATCTGTAAGTGCGTGTAAGTACGTATAAGTGTGTGTAAGTGGGTGTAAGTATTTGCAAGTGCAAGTAAGTGCATGTAAGTATATGTAAGTGCGTGTAAGTGCGTGTAAGTGTGTGTAAGTACTTGATAATGTGTGTAAGTGCGTGTAAGTACGTGTAAGTGCATGTAAGTACGTATACGTTCAGGTTAGTGCGTGTAAGTGCATGTAAGTGCGTGTACGTATGTATAAGTGCGTGTGAATACGTGTAAGTACGTGTAAGTTTGTGTAATTGCTTGAAAGTACGTGTAAGTGCGTCAAAGTGCGTGTAAGTAGTGTAAGAGCGTGTAAGTTCGTGTAAGTGTATGTAAGTCCGTGTAAGTACGTGTAGGTTCATGTAGGTTCGTGTAAGTGTTTATAAGTGAGTATAAGTGCGTGTGAGTGTGTGCAATTGCGTGTAAGTGTGTGATAGTACGTGTCAGTGCATGTAGGAGCGTGTAGGTGTGTGTAAGTGCGTGTAAGTACGTGTAAGTGCGTGTAAGTGTGTATAAGTACGTGTAAGTTTGTGTAAGTGCGTGTAAGTGCGTGTAAGTTGGTGTAAGTACGTATAAGTACGTGTAAGTTTTTGTAAGTGTGTGGAAGTGCGTGTAAGTGTGTGTAAGTGCCTGTAAGTGTGTATACGTGTATGAAAGTATGTGTAAGTATATATAAGTGTGTGTAAGTGTGTGTGAGTGTGTGTAAGCGCGTGCAAGTTTGTGTAAGTGCGTGTAAGTGCGTGTACGTTTGTGTAAGTACGTGTAAGTGCATGTAAGTGCATGTAAGCTCGTGTAAGGTCATGTAAGTGTATGTATGTGCGTGTAAGTGCGTCCATGTAAGTGCGTGTAAGTGTGTGTTAGTGCGTGTAAGTGTGTGTAAGTGCGTGTAAGTGTGTGTAAGTGCGTGTAAGCGCATGCAAGTTTGTGTAAGTGCATGTAAGTATGTGTAAGTGCGTGTAAGTGTGTGTAAGTGCATTTAAGTTCATGTAAGTGTGTGTAAGTACGTGTAAGTGCATGTGAGTGTGTGTAATTACGTGTAACTACGTGTAAGTGTGTGTGAGCACATGTAAGTGCGTGTACGTATATGTACGTATGTGTAAGTACGTGTAAATGCGTGTAAGTGCGTGTCAATGCGTGGAAGTGCATGTAAATGCCTTTTAGTTCGTGTAAGTACATGTAAGTGTGTGTAAGTGTGTGTAAGTTTGTGTAAGTGTGTGTTAGTATGCGTAAGTGCGGGTTAGTGCATGTAAGTGCGTCTAGGTGCCTGTAAGTGCGTGTAGGTGCGTGTAAATTCGTGTAAATGTGTGGAAGTATGTGTAACCACGTGTAAGTGTGTGTAAGTGGGGTTAAGTGCGTGTAAGTGCGTGAAAGTATGTGTAAGTGCATGTAAGTGTGTGTAAGTTCGTATAAGTGCGTGTAAGTACGTGTACGTGTGTGTAAGTGCGTGTAAGTCCATGAAAGTGCGTATAAGTGCGTGTAATTCTGTGTAAGTGCATGTATGTGCATGTAAGTTCGTGTAAGTACCTGTAAGAGGGTGTAAGCGCGTGTAAGTGCGTGTTAGTGTGTGTCAGTGCGTGTAAGTGCATGTAAGTGCGGTTTATGTGCATGTAGTTTTGTGTAAGATCCTGTAAGTGCGTTCAAGTACGTGGAAGTGCGTATAAGTGTGTATAAGTGCGTGTAAGTGTGTGTAAGTGCGTGTAAGTGTGTGTAAGTGTGTGTTAGTGTGGGTAAGTACGTGTAAGTACGTGCAAGTACGTGTTAGTATGTGTTTGTGCGTGTAAGTGTGTGTAATTGCATCTAAGTGCGTGTAAGTGTGTGTAAGTGCGTGTAATTACGTGTAGGTGCGTGTAAGTGCGTGTAAGTGCGTGTAATTTCATGTAACTGCATATACGTGCGTGTAAGTACATGTAAGTGCATGTTAGTGTGTGTAAGTATGTGAAAGTACATGTAAGTCTGTGTAAGTACGTGGAAGTACGTGTAAGTGCATGCAAGTGCGAGCAAGTGCGTGTAAATACGTCTTAGTGTGTGTAAGTGTGTGTAAGTACGTGTAAGTGCGTGTAAGTTCGTGTAAGTATGTGTAAGTGCGTGTGAGTGCGTGTAAGTACGTGTAAGTGCGTGTAAGTGCGTGTGAGTGCGTGTAAGTGCGTGTAAGTGCGTGTACGTGCGTGTAAGTGCGTGTAAGTGCGTGTACGTGCGTGTAAGTGCGTGTAAGTGCGTGTACGTGCGTGTAAGTGCGTGTAAGTGCGTGTACGTGCGTGTAAGTGCGTGTAAGTGCGTGTACGTGCGTGTAAGTGCGTGTAAGTGCGTGTACGTGCGTGTAAGTGCGTGTAAGTGCGTGTACGTGCGTGTAAGTGCGTGTAAGTGCGTGTACGTGCGTGTAAGTGCGTGTAAGTGCGTGTACGTGCGTGTAAGTGCGTGTAAGTGCGTGTACGTGCGTGTAAGTGCGTGTAAGTGCGTGTACGTGCGTGTAAGTGCGTGTAAGTGCGTGTACGTGCGTGTAAGTGCGTGTAAGTGCGTGTACGTGCGTGTAAGTGCGTGTAAGTGCGTGTACGTGCGTGTAAGTGCGTGTAAGTGCGTGTAGGTGCGTGTAAGTGTGTGTAAGTTCGTGTAAGTGCGTGTAAGTGCGTGTAAGTTAGTGTAAGTGCGTGTAAATGCGTGTCAGTGCGTGTACATATGTGTACGTTCGTGTAAGTATTGATAAGTGTGTGTAAGTGCGTGTCAGTGCCTGTAAGTGGGTGTAAGTGCGTATTAGTGTGCGTTAGTGTGTGTACAATTGTGTAAGTGCGTGTATGTACGTGTAAGTGTGTGTAACTGCGTGTAAGTATGTGTAAGTGCGTGTAAGTTTGTGTAAGTGTGTGTAAGTATGTGTAAGTGCATGTTAGTGCGTGTACATACGTGTAAGTCCGTGTAAGTGACTAAAAGTGTGTAAAGGTGCGTGTAAGTGCGTGTAAGTTTGTGTAAGTACGGGTGAGTATGTGTAGGTGTGTACAAGTGCATGTAAGTGCGTGTAAGTGCATGTAAGTGCGTGCAAGTACGTGTAAGTGCTGATAAGTGTGTGTAAGTGCGTGTAAGTGCGTGTAAGTGCATGTAAGTGCGTGTAAGTGCTTGTTAGTGCATATAAGTGCATGTAGGTGTGTGTAAGTTCGTGTAAGTGTGTGTGAGTGCATGTAAGTGCGTGTAAGTGCGTGTAAGTACGTGTAAGTGCATGTAAGTTTGTTTAAGTACGTCTAAGTAGATATAAGTGCGTGCAAGTGCGTATTAGTGCGTGTAAGTGTGTGTAAGTGCGTGTAAGTATGTGTAAGTATATGTAAGTGTGTGTAAGTGCGTGTAAGTACGTGTAGGTGTGTGTAGGTATGTGAAAGTTTGTGTCAATACGTGCAAGTGCGTATAAGTGCGTGTAAGTACGTGTAAGTGTGTGTAAGTGTGTGTAAGTATGTGTAAGAGCGTGTAAGTGTGTACAAGTGCATGTAAGTGCATGTAAGTGCATGTTAGCGTGTGTAAGTGCGAGTAAGTTTGTGCAAGTGCATGTAAGTTCGTGTAAGTGCGTGTAAGTATTCGTAAGTGTGTGTTAGTGCATGTAAGTGCATATAAGTGCGTGTAACTGTGTGTAAGTGTGTATAAGTGCGTATACGTTTGTGTAAGTGCATGTATGTGCGTGTAAGTACATGGAAGTGCGTGTAAGTACGTGTAAGTGTGTGTAAGTGCATGTCAGTATGTGTAAGTGCGTGGAAGTGCGTGTAAGTGCGTGTAAGTGTGTGTAAGTGCGTGTAAGTATATTTAAGCATGTGTAAGTGCGTATGAGTGCATGTAAGTGCGTGGAAGTAGGTATACATACGTGTAAGTGTGTGTAAGTGCGTGTAAGTATGTGTAGGTATGTGTAAGTGCGTGTTTGTGTGTATCAGTGCGTGTAAGTGCGTGTAAGTTCATGTAAGTACGGGTAAGTGCGTGTATATACGTGTAAGTACGTGTCAATGCGTGTAAGTGCGTGTAAGTTTGTGTACATGCGGATGAGTACGTGTACATACGTGTAAGTGCGTGTAAGTACGTGTAAGTGCTGGTATGTGCACGTAAGTGCGTGTAAGTGCGTGTAAGTACGTGTAAGTGCGTGTAAGTGCTTGTAAGTGCATATAAGTGTGTGTAAGTGTGTATAAGTTCGTGTAAAAGTGTGTAAGTGCATGTAACTGTGTATAAGTGCGTGTAAGTGCGTGTAAGTGCGTAGAAGTGTGGAACTGTGTGTAAGTGCGTGTAAGTGCCTATAAGTTCATACAAGTGTGTGTAAGTGCGTGTAAGTGCGTGTACGTGTATGTAAGTGCATGTAAGTGCATGTAAGTGCGTGTAGGTGCGTGTAGGTGCGTGAAATTTTGTGTAAGTGCGTGTAAGTGCGTATAAGTGTGTGTAAGTATGTGTAAGTGCGTGTAAGTGCGTGTAAGTGTATGCAAGTGCGTGTAAGTGTGTGTAAATGCGTGTAAGTATGTGTAAGTGTGTGTAAGTGCGTGTAAGTGCGTGTAAGTTCATGTAAGTGCGTGTTAGTATGTGTTAGTGCGTGTAAGTACATGTAAGTGCGTGGAATTGCGTGTGACCATGTGTAAGTGCGTGTAAGTGCATGTAAGTTCGTACAAGTACGTATAAATGTGTTTAAGTGTGTGTAAGTGCATAGAAGTACGTGTAAGTGTGTGTAACTATGTGTAAGTGTGTGTAAGTGTGTGTCAGTATGTTTAAGTACGTGTAAGTGCGTATTAGTGCGTGTAAGTACGTGTAAGTGTGTGTAAGTAGGTGTAAGTGCATGTACGTGTGTATAAGTGTGTATAAGTATGTGTAAGTTCGTGTAAGTACGTGTCAGTGTGTGTCAGTGCATGTAAGTGCGTGTAAGTTTCCGTGAGTGCGGGTAAGTGCGTGTAAGTGCTGGTAAGTGCGTGTAAGTGCGTATAAGTGCGTGCAAGTGCGTGTAAGTTCGTATAAGTGCGTGTAAGTGCGTGTAAGTGCATATAAGTGCGTGTAAGTGCGTGTAAGTTTGTGTAAGTATGTGTAAGTACGTGTGAGTCCGTGTCAGTGCGTATAAGTATGTGGAAGTGTGGAAGTGCGTGTAAGTGCGAGTAAGTGCGTATAAGTGCGTGTAAGTTCGTGCAAGTGTGTGTAAGTGCGTGTTAGTGCGTGTAAGCGTGTGTAAGTGCGTGTAAGTGTGTAAATGCGTGCCAGTGCGTGTAAGTGTGTGTAAGCTTGTGTAAGTGTGGATAAGTGAGTGTAAGTACTTGTAAGTACGTACAAGCGTGTGTAAGTACGTGTAAGTGTATGTAAGTGTGGGCAAGTACGTGTAGGTGTGTATAAGTGTGTGTAAGTAGGTGTAAGTGCGTGTATGTGCATTTATGTGCGCTTAAGTACGTGTAAGTGTGTGTAAGTGTGTGTAAGTGCGTGTATGTGCGTGTAAGTGCATGTAAGTGCGTGTAAGTGCATAAAGGTGTGTAAAAGCACGTGTAAGTTTGTGTAAGTACGTATAAGTACGTGTAAGTGCGTGTAAGTGTGTGTACGTTTGCGTAAGTGCGTGTGCGTTCGTGTGAGTGTGTATTAGTGCGTATAATTGCGTGTAAGTGTGTGTAAGTTTGTGTAAGTACACGTAAGTGCGTGTAAGTGCGTATAAGTACATGTAAGTGCGTGTAAGTGCGTGTGAGTGTGTGTAAGTGGGTGTCAGTGTGTGAAAGTGTGTGTAAGTATGTGTAAGTGCGTGTAAGTGTGTGTCAGTGCGTGTAAGTGCGTGTAAATGTATGTAAGTTCATGTAAGTGCGTGTAAGTGCATGTAAGTGCGGGTAAATTCGTGTAAGTGTGTGTAAGTACGTGTAAGTATGTGTAAGTGCATATAAGTGCATATAAGTGCATGTAGGTACGTGTAAGTACGCGTGGGTACATGTAAATTTGTCTAAACGTGTGTGTAAGCGCGTGTATGTGTGTGTAAGTGCGTGTATGTGCCTGTAAGTACATGTAAGTATATGTACGTGCGTTTAAGTGTGTGTAATTGCATGTAAGTATACGTCCGTGTGGGTCAGTGCGTGTAAGTACCTGTAAGTGCGTGGAAGTGCATGTTAGTATGTGTTAGTGCATGTAAGTATGTGTAAGTGCGTGTAAGTGTTTGTAACTGCGTGTTAGTGCGTTTTAGTGTGTGTTAGTGTCTGTAAGTGTGTGTCACTGCGTGTAAGGGCGTGTAAGTGTGTGAAAGTGCGTGTAAGTGTGTGAAAGTGCGTGTAAGTGCGTGTAAGTGCATGTAAGAGCATATAAGTACGTGTAAGTACGTGCAAGTGCGTGTAGGTGCGTGCAAGTACGTGTAAGTACGTGTAAGTGTGTGTAAGTGCGTATAAGTGCGCATAAGTGCGTGTAAGTACATGTATGTGTGTGTAATTATGTGTAAGTTTGTGTAAGTGTGTGTAAGTGTGTATAAGTTCATGTAAGTGCGTGAAAGTGCGGTTTGAGTCGTGTAAGTGAATACAAGTGCATGTAAGTGTGTGTAAGTATGTGTAAGTGCGTCTTAGTGCGTTTAAGTGCGTGTAAGTGCATGTAAGTGCATGTAAGTGTGTTTAAGTTCGTGGAAGTGTGTGGAAGTGCGTGCAAGTGCGTGTAAGTATGTGTACATACGTACAAGTACGTGTAAGTGCATGTAAAAGCGTGTAAGTGCGTGTAAGTGCTTGTAAGTGCGTGTAAGTGCGTGTCCGTGCATGCAAGTGCGTGTAAGTGCGTGTAGGTGCATTTAAGTGTGAGTAAGTGTGTGTAAATGCGTATAAGTGCATGTAAGTACGTGTAAGTGCATGTAAGTGTATGTAAGTACGTAGACATTGGTGTAAGTGCGTGTAAGTTTGTGTAAGTTCGCGCAAGTGCATGTAAGTGTGTGTAAGTGCGTGTAAGTGTGTGTAAGTGCGTGTAAGTGCATGTGAGTGCGTGTAAGTGCGTGTTAGTGCGTGTCAGTGTGTATAAGTATGTGTAAGTGCGTGTAAGTATGTGTAAGTGTGTATAATTGTTTGTAAGTGCGTGTAAGTGCGTGTAAGTTCGTGCAAGTGCGTGTAAGCGCGTATAAGTGCGTGTAAGTACGTATAAGTGCTAGTTAGTGTGTGCAAGTGCGTGTAAGTACATGTAAGTGTGTGTAAGTACGTGTAAGTACGTGTAAGTGTGTGTAAGTACGTGTAAGTTTGTGTAAGTTCGTGTATGTACGTGTAAGTATGTGTAAGTGCAAGTAAGTGCGTGTAAGTATGTGTAAGTGTATGTAAGTATATGTAAGTGCGTGTAAGTTCATGTGAGTGCGTGTAAGTGCAAGTAAGTGTGTCTTTGTAAGTGTGTGTAAGTGCGTGTTAGTACGTGTAAGTGTGTGTAAGTGTGTATAAGCACGTTTAAGTGCATGTAAGTGCATGTAAGTGCGTGTAAGTGCATGTAAGTGCTTGTAAGTGTGCGTAAGTGCGTGTAAGTGCATTTATGTATGTGTAAGTTTGTGTAAGTGCGTGAAGTGCATGTAAGTGTATGTAAGTGCGTGTAAGTGTATTTGAGTGCGTGTATGTGGATGTGAGTGCGTGTAAGTGCGTGTAAGTATGTGTAAGTGCGTCTACGTTTGTGTCAGTGCGTGTAAGTGCATGTAAGTGCGTGTAAGTTCGTGTAAGTGCATGTAAGTGCGTGTAAATGCATGTGCATGCGTGTAAGTGTGTGTAGGTGTGTGTAAGTGCGTGTAAGTGCGTGTAAGTTTGTGTAAGTATGTGTAAGTACGTGTAAGTGCGTGTAAGTGCGTATAAGTATGTGGATGTGTGGGAGTGTGTGTAAGTGCGAGTAAATGCGTGTAAGTGCGTGTACGTTTGTGCAAGTATGTATAAGTGCGTGTAAGTGCGTGTAAGCGTGTGTAAGTGGGTGTAAGTGCGTGTAAATACGTGCCAGGGCGTGTAAGTGTGTGTAAGTTTGTGTAAGTGTGGATAAGTGTGTGTAAGTACTTGTAAGTGCATATAAGCGTGTGTAAGTACGAGTAAGTGTGTGTAAGTGCGGGTAAGTGCGTGTAGGTGTGTATAAGTGTGTGTAAGTACGTGTAAGTGTGTGTAAGTACGTGCAAGTGCATGTAAGTGCGCTTAAGTGCGTGTAAGTGTGTGTAAGTGTGTGTAAGTGTGTGTATGTGCGTGTAAGTACGTGTAAGTGCGTGTAAGTGCATAAAAGTGTGTAAAAGCATGTGTAAGTTTGTGTAAGCACGTATACGTACGTGTAAGTGCGTGTAAGTGCGTGTAAGTTTGCGTAAGTGCGCGTGCGTTTGTGTTAGAGTGTATTAGTGCGTGTAATTGCGTGTAAGTGTGTGTATGTTTGTGTAAGTGCATGTAAGTACGTGTAAGTGCGTGTAAGTGTGTGTAAGTGCGTGTAAGTGTGCATAAGTGCGTAAAATGCGTATACGAGTGTGTAAGTTTGTTTAAGTGCGTGTAAGTGCATGTAAGTGCGTGTAAGTGTGTGTAAGTGCGTGTAAGTGCATGTAAGTGTGGTTTAAGCTCGTGTAAGTACGTATAAGTGCGTGGAAGTGTGTCTAAGTTTGTGTAAGTGCGTGTAAGCACGTGTAAGTGTGTGTTAGTGTGTGTGAGTGCGTGTAAGTGCATGTAAGTGTGCCTAAGTACGTGTAAGTGCATGTAAGTGCATGTAAGTGCGTTTAAGTAGGTGTAAGTGCTTGTAAGTACGTGTAAGCACGTGTTAGTGTATGTAAGTGCGTGTAAGTGCGTGTAAGTGTGTGTAAGTTTGTGTAAGTTAATGTAAGTGCGTGTAAGTGCGTGTAAGTGTGTGTGAGTGCGTGTAAGTGCGTATAAGTGCGTAAAATTATGTATAAGTGCATGTAAGTACGTGTCAGTACGTGTCAATGTGTGTAAGTGCGTGTAAGTGTGTGTTAGTGCGTGTAAGTGTGTGTACGTGTGTATGAGTGTGTGTAAATGCATGTTAGTATGTGTGAGTGTGTGTGAGTGTATGTAAGTGCGTATAAGTGCGTATAAGTGCGTGTAAGTGTGTGGAAGTGTGTGTAAGTGCGTGTAAGTGTGTCTACGTTCACGTAAGTGCATGTAAGTGCGTGTACGTTTGTGTAAGTGTGTGCAAGTGCGTGTAAGGGTGTGTAAGTGAGTGTAAGTTGTTTAGGTGTGTATAAGTGCATGTAAGTATGTGTAAGTGTGTGTAAGTGCGTGTAAGTGCATGTAAGTGCGTCTAAGTGCATGGAAGTGTGTGTAAGTGCGTGTAAGTACGTGGAAGTGTGTGTAAGTGCGTGTAAGTGTGTGTAAGTGTGTGTAAGTACGTGTAAGTTCATGTAAGTATGTGGGAGTGTGTGTAAGTGTGTGTAAGTTCTCGTAAGTGCGTATTAGTGTGTGTAAGTACGTGTAAGTGCATTCACATACATGTAAGTACGTGTTAGCGCGTGTAAGTGCATGTAAGTACATGTAAGTGCCTTGAAGTGCGTGTAAGTGCGTGTAAGTGCATGTAAGTGCGTGTAAGTACGTGTAAGTGCGTGTAAGTACGTGTAGGTGCGTGTAGGTACGTGAAAGTTTGTGTAAGTGCGTGTAAGTGCGTGTAAGTGCATGTAAGTGCGTATACGTGTGTGTAAGTGTGTGTAAGTGTGTGTAAATACATGTAAGTACGTGTAAGTGTGTGTAAGTGTGTATAAGTGTGTGTTAGTGTGTGTAGGTGCGTGTAAAAGCGTGTAAGTGTGTGTAGTTACGTGGAAGAATGAAAGTGCGTGGAAGTGCGTGTAAATATGTGTAAGTGCGTATAAGTGCGTGTAAGTGTGTGTCAGTACGTATCAGTACGTGTAAGTACGTGTAAGTGCATGGAAGTGCGTGTAAATGCGTGTAAGAAGGTAAAGGTGCGGGTAAGTGCGTGTAAGTGTGTTTAAGTCCGTGTAAGCACGTGTAAGTGCGTGTAAGTTCACGTAAGTGCGTGTAAGTGCGTGTATGTTCATGTAAGTGCGTGTAAGTGCGTGTACGTTCGTGTAAGTGTGTGTACGTGTGTGTAAGTGCGTGCAAGTACATGTAAGCGTGTGTAAGTATGTGTAAGTTTGTGTAAGTATGTGTTAGTGCGTGTAAGTGCATGTAAGTGCGTCTAAGTGTGTGTAAGTGTGTATAAGTGCGTGTAAGTGTGTCGAAGTGCGTGTAAGTATGTGTAAGTACGTGCAAGTACTTGTAAGTGCGTGTAAGTTGGTGTACGTGTGTGTAAGTGCGTGTAAGTACGTGTACGTTTGTGTAAGTATGTGTAAGTGTGTGTAAGTGTGTATAAGTGCGTGTAAGTGCGTGTACGTACGTGTAAGTGTGTGAAATGCGTATACGTGTACATGATATCGTTTAAGTACGTGTAAGTGCATGTCAGTGCGTGTAAGTGTGTATAAGTGCATGTAAGTGCATGCAAGTACGGTTTAAGTTTGTGTACGTGCGTGTAAGTGTGTGGAAGTGCGTGTAAGTTTGTGTAAGTGTGTGTAAGTATGTGTAAGTGCGTGTTAGTGTGTTTAAGTGCGTGCAAGTGGGTGTAAGTGCGTGTAAGTACGTGTAAGTACGTGTAAGTGCGTGTAAGTGCGTGTAAGTGTGTGTAAGTGCGTGTAAGTGCGTGTAAGTGCATGTGAGTGCTTGTAAGTACGTGTAAGCGCGTGGTAGTGCATGTAAGTGCGTGTTGGTGCATGTTAGTTCGTGTAAGTTTGTGTAAGTACGTGTAAGTGCGTATAAGTGCGTGTAAGTGTGTGTAAGTATGTGTAGGTTGGTGTATGTACGCTAAGTTTGAGTAAATGCGTTTAAGTGTGTGTAAGTGCGTGTAAGTGCGTGTAATTATGTGTAAGTGTGTGCAAGTGGGAGCAAGTACGTATAGTTACGTGTAAGTGTATGTAAGTGCGTGTCAGTGTGTGTCAGTTTGTGTAAGTGTGTGTAAGTGTGTGTAAGTACGTGTTAGTGGGTGTAAGTGTGTATAAGTGCGTGTAAGTGCATATAAGTGCGTGTAAGTGTGTCTAAGTGCGTGTAAGTGTGTCTAAGTTCACGTATGTGCGTGTAAGTGCGTGTACGTTTGTGTAAGTGTGTGCAAGTACGTGTAAGTGTGTTTAAGTGCATGTAATTTGTGTAAGTGCACGTAAGTACATGTAGGTGCACGTAAGTGCGTGTTAGTGCATGTAAGTGCATGTAATTGCGTATAAGTGCATGGAAGTACATGTAACTGCGTGTAAGTGTGTGGAAGTGTGTATAAGTGTGTGTAAGTATGTGTAAGTGCATGTAAGTTTGTGTAAGTGCGTATAAGTGCGTGTACGTTTGTGTAAGTATGTGTTAGTGTGTGTAAGTGTGTGTACGTGTGTGTTAGTGCTTGTAAGTGCGTGTAAGTACGTGAAATGCGTATACATGTGTGTAAGTTTGTTTAAGTGCGTGTAAATGCATGTAAGTGCGTGTAAGTGCGTGTAAGTGCATGTAAGTGCGGTTTAAGTTCGTGTAAATGTGTGTAAGTGCGTGGAAGTACGTGTACGTTTGTGTAAGTATGTGTAAGTATGTGTAAGTGTGTGTTAATGTGTGTAAGTGCGTATAAGTGCGTGTAAGTGTGTGGAAGTACGTGTAAGTGTGTATAAGTACGTGCAAGTATGTGTAAGTGCATATAAGTGCTTGTACTTGCGTGTAAGCGCGTGTTGGTGCATGTAAGTGTGTGTAAGTGTGTGTAAGTGCGTGTAAGTTCGTATAAGTGTGTATAAGTGCGTGTAAATGTGTGTAAGTACGTGTAAGTGCGTATAAGTGTGTGTAAGTATGTGTAAGTTGGTGTAAGTACGTATAAGTTTGTGTAAATGCGTGTAACCTGTGTAAGTGCATGTCAGTGCGTGTAAGTGTGTGTAAGTGTGTGTAAGTACGTATAAGTATGTGTAAGTGTGTGTAAGTGTGTGTAAGTGCGTGTGAGTGTGTCTAAGTGTGTGTAAGTAAGTGTAAGTGCATGTAAGTGCGTGTAAGTGCATGTCAGTGCGTGTGTGTGCGTGTAAATGCGTGTTAGTGCTTGTGAGTGCGTGTAAGTTTGCGTAAATGCGCGTAAGTGCGTGTACGTTTGTGTAAGTGTGTACACACTTATACGTACTTACACGCACTTACACACACACTTATACGTACATACACGCACTTACACACACTTACACATACTTACATGCACTTACACGTACTTACACGCACTCACACGCACTTACACGCACTTACATGCACTTACACACACTTACGCGTACTTCTGCACATTTACACCAACTTGCACACACTTACACGCACTTACACGCACTTACACGTACTTACACGTACTTACGCACAATTACATGTACTTACACACACTTGTACGCACTTATACGAACTTACTCGCACTTACACACAATGACACACACTTATACACACATACACAAAGGTACACGCACTTACGCGAACTTACACGCACTTACACGCACTTAAACGCACTTACACAAACTTACATGGGCTTTTATGCACTTACACGCACTTACATGCACTTACACACACTGGCACACACTCACACGCACTCAAACGCACTTACACAAACTTACACGTACTTACACGCACTTACACGTACTTACACATACTTACACATACTCACCCGCACTTACACACACTTACACACACTTACACGAACTTACACAAACTTACACACACTTATATGCACTTACACGCACATACACACACTTACACGAGCTTACATACACATAAATGCACTTACATGCACTTACACGTACTTACATGCACTTACACGCACTTGCACGCACTTACACGCACTTACATGCACATACACGCACTTATCCGCACTTACACAAACTTACGAGAACTTTCACGCACTAAGTAGCACTTACACGCACTTACACGTACTTATGCACACTTACATGCACTTACAAGCACTTACATGTAATCAGACACACTTCCACGTACTTACACGCACTTACACGTATTTACACGCACTTACATGCACTTACACGTACTCACACGCACTTACACACACTTACACGCACTTACACGTACTTACACAAACTTGAACCCACTTACACACACGTACACGCAATTACATGCACTAACACGCACTTACACATACTTACACGTACTTACACGAACTTATACGCACTTATACACACTTACACCTACTTACACGCCATTACACACACTTGCATGCACTTACACGCACTTACACGTACTTACACGCAATTACAGGCACTTTCACACACTTACACGCACCTACACACACTTACACGCACTTACTTGCACATACACACACGTACACACACTTTCACATACTTATACGCTCTTACATGCACTTACACGTACTTACGTGCACTGAGACAAACTCACACGCACATACACGAACTTGCATGCACTTATAGCATTTACACGCACTTACACGCACTTACACGAACTTAAATGCTCTTACACGTACTTCCACGCACTTACATGAACTTCCATGCACCAAGACACACTTACACACACTTTCACACGCTTCCACGTACTTACACCCACTTACACGCACTTACATGCACTTACACACAGTTACATGCACTTACACATACTAACATGCACTTACACACACTTACACGATATACGTGTACTTACACGCACTTATATGCACTTACACGCATTTACATGGACTTACACGTACTTACACACACTTACACGCACTTACAGGTACTTACACACACTTACACGTACTTACACACACTTACACGCACTTATATACACCTACACACACTTACACACACTCAGGTGTACTTCTACACATTTACACAAACTTACATGCACTTACACGCACTTACACGTACTTACACGCACTTACACGTACTTACGCGCACTTACATTCACTTACACATACTTACACGCACTTACACGTACTTACACTCACTTACATGCACTTACACAAACTGACACACACTTACACGTACTTACATGCACTTACACTTACTAACACACACTTACACGCACTTACATGCACTTACACATACTTATACGCACTTACACGCAATTACACGCATTTACACACACTTACACATGCTTACATGCACTTACACATACTTACTCAAACTTACACACACTTACTAGCACTTACACGCACTTACACATACTTACACACACTAACACGTACTACCACACACTTACACGCTTTTACACGTACTTACACGTACTTACAGGCACTTACACCCCCTCTCGTTAACTTACACGCACTTAAACTAAACTTACACGCACTTATACGCACTTAAACTGAACGTACACGCACTTACACGCACTTACACGCACTTACATGCACTTGCACGCACTTACATGCACCGACACGTACCTACGCGTACTTACACACGCATACACACACTTATACGTACTTACACGTACTTACACAAACTTACATGGACTTAAATGCACTTACTTGCACTTACACGTACTTAGACGTACTTACACATGATTACACGCACTTACATGCACTTACACGCACTTACAAAAACGTACACTTACATGTACTTACACACACTTACACGTACTTGCATACACTTACACACACTTACACGCACTTACTCGCACTTACACATACTTTCACACACTTACACACACTTACATGAACTTACACACACTTAAACGCACTTACACGTACTTACACGAACTTATATGTACTTACACACACTTACACGGACTTACACGCACTTACACGCAATTATACGCACTTATATGCACTTACACGCACATGCACACACTTATACGCACTTGCACATACTTACACGTACTTACACGCACTTACACGCACTTACACACACTTACACACACTTGCACACACTTATACATACTTACACGAACTTTCACACACCTACACGCACCTACATGTACTTACACGCACTAACACATACTTACACACACTTACATGTACTTACACGTACTTACATGCACTTACACACACTTACACACACTTACACATACGTACACACACTTACATGCACTTACATGCACTTACACACACTTAAATAAACTTACACGCACATACACGCACTTATATGTACTTACATGCATTTACACGTACTTACACGAACTTAGACATACTTACACGCACTTACACGCATTCACACACACTTACATGCACGTCCACACACTTACACACACTTACACGTACTTCCACACACTGACACGCACTTACACGTACTTACACGCACTTATACGCACTTACACCCACTTACACACATATACATGCACTTACACACACTTACACACACTTACATGTACTTATACGCACTTATACATACTTATATGCACTTACACACACATACACGCACTTACACACACTTCCACGTACTTACACACACTTACATGTACTTACACGCACTTACACGCACTCACACATACTAACATGCATTTACACACACTTACCCACACTTACACATACTTACACGCACTTACACGCACTGACACGCACTAACACGTACTTTCACACACTTACACGCACTGAAACGCACTTACACGGACTTATACGCACTTACAAGCACTTACACGCACTTACATGCACTTACACGCACTTACACGCACTAACACGCACTTACATATACTTACACGCACTTACATGAACTTGCACATACTTCCACGCACTTGCACGCACTTACACAAACTTTAACCGCACTTATACGCACTTACACGCACTTACATGCACTTACACGCACTTAAACGAACTTACACGTACATACACACATTTCACGCACTTACACACACTTACAAGAACTTACACGCACGTACACGCACTTACACGCACTTACCATTTACACGCACTTACACGTACTTACACAAACTTACACAAACTCACACGCACTTAAACGCATATACACATACTTACACCCACTTATACACACTTACACGTACTTGCACGTACTTACACGTACTTACACGCACTTAAATGTCCTTAAATGTACATATACATACATACACGTACTTACACACACTTACACACAATTACATACACTTACACGCACTTACATACACTTACACGTACTTACACGCAATTACACACACCTACATGCACTTACACACACTTACACGCACTTAGATGCAGTTACACACACATACACAAACTAACACGCACTAACACACACTTACACACACTTACACGTACTTACACACACTTGCACGTACTTACACATACTTACACGAACTTACACACACTTACACGTACTAACACGCACTTATACGCACTTACACACACTTCCACGCACTTGAACGCCCTTATATGAACTTACACATAACTACACACACATAACCCACACTTACACGCTTTTACATGCACTAACACACACTCACACACACTTACACGCGCTTACACGTACTTATACAAAGTTACACACACTTCCATGTACTTACACATACTTTCACGTACTTACACGCACTTTCACGCACTTACACGCATTTACACGCACTCACATGCACTCACATGCACTTACACGTACTAACACGCACTTACACGTACTTAAATGCACTTACACATACTTTCACGCACTAACACGCATTTACACGTACTCACACGCACTTACACGTACTTACACATAATTACACGTGCTTACACATACTTCCATACATTTACACCAATTTACACACACATACACACACTTACACTCATTTACACATACTTATATGCATTTGCACACACGTACACGCACTTATACCCACTTATACACACTTGCATGCACTTACACGTACTTACACACACTTACATGCACTTATACACACTTACATGCACTTACGCGTACTTACACGCACTTACATGCACTTACACAAATTTCCATGTACTTACATGTACTTACACGTATTTACACGCACTTGCACGTACTTACACATACTTACACGTACTAACACACACTTACACATACTTACACGGACAAACTTACACAGACATATACACACTTATACGAATGTACACGCACTTACACGCACTTACTAACATACACACACTTTCCCATACTTACACAAACTTACACATACTTACACGCACTTACATGCACTTACACGCATTTACACGAACGTACACGCACTCACACGCACTTACACAAACTCACACGTGGTTACACACACGCACACACACTTACACGCACTTTCATGCACTTACACGCACTTTCACACACATTTACATATTTACACACACTTACACACACTTACACGCACTTACACACACTTACACGCACTTACACAAACTTTCACACACATACACGTACTTACACGAACTTTCACACACTTACACAAATTTACACGAACGTACATGCACTTACACACACTTACACGTAAGTACACGTACTTACACACAATTACACGCACCTACATGCTCCTACACGCACTTATACACACTTACATGCACTTACACGCACTTACATGCACTTACACGCACTTACACACACTTACACAAACCTACACGAACCCAGACGGACTTACATGCACTTATGCACACTTACACACACTTACATGCAGTTACATTACTTACACGCACTTACACACACTTACACGCACTTACACGCACTTTCACGTAATTACACGAACTTACACGCATTGACACGCACTCATACATGCTTACACGCACTTACATGCACTTACACACACTTATACAAACTTACACGTACTTAAACACGCACTTACACGCACTTACAGGCACTTACACACACTTACATGCACTTACACGCACTTACACGCACTTACACGCAGTTACACGCACTTACACGCACTGGGATCCGGTGAATGATTGGTCCCCGCAACTGTATAACAAAGAAGACAAGATGGACCCCGTCGAGGAAGAAGAGTTCCACCTGCGGCGGCTCGAGGAACTCCGTGATTGGAAGGCAATCCGACAAGCACAGTTAGGTGACCCAACGCAGGAGGATCCGGAGGAAGATGACGCGCATGACCCACACAGGCAGCGTGAATCCATGCAGGTGGATGATCATGTATCAGACGAAGACCAAGAACCCGAGGCAGATGAAGGGCCCGTCCTGCTTCATGAGGTCACAACGCCAGATGGAAGGACCATTTACAAGGCAGTGGATACGACGCGATGCAAGACGCACCACGGCGTCTCGAATTCTCTGCCCCAAGGGCGCTCTCACCTGCACCCTCCACCATCCATGACAGAGACTATGCAGACTTGGACGATGTCCAGGATGACCAAGCAAAGGAAGATGATGCATCCTTGGATCATCCTTTGGTGCAGTCATTGCACGCCCTGCATCAACCCGTCGTCTTCCGTCCTCGGATGGCCCCCTCTAGTCCAACCATCCACCCCCGTCGACCGGCCTCTGACAGTGGTCTGTCTCCACCTCGGGCGGAGAGGAACTTGGAGACAATGGGACAACAGCCATGAGGAACTTGACGGGAAGACCCGTCCGCCGTGACCTCGCGTCGCCTAGGTCTTATACAACAACCCCAACATCAACAGCATGTAAGCAGGGCATCCTCTGCTTTCGCTACGTCGCGCCGCCGAGAAGCTCCAACTCAAGGAGGAGTCAATGGTTCATCCACGGCTGGAATTACCAAGCAAGTATGAGCCATGGTGGATACGCACATCCCAACGGGGACTCCGTCAACTAAACACACCATGCAACCTGTGCATTCAAGATGGCAATCATTTCATCATCAAGCGGGCAAGACGTCAGCCACGCCAGCGGCAGAAAGACTCCAGCAGCGACCCCGACTGGCGGATGGAATGGCCGGACCTGGGCATGGGTCAGTGGCTCACGGAAGCAAGTAGTATGGCGTACGAGTACAGGCAGGAACAACAAAGCAGCACATGGGAAGTTTTGGACTGGGAGGAACCGATGCAGGACGTGTTCGATCAAGGGGAGCAGCAGTCGCTTCGTCGGCTGGTAATAGGGCAGTTGGCCTGGCAGAGGCACACAGATCCCACCTGGGGGCCCCGCCGCGGGCACAGGTGCAGATGGTGGCTCCATAGAAACTGACTCCAAACCCAGCGGCGATGACTTCTTACACCATCCCTAAGCTCAACGTCTTCAAGGGTGAACCAAAGGAGGACCCGGCCATGTGGCTGTCCAAGTTGGGCACTTGTCTCGACTACGGATTGTTGTGTCCTGACTACGTTGTCCAAGCGGTCCACCTCGTGCTGCATGGAAAAGCCTTGGAGTCTTTTACGGCATAGCACAAGGAACGTCCTTTTGCCGACATAGAAGACCTGGCGAACAAGATGACCAAGCGCTTCGATCTCATGAGCTTGGAAGAGGCAGAGCTCCAGATTCGGGCTATCGGCATGAAGGTTAGGGAGAACCTCAAGTTACACAACGATGAGTTTACCAAAATCTCGGTGCAATGTGTCGACATCCCCTTGCGTATGATCAAGGAGTATTACCAGGATTCCCTTGTCCCAACGATAGCAAACACTTTGGATCTCTGGCAGTTTAGCATGTAGGATGCCTTAAAGGAGGAGGCAGGACACCAGCAAAGGGAGATCAAGCGACGAGCGGCTCGAGAGCAATCCGCCCCGAAGGGACATGTGGTTCCCACTATTCGCATGCCAAGAGGCGCCTCAGCACCCAACCCGATAAATCCCCATAACTATCCACCGGGGAGTTGCTATAGATGTGGGGAATTCACCCATCGGCGCCGGGAGTGTCCCAATCCCACCCCGATGCCCGGTGTGTCAGCCAGAGGAGGACAATACCAAGTATGCGGATCGACTGGAGCTGGACCCACCGCGGCCCGGCAAGCAGTTGGCCCCAACATCACCGCCTGACCCTCTGGCTCGGCAGACAGTGGACCGGTGCAATGGAAGGCACATGCGCAGCAGGGGGAGACGGGAGAGATGCCAGCTGCCACTCAGCCGTCTACTTCAGATACGCCTGCATGGAATGTGAAGCTCGGACTTCCCCGCTCAGAAGAACAGACCACAGATACCTCCTCGACAGCTGCGGAGTGGGAGTTGGTCACGGTGGCTCAAGAGCAGGGGTGGAGGGATGGTCAATTGCGGAGATGTATGAACGCATGCGTTGATACACAGAGCAAGAGGAATAGGCCGAAGCAGACCTATAAACATGTGTCGAAGCACGCTCGACGCGTTTGCCAAATCAGATCACGGCGGTGTCCCTGCAGCCTCCACCCGAACCGCGCGCGTGTCCTCCAAGGGGTCCCACACCACCGCGTTGCCAGAAGGTGACCTTTGAACCTACGGCATGCAACGAGCCCACAACGGGTGTCCTGACCTCCTTCCACCGGCCCTTTCAGGAGATGTCCTTGGGAGAGTATATACAGCAAAACCCCACTTGTCTCCCGGACTTTGTAGTAGTTCTACAATAGTACGCGGAGAAGCTTCGACCGGTTGGCATCCGCCTTACCTGTACTCAGACCCAACATGACCGAGTCAGCAGGCTAGCCGTTAGAGCCAAACCCGACACATAGGGGTGGCAGCCCATGCCCCTGGCACCACCGCGGACACAGGCTCCCCACCATGAAGTAACCAGTTGCTTCGTGTGGATATGCGACAATAAGTGCCTGGCAATCATTGACCTTGGCACCATCCACACTACGGTAACACTTTAGTGTCTGTAAGCGGTCGGCTGGTGCCACGGGATCCGACCAACAACCAAGGCGTTCACGAATGCATCACGCGGCATGGATGCAGGGCATGGCATCGTCGATGATCTTCCCCTACAAGTGGGCCTCATCCATGAAGCTGTACGAATGCAAGTCACCGTGGCCCGTACCTATGATTTCTTGCTCGGAACAGATTATCTTGTTCCTCAACAGGCTGCTTTTTTTCTATAGGGAAGGAGTCATGCATTTGACCTCATCGGGTCATACCACCTGTGCAGCCTTGATTGTGGGACCACGGACATCAATGCCCACAAATTTTGGCCACCCCTTCTCATTAGAGGAAGCCTGTGCTGAAGACCACGCTGCCAGAAACTATGTCATGGCATGTCCAAAGCACGATGTTCCGCCCATTATGTCATCACAAGCCGAGGAGGAACAAGAAATGGACCACATGTCCATACCAGAGCAGCCGTGCCCTGAACGGGCACATGCATCCGACGGATGATCGACCACAGCTTCCGATGGGGCCAATACCCATACCATCGGTGAAGTCCCCACCGTGGCTGTTCCTCTCCACGATCAATGGCCACTCCAGTGACTCCGGCAGGGCACCAACCAACTTCACCCATCCTGGGCCCCCTCTGCTCTCAAATGGCTCTCTTGTACCAGCGACCACGCAACCAACGGTTCCAGATGATCCTGCCAAAGAGGCGGAACGCAAAGGAAAAATGATGGTTTGTGACAACGACATTGCCCTCTGTGAGGATGCCAGCTCAGATGATTGAGACGATGAACCAATGAGTGACGTTGGCTGCCTGCACCTTTACAATGAGCCTCCTCCACGTAAGTCAAAAGCTCTTACCATCTCACCAAGCGGCTCCCGCAATTTCACCTTAGAGGATTATGAATACAGGGATCCAGACCCTGATCTTAGAGCCGGTCTGGTGGGTGACAAAGAACCACCACCACCAACGGTCCCACACTCCCAACGATGGAACCACATGCTTCACGAGCGCTTGACAGAGGGACATAAGCAAGAGGTCAAGGAGCTCTTCACATACCACGAAGAAGTATTTGCAGTTAGGTCAGCCGAGATCGGAGCAATCGACATGGTCCATGTCATTGACACGGGAGACGCACCGCCATATAAGCAGAAAGCTCGACGTTTGCTCCAGGACCAGAAGGACATCATCAACGAGGGCCTGCGTAAACTCAAGGAACAGGGTGTGATTGATGAGGTGGAAAGCCCGTGGCGCTCTAATTTGGTGATTGTTGGGAAGCCGGATGGCACGAAATGATTATGTGTTGACTTCCGTGACCTCAACAAGGTCACTGTTGAAGATGCATATCACATGCCGCTCATTGTTGACATCCAGGAATGTCAACGGGGGAAGAGTTGGTTTGCCACGCTCGACGTCAAATCGGCCTTTCAAACCATCCCCATGGATCGCAACTCTATGCCGAAGACGGCCTTCATCACTCCAGACCGGTTGTATGCCTTCACCCGTATGCCCTTTGGGCTGCGCAACACCAGTGCTACGTTCCAACGCGTGATGGACCAAGTGTTGTGCGATGTTCTCAATGCATGCTACTACGTGGAAGACGTCATGGTCGCTGCTTTTAGCCTCCAAGAGCTCATGGCTTCACTTGATGCTGTGTTTTCAGCCCTACGCTCAGCGAACCTTCGTTCGAAGGCCGCCAAGTGTATCATTGGGACAGACAGCATGGAGTTCTTGGGATTCATCATCAATGCACAAGGAATATCCACGGACCCGGACAAAATCGCAGCCGTCCGTGACTGGAAGCGCCCGATTACATCATCCCAGGTCAAGATCGTCCTGGGGTTTTTCACCTTCTACCGCAAGTTCGTACGTGACCATGCAAAGGTTGTTCGTCCATTGCAGCGCCTTATCCATCAAGATGAACCATTTGAATGGACTGAAGCATGTCAGCTTGCATGGGTCAAGATCAAGCACCGCCTCATCACAACCCCGATGCTGGACTTTTCGAACTTCAACCTGCCTTTCGTCATCACAACAGACCTCTCACATGATGGTATTAGGGCCATCCTATCTCAACGAGGGGACGACGGCATGATGGGGGTGGTCTGCTATGGCAGCCGTTCGCTCAACGACGTAGAGGTTATGTACCCTCCGGTGAAGGGAGAATGTCTGACAGTGATATGGGCTATCCAGTTCTACCGAGATTACGTAAAAAATGGCAAACCATTCACCATCCTCACGGATCATCAGGCCCTCCAATGGCTGCTCACTATGCAGAACCACGAAGGAATCCTCGGCAAATGGGCCCTGCTTCTCCAAGGATACAACCTCACGATCAAGTACCAACCACCATTTGCAAATCGCAACGTAGACGCTCTTAACCGGTTGCCACGGGAAGGATGGAAGAACCGCAGCTCCCTCAAAATACCATCATACGGAGGTGGTCTACCTCCGCCCGAGCCCCCTTCTTGCAAAGTTGTTCTGATTCAGGGTCAAGCGCGTGATGTCACCGCTGAAGAGTACCGCTGGGCATACCCTCTTGACAGCCTCCCTCAACATGATGACAACGTGGGCCACATCAATGGGAAACGCAAGACTGACCTCTTCAAGGATGCGCCTGGATGGACGCACAAGGAATACGGGGATTGGCTTTGCCACATGCGGCGCGACTCTGCCCCTGCACCCACGGCGCGCACCTTGCCAGTTATGGCGCCGACGCCAACAAGTGCGGTCCGTTCACTAGCGCCGGACGCCATCCGGCAATTCTTCGATCGAACTCAGCTCGCGCTACCTTGGATGGATGTCCTTACTCATCTGCCAGGGCAAATTACACAGCTGGAGACCTTCTTTGAAGAAATCAACGCTGCGCTATCATCATCCGGCTGGAGAGTCAACTGTTGGCTCAAGTCGCCAGGTCACCGCATGATGAGGGATCATGTCGATGGGACCCGACGGACTGTCCATGGGATCCTCGAGGCAGGAGCCCTTGCATGGTGACCCATGACGTTGTGCCGTCAACCGATGCCGGAGTACACCTGTACGGTCGTTTCATGCTCTGTCTGGATTGCCAGTGTGAAATTCATCGCTATCGTGGATACCGGCTCAACGCATATCACAGTCGCCCTGCGCGTCATCTGGCGATTTAATTGGTCGAACCTCATTCGAGCTGTCCATCTCCACTTTGGCACCACGGGAGGAGAGATCACCAAATCCGAGGGTCAAATTGATTTATTTCCCCTTCAGGTCGGAAATATCCACCAAAGCTTGCAGGTCCAAGTGTGTGAAACCTCCACATATGATTTCCTCCTTGCAAACGACTGGTTGACGGCATGCGACGTGATAGTTTTACTCGGGGGTAAATGCATGACGCTGCACGATGATGACGGGGCGCCATCATACGTCCCACTCCACTTTGAAACAACGGAAGTGCCAAATCAGCGGCATGCTCGATTACTGACGGGGCATACCTTCCCCCCAGCCGCTCAACGCATGCGGACGATTAATGTACCGGAGCACGCTTCATGAGGCTCGTCGCTGACCCACCAGCGTCATCCACGGATAGCAGTGACTCTCCGGACGATCATGCACCGTATCGGATAGGTGTGCATGCTCACATCGCGCATTACATGCAAGCGACGGCGGGAACTTCGGAAGACATCATTCTCCTAGGGGAACGCATCTCCAGACGATCGATGGGGATTCGAGGTGACCCTCCTACTCGTCAACGCGATCTGGAGCCTGACATGCCCCTCGCCCTCCGACGACCACGGCAGCACGCCCATCCCGCCCGGCCACCCCGAACCGTCCGGGCACCATCTCGTGGACCCCGGCGGCAAACCTCTAATTATTCTTCACGCGGTTCACGCCGTTTACACAGCCGACGATCCACGACGGAGACAGACACAGCCTTGGACGACCTGGGACACACTTCTTACGAGACTGCTACAGAAGAACTATGACAGACAAACACCACCAATGCCATGCCAGAAATGACCAACCCTGCCTGGGCACGATATGAATACAAACTCGCTGAAAGAACGGTGCACGCGGGTGCTGGCCCTGCGTTGGAAGCTCACGCGCTGGCAGCTTTTCTCACCAGGGCCGAGGCGGCAGATATTTTCACAGACTTGTGCATGGACGACCCCTGCCCGGCACCCCCACCTTCACCGGCGGTACCTGACCCCACGTCGGCAAAACACTATGGCAAGCATTCGCCCACCATATCACCCAGAATCGAGCATGGGCGGGAAGAGTGGATAGGTTATGGGAGCAACACACAACATAGCTGAGGCCGTACGGGGACCATGTGCGCAGTTCTGCTACTAACCTGGCGCAAGTTAGGACTGCCCTCTCTACGTGCGAATCTGCCTGCATCGACAGCCAACAGTGTGTCCATCAGCAAGAAATACAAATAGCAACTATCCAAGCAAGGCTTCGGGAGGTGCGACGCCTGCAAGATGCGTGGAACAAGGCCGCTGATAGAGGGGATGACCCGCCCGCAGTTGAACGACAACCTCTAATTGACCAACGCATAGAAGTTGGGTGAACCCTCTGGGTGACGCGTGCAGAGGTTATTTGTTTCACTTCAGGACTGCAACAGCTCGAGGCATAGCTTTCCGATATGCGGCAGCTACGGAGTGAGTGCGAGGAGGAGTAGGCAGCCGTCCGTGCAAGATTTTGCAGGACATGACACAGCACAGGCGAGGGTTCTGGCCCTCCGAGAGGACGTCTCCTAGCAATACCGTGCCATCTGCATGCTGATTGACCAGGCCAAGCAACTCATCGATGAGCGTGAACGGTGCCTGCAACAACAGTTAATCGGGGATGTAACTCGTGCAGTCATCACCGATGCCATGCACAGGTTGGAGAATGAGTTGGAAGAACACCTCGCAGAGCTGCGGCACCTCTACCCACTGGACTTTTATACCGCCGTCTGCCCGGCAGCTTTCCGCTACTTCTTGCACTTGACCATGACCCCCGACCACACAGAACGCATCCAGCCCGGCCTTCTTCCATTCCTGACGACAAGCTTCAATCTTCACCATCACGACTTCTTAGGCTTCCTTTACCCCCTCGATCTCTCTCTTGGCCGGGAGTACGCGCTTCAGCGACAGGGACTTGGTTCCCCCTCCTCAGGTTCCAAGGACCTGCACCAACCCGCCATCCTCTCTCGGAAGCGCCCCCCCGCATCACGAGCGACGCCGCCTCCGGTGGATGATCCACCGGCCATCCCCAAGCCGCCGCCTACAGGAGCCCACCCCGCAAGAAGCCAGCACGCCAGCCGCTGATGTTGGACCTGCCGTGCCCCTAGCCACCGTGCGGCGTACCTCATCCCGTATTCGGCATCCCGCTACAACAATTTCCACGGGCACAGCAGACCCAGCCGTCACGCGGAGTTTCTCTACACGCACACGGACCGATGCCCTCCTGCCTGGGGCGGGTGAGGAGCATCATCAGGCTGAGTCTTCATGTGGAGCACCTCTACCACCAGAATCCTTTGAGGAACTGCAACATCGCCTCTTGGTACTGGCACCAGGAGGCAACCTGGAGCACTGGCAACAGGAGCCACCGATCAAAACATACGAGTGGTCTGATTGGGCACGAGCCCAAATCCTGTATGGTGGCCGCACAATGGTGGAAGTTTACCCGGATGCCCACGTTTGCTCCGATGCCAAGGCCACACTCGACAAGTATGTGTGGCTACATGGACGGCTCTGGCGACGTGAGGACGACGCATACCCACTGTGCTGGTGTACACCGGTGACCTTGCGGGACAAGCTGATCATGTAAGAGCATGAACGCATGCACGTACGATCCGCCATCATATATGAGACTCTCGTCCCTCAAGTCTACTGGGTGGGATTAAAGAAGCAGATTGGAGAGGTCATTGCCACGTGTGGAACCTGCATCCGCCATCACCCTTGCTAACGAATCCACCAGCCCCGCTTAATGTATGCCCGTCTCGGCGCACCTATGGAAGAAGTTATCATTGACTTCCATGGCCCGCTTCGTACCATCCAACGCAAAAACGTACACTGGATCCTCGGCATCGACCACATGAACAAGTGGGTCATGGCTCGGGCTGTCCCCAAGGCCGACGCAGCACATGCTGCAGCGTTCCTGAAGGAGGAGGTCACTCACAGGGGAGGTGCGTGCAAGATCATCCAGTGTGACAATGGGTCGAACTTCGCCGGCCCATTCGAGGAGGTGGCGGCCTATTTCAACATCCAGATTGACAATGGGGCACCACATCGGCCACAAACACAATGTCAGGTTGAACGTATGCACGGGGCCATCACCCAGACCATCCGGAAGTTATCAGATGACAATGCGTAATGGGATGAGCAGCTGGAGGACATCGTCTACGAATACAACATCACATCTCACTCTTCTACCAGCTTCTCACCCTACATGCTGCGTCACGGCCAATAACATTGGACCATGGCTACGCTGCCGCTCATGCCTGACGCGCCGGTGCCACCACAGAAGGAGGGTTCGACAGTGGCCGACGAAGTTTAATTCATGAAACAGCGGGGTGCTTGGCTCCAATGGTGCCTCCAAGAGGCCCGCACTCAGGGGTCTGTCGCAGCACAGCGTGGGGTGGACCTTGTCAATGCCGGTCTCATGCTCGATGACTTCCAGGTCGGTGATGGCGTGCGGCCGAAACGGGAAGAGGTGGGTAAGGCACGGCACAATGAAGCAACGCTCCTTGACCAATGTTACCAGGTATGGGCCGTCGATGGAGTATATGTGTGCCTCGAGGGCCGCCACACTTCCAATCTTATGGCGCACCGGGATCGACTTGAGAAGCTCCCTACCCGGCGGATGAGGACCACTAAGGGGGCGCCATCAGGGATGTGAACACAAGTCCAGCGACAATCGCCTTCCCGCGTGGCCATCCCAGACGAAGTGTCTGAGGCTCCAAGGCAGCCAGCGCCGGGCTCAAAGCAGGCACACCCGAGCCTCAGAGCAACACCCGATGCAACAACGACAGCCACACGACGAAAGCGGGTGCAGCGGCCACATCCTGGAACTATCCCACAAACGACGAATGATCAACCTACATGGACGGCAGCAGACGCTCAACGTAGTCTTCATTCACTAATGTCGGTTGTGATGTCTTCGGGAATGCGGCCCGGAAAACCCCAGCAGCAGCAAGAATGGGAGGTGCTACCACATGCGGCAGCTGCACCTGGCGCGGCGCCCGAGCCGCCAGCGCCACTAGCAGCAGCAGCAGACCAGCAGGCACAGGAGGTGCTGCCACCTGTGGCAGCTGCACCCGGCGCGACATCCAAGCCGCCAGCGCCAGCAGCAGCAACAGCACAGCAGCAGGAACAGGAGGTGCTGCCACCTACGGCAGCTACACCCGGCGTGGCACCCGAGCCGCCTGCGCCACCAGCAGCAGCAGCAGACCAGCCGGCACAGGCGGTGCTGCCACCTGCGGCAGGTACACCCAGCGCGGCACCCAAGCCGCCAGCGCCACCAGCAGCAGCAGCAGACCAGCGGGCATAGGAGGTGCTGCCACCTGCGGCAGCTGCGCCCGGCGCGGCACCCAAGCCGCGAGCGCCAGAGCAGCAGTAGCAGAGCAGCGGACACAGGAGGTGCTGCCACCTGTAGCAACTACACCAAGCGCGGCACCTGAACCGCCAGCACCACTAGCAGCAGCAGCAAGGCAGCGGTCACAAGAGGTTGTGCCACCTACGGCAGTTGTACCCGACGTGGCGCCTGAGCCGCCAGCGCCACCCGCAGCAGCAGCAAACCAACGGGCACATGAGGTGCTGCCACCTGCGACAGCTGCACCCGGTGCGGCACCCAAGCCGCCAGCGCCACCAGCAGCAGCAGCAGACCAGCGGGCACATGAGGTACTGCCACCTGCGGTTGTTGCACCCGGCGCGGCACCCAAGCCGCCAGCGCCAGCGGCAGCAGCAACAGAGCAACGGACACACGAGGTGTTGCCACCTGTGGCGGCTGCATGCGGCGCGACACCCAAGCCACCAGCACCATCAGTACCAGCAGCAAAGCAGCGGGCACAGGAGGTGTTGCCACCTCCGGCAGCTGCACCCGGAGCGGCGCCCGAAACACCAGCGCCACCAGCAGCAGCAGTAGAGTAGCGGGCACAGGAGGTGCTACCACCTGCGCCAGCTGCACCTTGGTTTCTGTGATCCTGCTTTGGTTTATCCAGCTTTGTTTCCGTTAACCCGGCATTGGTTTCTGTGACCCGTCTCAGGTTTCTATGACCCGGCTTTCATTTTTGTTACCGAGCTTTGGTTTCTATTACCCGGCTTTGGTTTATGTGAACTGGCTTTGGTTACTGTGACCCGGCTTTGGTTTATGTGACCCGGTGTTGGTTTCTTTGACCCGTCTTTGGTTTCTGTGACCCGGCATTACATTCTGGGACCCGGTTTTGGTTTATGTGACCCGGCTTTGGTTTTTGTGACCCGGCTTTCGTTTGTGTGACCCCGCTTTGGCTTCTGTGACCCGGCTTTGTGTGACCGGCTTTGGTTTCTATGACCCATCTTTGGTTTCTGTGACCGAGCTTTGGTTTCTATGACCCGGCTTTGGTTGGTGTGGTCCGGCTTTGGTGTATGTGACCCGGCTTTTGTTTCTGTGACCCGGCTTTTGTTTATGTGAGCTAGCATTGGTTTATGTGATCCGGCTTTGGTTTTTGTGACCCGATTTGGTTTATGTGACCCTGCTTTGATTTATGTGACCCGGCTTTGGTTTCTCTGACCTGGCTTTGGTTTATGTGACCCAGCTTGGTTACTGTGACCCGGCTTTGGTTTCAATGACCCGACTTTGGTTTCTGTGATCCGGCTTTGGTTTATGTGACCGGCTTTGGTTTCTGTGACTCGGCTTTTGTTTCTGTGACAGAGCTTTGGTTTATGTGACCCGGCTTTGGTTTATGTGACCCGGCTTTGGTTTCTGTGACCCGGCTTTGGTTTATGTGACCGGCTTTGGTTTCTGTGACTCGGCTTTTGTTTCTGTGACAGAGCTTTGGTTTATGTGACCCGGCTTTGGTTTATGTGACCCGGCTTTGGTTTCTGTGACCCGGCTTTGGTTGATGTGACCCAACGTTGGTTTATGTGACCCAGCTTTGGTTTATGTGATATGGCTTTGGTTTTTGTGACCCGGCTTGGTTTATGTGACCTGCCTTTGGTTTTGAGACCCGGCTTTGGTTTTTGTGACCCGGCATTGGGTACTGCTACCCGGCTTTGGTTCCTTTGATCCGGCTTTGGTTTCTATGACCTGGCTATGGTTTCTCAGACCCGGCTTTGCTTTCTGCGACTCGGCGTTGGTTTGTGTGACCCGGCTTTGGTTTCTGTGACCCGGCTTTGGTTCATGGGACCGGTTTTGGTTCCTGTGAGCCGGCTTTGGTTTCAGTGACCCGGCTTTGGTTTCAGTGACCTTTCATTGGCTTTGGTGACCCGGCTTTCTGTGACATGGCCATGGTTTATGTGACCCGGCTTAGGTTTCTGGGACCCGGCTTTTGATTGCGTGACCCGGCTTTGGTTTATGTGACCCGGCTTTGGTTTATGTGACCCAGCTTTGGTTTTCTAGACTCGGTTTTGGTTTCTGTGACCCGGCTTTGGTTTCTGTGGCCTGGCTTTGGTTTATGTGACCCAGGTTTGGTTTTTGTGACCTGGCTTTGATTTCTGTGACCCGGTTTTGGTTTATGTGACCCGGTTTTGGTTTCTGTGACCCGGTTTGGTTACTTTGACCCGGCTTTGGTTTCTGTGACCTGGCATTGGTTTCTGTGACCCAGCTTTGGTTTCTTTGATCCGGCATTGCTTTATGTAACCCGACTTTGGTTGCTGTGACCCGGCTTTGGTTTCTGTGACCTGGCTATGGTTTCTGTGACCCGGCTTTGGTTTCTGTGACCCGGCTTTGGTTTGTGTGATCCGGCTTTGGTTTCTGTGATCCGGCTTTGGTTTCTGTGACCTGGCTTTGGTTTCTGTGACCCGGCTTTGGTTTCTGTGACCCGGCTTTGGTTTGTGTGATCCGGCTTTGGTTTCTGTGATCCGGCTTTGGTTTCTCTGGCCCGGCTATGGTTTATGTGACCCGACTTTGGGTTATGTGACCCGGCTTTGGTTTCTGTGACCCGGCTCTGGTTTCTGTGACCCGGCTTTGGTTTCTGTGACCCAGCTTTGGTTTCTTTTACCTAGCCTTTGTTTCTGTGAGCTGGCTTTGGTTACTTTGACCCGGCTTTGGTTCCTGTGATCCTGCTTTGGTTTCTGTGACCTGGCATTTGTTTCTGTGACCCGGCTTTGGTTTTGTGACCTGGCTTTGGTTTTAGTGGTCCGGCTTTAGATTCTGTGACCCGGCTTTAGTTTCTGTGACCCGGGTTTGGTTTCTATGACCGGGCTTTGATTTATGTACTCCGGCTTTGGTTTGTTGAGGTGGCTTTGGTTGTGTGACCCGGATTTGGTTTTTGTGAGCTGGATTTGGTTTATGTGACCCAGCTTTGGTGTCAGTGACCCGGCTTTGGTTCTTGTGAACTGGCTTTGATTTTTGTGACCCGGCTTTGGTTTCTGTGACCCGGCTTTGGTTTATGTGACTTGGCTTTGGTTGCTGTGACCTGGCTTTGGTTTTTGTGACCCGACTTTGGTTTCTTTGACCCGGCTTTGGTTTCTGTGAACCGGGTTTGGTTTATGTGACCCGGCTTTTGTTTCTCTTACTTGGCTTTGGTTTTAATGACCCGGCTGTGGTTTGTGTGACCCGGCTTTGCGTTCTGTGACCCGGCTTTTTTTATGTGACTCGGCTTTGGTTTCTGTGACACGTCTTTGTTTGCTGTGACCCGGCTTTGGTTTCAGTGACCCGGTTTTGGTTTCTGTGACCCTGCTTTGGTTTCTGTGACCCAGCTTTAATTTCTATGACCCATTTTTGGTTTCTCTCACCCGGCTTTCGTTTGTGTGGCACAGTTTTGGTTTCTCAGATCCGGCTTTGGTTTATCCAGCTTTGGGTTCTTTGACCCGGCTTTGGTTTTTTGTGACCCATCTTTGGTTTCTATGAGCCGGCTATTGTTTCTATGACCCGGCTTTGCTTTCTATTACATGGCTTTGGTTTTTTTGACCCGGCTTTGGTTTCTGTGGCCCGCCTTTGGTTTCTTTGACATGGCGTTGGTTTCAGTGACCCGGCTTTGGTTTCTGTGACCCAGCTTTGGTTTCTACGACCCGGTTTTGCTGTCTGTGACCCAGCTTTGGTTTTGTGACCCGGCTTTTGTTTGTGTTATCCGGATTTGGCTTCTGTGACCCGGCTTTGTGTCACCGGCTTTGGTTTCTGTGACCCATCTTTGGTTTCAGTGACCCGTCCTTGGTTTCTAAGACCTGACTTTGGTGTCTGTGATCCAGCTTTGGTTTTGGTGACCCGGCTTTTGTTTTCGTGACCCGGCTTTGGTTTCTGTGACCCAGTTTTGGTTTCTGTGACCCGGCTTTGGTTGATGTGACCCGGCGTTGGTCTCTGTGACCCGGCTTTGATTTCAATGACCCGGCTTTGCTTTCTGTGACCCGGCTTTGGTTTCTGTGTGCCAGATCGGGTTCTCTAACTCGGCTTTGGTTTCTGTGACCCGACGTTGGGTTATGTGACCCAGGCTTTGGTTTCTGTGACCGGCTTGGATTTATGTGACCCGGCTTTGGTTTCTGTAACCGGGCTTTGGTTTGTGGGACCCGACTTTGGTTTCTGTGACCCTGCTTTGGTTTCTGTGACCCGGCTTTGGTTTATGTGACCCGGCTTTGGTTTCTGTGACCCTGCTTTGGTTTGAGTGACCCGGCTTTGGTTTATGTGACCCGGCTTTGGTTTCTATGACCCAACTTTGGTTTATGTTACCCGGCCTTGGTTTCTCTGACCCGGCTTTGGTTTCTGTGGTCTGGCTTTGGGTTCAGTGACCCAGCTTGGGTTTCCATGACCCGGCTTTGATTTCTGTGACTCGGTTTTTTATGTGACCCAGCTTTGGTTTCCGTGACTTGGTTTGGTTTCTGCCACCTGGCTTTGGTTTCTGTGACCCGGCATTGGTTTCTCTGACCCAGCTTTGGTTTCTTTGACCCGACTTTGGTTTCTGTGACCCGGCTTTGGTTTGTGGAACCCGGCTTTGGTTTCTGTGATCTGGCTTTGGTTTCTCTGACCCAGCTATGGTTTATATGACCCGGCTTTGGTTTATGTTACCCGGCTTTGGTTTCTATGACCCGGCTCTGGTTTCTGTGACCCATCTTTGGTTTCTGTGACCCGGCTTTGGTTTCTTTGACCTGGCTTTTGTTTCTGTGAGCCGGCTCTAGTTACTGTGACTCGGCTTTGGTTTCTGTTACATTGCTTTGGTTTCAATGTCCAGGCTTTGGTTTCTCTGACCCGGCTTTGGTTCTGTGACCTGGCTTTGGTTGCTGTGACCCAGCTTTGGTTTCAGTGATCCGGCTTTGGATTCTGTGACCCGGCTTTGGTTTTTGTGACCCGGCTTTGGTTTCTACGACCGGGCTTCTGTTTCTGTGCTCCGGCTTTGGCTTGTTGACCCGGCTTTGGTTTTGTGACCCGGCTTTGGTTTATGTGAACCGGATTTGGTTTTTGTGACCAAGCTTTCGTTTCCCTGACCTGGCTTTGGTGTTTGTGACCCTGCTTTGGTTTGTGTGACCCGGCTTTGCTTTCTGTGACCCAGCTTTTTTTTCTGTGACTCGGCTTTGGTTTCTGTGACCTAGCTTTGGTTGCTCTGAGCCGGCTTTGGTTTCTGTGACCCGGCTTTGGTTTCTGTGACCC
>SZWC01000093.1:306932-318135 GCA_023375785.1 Penium margaritaceum
CAGAGGGAGAGACAATGGGTTGGGAAGCCTATGTATCGACTAGAAAGGACAAAGAACTTCAATACGTAGTGGCACGGTGTGGCTAATATGCACACCAAACAACCAAACTAGGCATATGTCACTGATCATGACCAGAGAATTTCAATATGTGTGGTCAACATTGACCAACCATAACACGAGTCACAAACGGTGAGGAGATGAAACAATGCTATGCGAATATTTGTTATCAACTACCAAGTACAACGACCTTCAGACAGTAGTAGCACGGTTTGGCTACCATGCACAATGACCGACCAAAGTAGGCATATGTACTGCCTTTGACGAAAGAAATCCGCTGTGTGTGGTCAACGTTGACAACTCATAACACGAGTCACAAATGGTCAGAGGGGGAAAGAATGATTTGGGAATACCAAGTATCAAATAGCAAGCACAAGGGGCTTCAATACGCCGTGGCACGGTGTGGAGACCATGCACGATGACCAACCAAAGTAGGCATATGTCACTGACCATGCCCAAATAATGTCACTAAGTGTGGTAAACTTTGACAACTCATAACACGAGTCGCAAATGGTCAGGGTAGAAGATAATGGTTTGTGAATACTAGTTATCGACTAGCAAGTACAAATACCTTCAATATGCAGTGGCACAATGTGGCTTTAATGCATAGTGACCAACCAAAGTATGCATATGTCACGAACCATGACCAACAAATTTCACTTCACGTGGTCAACCTTGAAAACGCATAACACGAGTCACAAATGGTCAGAGGGGGAAACAATGGTTTCAAATTGCTATGTATCTTCTAGCAAGTACAAATATCTTTCGTATGTATTGGCACGTTGTGGCTACCGTGCACAATGACCTACCCAAGTAGGCATACATCACTGCTCATGACCAAAGAAGTTTCGTGTGTGTGGTCAACATTCACAACTCACAATACAAGTAAAAAATGGGCAGATGGAGAAACAATGGTTTGGGAATACTTGGTATGGAATAGCAAGTACACAGACCTTCGATAAGTGATGGCACGATGTGGCTATCATGCACAATGACCAACCAAAGCATTCTTGTGTCACTGAATATCAAAAAAAGAGTTTCCCCCTCTGACAAATCGTGACCCATATTATGGGTTGTCAACGTTATTTGGTCATGGTAAGTGGCACATGCCTAATATGGTTGGTCATTGTGCATGGTAACACAGCGTTCCACTACTTGTTGAAAGGCTTTGCACTTGCTAGTCAATAAACAGCAAACGGTTTCTCCCTCTCACACCCGGATGGTTTTTGTTGGTTTGTTATGCGTAGGTGCCTTCACTGGAATACTCCCTCCCACCCCCCCCCCCCCCCCCCCCCCTAGAGGGATATTCCGTGGACGACCTGGAGGACAGATTTGCGACCGCATTATGTCCCCCCCCCCTACCTCCCCACCGCATTATGTCCCCCCCCCCAACCTGGAGGACAGATTTACATCAAGCTCATGATTTGGAAAAGGTCATGGTTTGGGACAAGCAATTGATATGCAACAAGGTGTTGTTATGTGACAAGTCTTTGAACTATATCAAGGCTTTGAGTTCGGACAAGGTGTTGATTCGAGCCCTACTTGCGCCCTAGTTGCGCCTTACTTGCACCCTAATTGCGTCTTAGGTGCGCCCTAGTTGCGCCCTAGTTGCGCCCTTCTTGCGCCCTTATTCCAACATACTTACACCCTACTGGCGCCCTACTTGCGCCCTACTTGCGCCTTACTTGCATCCTTCTGGCGCCCTACTTGCGCCCTACTGGCGCCCTACATGCGCCCTAGTTGTGGCCTAGTTGCACCCTTGTTGCGCCTTAGTTATGCCCTAGTTGCGCCATATTTGCGCCCTACTTGCGCCCTAGTTGCGCCCTACTTGCACCCTAGTTGGGTCTTTGTTGCGCCCTAGTTGTGCCCTAGTTGCGCCCTTCTTGCGCCTTAGTTGTGCCCTTATTGCACCCCACTCACACCCTAATGGCGCCCTACTTGCGCCTTACTTGCTCCTTAGTTGGGCGCTAGCTACGCCCTAATTGTGCCCTAGTTGTGCCCTAGTTGCGTCTTACTTACGCCCTACTTGCGCCCTAGTTGCACCCTAGTTGCGCGGTACTTGCACCCTAGTTGCGCCCTAGTTGCGCCATAGTTGCGCCCTAGTTGCCACCTGGTTGCGCACAAGTTGCAACCTACTTGCGCCCTACTTGCACCGTACTTGCGCCCTATTTGCGCCTCAGTTGGGCACTAGCTACGCCCTGGTCTTACCATAGTTGCGCCCTAGTTGCGTCCGACCTGTGCCCTATTTGTGCCCTAGTTGCGTCTTTGTTGCGCCCAAGTTGCGCCCTAGTTGAGCCCTAGTTGCGCCCTAGTTGCGCCCTGGTTGCGCCCTAGTTGCGCCCTAGTTGCGCCCTAGTTGTGCCCTAGTTGCGCCCTAGTAGCCCCCGGTTGCGCCCTAATTTAGCCCTAGTTGCGCCCTACTTGCGCCCTTGTTGCACCCAAGTCGCGTCCTAGTCGCGCCCTAGTCGCGCCCTAGTTGCGTCCTAGTTGCGCCCTAGTTGCGCCCTAGTTGCGCCCTAGTTGTGCCCTAGTTGCGCCCTAGTAGCCCCCGGTTGCGCCCTAATTTAGCCCTAGTTGCGCCCTACTTGCGCCCTTGTTGCACCCAAGTCGCGTCCTAGTCGCGCCCTAGTCGCGCCCTAGTTGCGCCCTAGTTGCGCACTAGTTGCACCCTAGTTGCGCCCTAGTTGCGCCCTAGTTGCGCCCTAATTGTGCCCTAGTTGCGCCCCAGTTGCGCCCTAGTTGCGCCCTAGTTGCCCCCAGTTGCACCCTTATTGCGCCCTAGTTGCGCCCTAGTTGCGCCCAAGTCGCGCCCAAGTCGCGCCCTAGTCATTCCTAGTCGCGCCCTAGTTGCGCCCTAGTTACGCACTAGTTGCAACCTAGTTGCGCCCTAGTTGCGCCCTAGTTGCACCCTAGTCGTGCCCTAGTTGCGTCCTAGTTGCGCCCTAGTTGCGCCCTAATTGCCCCCTTAGTTGCGCCCTAGTTGCGCCCGGGCGCCCCAGTTGCGCCCTAGGTGCGCCGTACTTGCTTCCTAGTAACACCCTAGTTACACACTAGTTGCGCCCTAGTTGTGTCATAGGGTGCCCTAGTTGCGTCCTAGTTGCGCCCTACTTGCGCCCTACTGGCGCCTACTTGCGCCCTAGTTGCACCTCAGTTGGGCACTAGCTACGCCCTAGTTGTCCCCTAGTTGCGCCCTTAGTTGCGTCCTACTTGCGTACTACTTGCGCCTTAGTTGCGCCCTCGTTGCGCCCATCTTGCACACTAGTTGCACCCTAGTTGCGTCCTAGTTGTGCCCCAGTTGCGCCCTTGTTGCACCCTTATTGTGCCGTACTTGCGTCCTAGTTGCGCACTCGTTGCGTCCTCGTTGCGCACTAGTTCCACCCTAGTTGCCGCATAGTTGCACCCTAGTTGCGCCCTAGTTGCCCCCAGTTGCGCTCTAATTGCGCCCTACTTGCGCCCTAGTTGCGTCCTAGTTGCGCTCTAGTCGTGCCCTAGTTGCGCCCTAGTTGCGCCCTAGTTATGCCCTAGTTGCGTCCTAGTTGCGCCCTAGTTGCGCCCTTGTTGAGCCTTAGTTGTGCCCTAGTTACACCCTACTTGTGTCCTACTTATGCCATAGTTGCGCCCTACTTGCAGCATAGTTGCGTCTTAGTTGCACCCTACTTGCACCATAGTTGTGCCCTTATCCCGCCCTTATTGCACCCTACTTACACCCTACTGGCTTCCTACTTGCGCCCTAGCTGCGCCTCAGTTGGGCACTAGTTATGCCTTAAGTGTGCCCTAGTTGCACCCTAATTGCGTCTTACCTGTGCCCTACTTAAGCCCTAGTTGCACCCTAGTTGCGCGCTACTTGCACCCTGGTTGCGCCCTAGTTGCACCCTAGTTGCGTCATAGTTGTGCCCTGGTTGCGCACAAGTTGCAACCTACCTGCGCCCTATTTTCACCCTACTTGCACCCTGTTGCGCCTCAGTTGGGGACTCGCTACGTCATAGTTGTACCCTAGTTGCGCCCTAGTTGCGTCCTACATGTGCCCTATTTGTGCCCTTGTTGCGCATTAGTTGCACCCTAGTTGCGCCCTAGTTGCGCCCTAGTTGCGCCCTAGTTGCGCCCTAGTTGCGCCCTAGTTGCGCCCTAGTTGCGCCCTAGTTGCGCACTAGTTGCGCACTAGTTGCGTCCTAGTTGCGCCCTAGTTGCACCCTAGTTGCCCCTAGTTGCGCCTTAGTTGCACCCTGATTGCGCCCTAGTTGTGCCCTAGTTGCACCCTAGTTGCGCCCAGATCGCGCCCTAGTTGCGCCCTAGTTGTGCCCTAGGTGTGCCCTAGTTGCGCCCTAGTTGCGCCCTAGTTGCGCCCTAGTTGCACCCTAGTTGCACACTAGTTGCGCCTCGGTTGCGCCCAAGTAGCGCCGTAGTCGCGCCGTAGTCGCGCCCTAGTTGCGCCCTAGTTGCGCCCTAGTTGCGCACTAGTTGCACCTCAGTTGCACCCTAGTTGCGCCCTAGTTGCGCCCTAGTTGTGCCCTGGTTGCGTCCTAGTTGCGCCCTAGTTGCGCCCTAGTTGCCCCCCAGTTGCGCTCTTGTTGCACCTGGGCATCCTAGTTGCGCCCTAGTTGCGCCCTACTTGCACCCATGTTTGCACCCTAGTTACGCACTAGTTGCACCCTAGTTGCGTCCTAGTTGCGCCCTAATTGCACCCTAGTTGGGACCTACTTGCCCCCTTCTGGTGCCTACTTACGCCCTAATATTGCCTCAGTTGGGCACTAGCCACGCACTAGTTGCACCCTAGTTGCACCCTAGTTGCGTCCTAGTTGCGTCCTAGTTGCGCCTTAGTTTCTCCCTAGTTGCGTCCAACTTGCACACTAGTTGCACCCTAGGTGCGCCCTAGTTGCACCCTAGTTGCGCCCTAGTTGCCCCCTAGTTGCGTCCTAGTTGCGCCCTAGTTGGGCCGTAGTTGCGCCCTAGTTGCGCCCTAGTTGCGCCCTAGTTGCGCCTTATTTGTGCTCTAGTTGCGCTCTACCTGCGCCCTACTTGCGCCCTAGCCGCGACCTAGTTGCGCCCTACTTGCGCCCTATATGCGTCCTAGTTACGCCCTAGTTGTGCCATTCTTGCTCCCTTATTACATCCTACTTACGCCCTATTGACACCTTACTTGCGTCCTAGTTGCGCCTCAGTTGGGCACTAGATACGCCCTAGTTGTACCCTAGTTGCGCCCTAGTTGCATCCTACTTGTGCCCTACTTGCACCCTAGTTGCGCCTTTGTTGCGCCCTAGTTGCGCCTTAATTCCGCACTAGTTTCGCCCTATTTGCGCCCTAGTTGCGCCCTAGTTGCGCCCTAGTTGCGTCCTAGTTGCGCCCTAGTTGCGTCCTAGTTGTGCCCTAGTTGCACCCTAGTTGTGCCCTTATTGCGCCCTTGTTGCTCCCTCATTGCGCACTCATTGCACCCTAGTTGCGCCCTAGTTGCGCCCTAGTTGTGTCCCACTTGCGCCGTATTTGCACCCTGCTTGTACCCTACCTGCACCCTATTTGCGCCCTAGTTGCACCCTAGTTGCACCCTAGTTGCGCCCTAGTTGCGCCCTAATTGCGCCCTTGTTGCGCCCTAGTTGCGCCCTAGTTGCGCCCTAGTTGCGCCCTAGTTGCACTCTAGTTACGCCCTAGTTGCGCCCTAGTTGCGCCATACTTGCACCCTAGTTTCACCCTAGTTACGCCCTAATTGCGCCCTAGTCGCGTCCTAGTTGCGCCCTAGTTGCGCCCTAGTTGCGCCCTAGTTGCACCCTACTTGCGTCCTCATTGCACCCTACTTGCGCCCAACTGGCACCCTACTTGCACCCTTGTATTGCCTTAGTTGGGCACTTGCTACACCCTAGTTGTGCCCTAGTTGGGCCGTAGTTGCGTCCTACTTACGCCCTACTTGCGCGCCAGTTGCGCCTTACTTTTGCCTTAGGGTGCAATTCGGGCGCATCTACGGCACAACTAGGGCACAAATAGGGTGCAACTAGGGCGCAACAAGGGCGCAACTAGGGTGCAACTAGGGCGCAACTAGGGCACAACTAGGGCGCAACGAGGGCGTAACGAGGGTGCAACTAGGGCGCAACTAGGGCGCAACTAGGGTGCAACAAGGGCGGAACTCGGGCGCAACAAGGGCGCAACTATGGTGCAACTAGTGTGCAAGTTGGGCGCAACTAGGGCGCAACTAAGGTGCAACTAGGACACAAGTAGGACGCAACTAGGGTGCAACTAGGGGACAACTAGGGCGTAGCTAGTGCCCAACTGAGGTGCAACTAGGGCGCAAGTAGGCACCAGAAGGGGGCAAGTACGGCGCAACTAGGGTGCAACTAGTGCGTAACTAGGGTGAAACTAGGATGCATGTAGGGCGCGACTAGGGCACAACTAGGACGCCAGGGCGCAACAAGGGCGCAACTAGGGGACAACTAGGGCGTAGCTAGTGCCCAACTGAGGTGCAACTAGGGCGCAACTAGGACGCAACTAGGGTGCAACTAGAGCACAACTAGGGCGCAACTAGGACGCAACTAGGGTGCAACTAGAGCACAACTAGGGCGCAACTAGGACGCAACTAGGGTGCAACTAGAGCACAACTAGGGCGCAACTAGGACGCAACTAGGGTGCAACTAGAGCACAACTAGGGCGCAACTAGGACGCAACTAGGGTGCAACTAGAGCACAACTAGGGCGCAACTAGGACGCAACTAGGGTGCAACTAGAGCACAACTAGGGCGCAACTAGGACGCAACTAGGGTGCAACTAGAGCACAACTAGGGCGCAACTAGGACGCAACTAGGGTGCAACTAGAGCACAACTAGGGCGCAACTAGGACGCAACTAGGGTGAAACTAGGATGCATGTAGGGCGCGACTAGGGCACAACTAGGACGCCAGGGCGCAACAAGGGCGCAATTAGGGGGCAACTAGGGCGTAAATAGGGCGCAACGAGGATGCAACTAGAGCACAACTAGGGCGCAACTAGGGCGCAATTATGGCGCAACTAGGGTACGACTAGTGCACAACTAGGGCGCAACCAGGGCGCGACTAGTGTGCGACTAGGGCGCGACTTGGGCGCAATTAGGGTGCAATTAGGGCAGATTTTGGAACATATCGCTCGAGATTGCCCGCGCAAATGACAGGGTGCTCCGCGCACCGACCCCATGCAACAAGACCCCATGGTGCAGCAGTGGCAGCGGTACTGTAATCAACCATGGCAGGCCCAGTAGCATCAGCAGCAGACGCAAGCTGGGCGACAGGCACCGGATCATCAACCCCAAGCTGCCCCAGGCGGACAAAGTATTCTGCCCAACCCATAGGCATCCGCTAACCCTGCGAGCGGAGCCCGCAGCGTCAAATTGGGACTATCGATGGCGGAGGACGAGACCACAGAGGTGCCTCCCACTACCGAAGAGACGACTCTCATTGCACGAGCCCAAGAAATGGGTCTGCGCGGATGGGACCTATAGGTGGCAGTCAGAGTACAGGAGGACCTGAGGTGAAAAGCAGAGGCCGCGGAGGAGCGATTATAGGATGCAGTTTTCAATCCCACCGTCGTGCCGGAGAAACAACGACAGGCGAAACCACCACTCACAGTGGAGAAGCAACCCACCCCAGCTTCGCTGACACCCAACATAGCTCCAGCAGACGCGAAGAGAAGCACTCACCCCATCCAATACCTTCTTTACCACCCCCATTACGCAAATCAATTTCGTTGAGTTCCTCCGAATTCATCCTGATGGAGGAGTTCGCCAGGGCCAATCAACACCTCCAAGCTGTGGGCACCTCCCTCCACTGTACCACGCCTACATTCGGCACACACAACACCTGCCGTGCGGTACCCGAGACGTCGTTGGCACTGAGTCTCGCGGAAGGTGAGTGGGGATGGACACCACAGCCCTTGGAACCACAGCTACGGGACGACAACCACTACGAGGTCGCCTGCTATGTGGTTTGCATCTGTGGAAGGAAGTTCCTGGCCATCATCGACATGGGAGCCACTCACACCACTGTGGCGTTCCGCGTCCTCCTGGTGGTCGGATGGGCAGACCGCATCCTCCCCACGCGCCACCTATTCACCAACTCGGCAGGTGGAATGGACTATGGAGACGGGGAAGTTCACGGCCTTCCCATGGAGGTGGGATCCCTTCGTGAACGAGTAAACGTCCAAATTAGGCGAGCCTGAACGTATGACGTGCTCCTGGGCATGGATTACTTGGTGCCGCGGCAGGCCAACCTTATCTTCTCCCTTGGAATCATGCAACTCACCTCTGCATTCGGAGAGGAAGCATACTGCCCCATCACCATCGGCGACAGGGTAGCAATACCTGGAACCGGCGGCGAGTCCTTCTCCCTCCCAGATGCTGCGGCAGAGGACTCTCATGCCCATGCAAGCAGATTACAACCTCTCTCATCGGATGTGCCTAACGCGGAACAGATCCCAGCCGGCGAATGGTAGGAACTCGCGGAAGAGTCAACCGAGCCCGGAGTACAAACCAACCTCCTAGGGATGTGGCATAGGGGACAGCGAGTCTTTGGAGCTGGCACTCCACTCGAGGAGGAGGAGGCGTTCTACCCACTTCGCGAAACAACACCACCACCACCACCGCGATGGGATCACATGCTCCATTCATGACTCTCCCCCACACAAAAGCAGGACTTCTGCGACCTGCTGGATGCATTTGCGGACTTCTTTGCAGGGTCTGCGGTTGATCTGGGGGTCGTGGAAACCTTCCACGTCATCTCCACGGGGGATTCCGCGCCCACAAAACAGAAAGTGCGGCGCATCCTCCCTGAGCAGGAGAAGATCATCACAGAGGGGCTCGCGGAACTGAAGGCGCAAGGGGTGATCATCCCCATTGTCAACCCCTCGCGTGCCAACTTGGTCATCGCGGGGAAACCGGATGGGTCCAAACGATTTTTTGTCGACTTCCGCGACCTCAACCGTGTGACCGAGGAGGATGCGTACCCCATGCAACTGATCATCGACATACAGAAGCAGCAACAGGGTCGCGGATGGTTTGCAAAGCTTGACGTCAAGGCTGCCTTCCATGCCGTCCCCATGCACCTAGACTCCATTGCCAAGACAGTATTCGTGACGCCAGGGGTCTACACGCATTCACACGCATGCCCTTTGGACTCCGCAACGCCAATGCAACGTTTCAGCGGGTCATGGATTCCACCCTCCGTGGCATCTCCAATGTCAGCTGCTACATTGACGACATTATGGTTGCGGCCCACACCTTTGAAGAGCTGTTCTCCTCCTCGGCCGCTGTCTTCGCTGCCCTTCGCAAGGCTATCCTCAAGCTCAAGGCAGCCAAGTGCTCCATCGGAGCTGCGGAAATGAAGTTCCCTGGCTTCGTGATGAGTGTGGATGGCATCAAGACTGATCCTGAGAAGATTACGGCAGTGCAGGAGTTGCGTCAGCCCACTTCCGCGGGACACGTCAAAATCTTCCTGGGCTTTGTCTCCTTCTACCGGAAGTTCGTCCGTGACCACGCACATATCATCAAGCCACTCCAGGAGTTGACGCATCAGGATGTGCCGTTTGACTGGACGTCAGAATGCGTGGATGCCTGGACGGAAATCAAGCATCGCTTAGTTACCGTACCCATGCTCGAATTCCCTGACTTCAACCTCCCATTCTCCATCACCACTGACTGGTCGCGGGACGGGCTGGGCGCCATCCTATCCCAGACAGTGCAGGAACCAACCCAGAAGGTGATTGCGTACGCCAGTCGTGCTCTCACTGAAGGAGAGCGGAAGTACCCGCCGGTGAAAGGCGAGTGCCTGGCTGTCCGTTGGGCACTCCAACACTTCCGCGACTACATACAGAATGGCAAGCCATTCACGGTCTTCACGGACCATCAGGCTCTCCAATGGCTCCTCACCACCTAGAACCATGAGGGCATCATAGCCAAGTGGGCACTCCTCCTGCAGGGCTACAACATGATTGTCAAGTACCAGCCTGCGGTTGCCAACCACAACGCGGATGCTCTAAGCCGACTTCCGCGCCATGACTGGCCAGAACCTGACCAGGCCCCTCCAGATGCCGCGGAGCATATCCCCGATGTCCTGGCACCGCCACCAGACACCAAAGCGCAATGGGAGGGAGTGGCACTAGATTTTGATGAGGAAGAACAGGAGGTTGCCTTGCAACTCTTTAATGAACTCGACCCTACTGGGGAGGTAGCATTCGCGGAGACCCTACCCGCCCTCTCCATGTCTGGCCTACAGCTTGCTCGTCGGTACAACCCCACCAACCGCGGTTGGACGCTGGAGGATATTGCACCCCATCTTCCCCCACGACATGCACCCCCGCAAACCTTGCGACCGTCCGCCGCTACACCACAGACCTGTCCCGCAAGCAACCCGCACACTCCTCATGTCCCCGCTACCCCACTCCTCAACAACCGCCATCCCCTCACCCTGGTGGACTTCCTTCTTCACTCCCCTGAGTCCGCACAAGGTCTACAGGCCCTCTTTACCACTCATAACCCCTCCATTTCTCCTATTGGCGTCCTCCTCTCATGCACGCGAGACAGCATGACCGGTATCCGCTTGCTATCCCGATGCATCCTCCTCACTCACTCTAGTGCGTGTGATACCGCCGCACGTGCCTCACGCACCTGGTCACCCGCGGCCCTCATCCCCAGACTACCCGCACCATCCGAGGTCCACATGGCGTGGTGTTACATGTGGATATGCGGACGCAAGTTCGTGGCCATAGTGAACACCGGTACCACACACACCACGATCGCGCTCCGGATGGTCCACTCGCTCCACATGCAGCACCTCATCCAGCCCACTGGACTCCGCTTCTCTATCTCCACCAGTGACATTGACGCGCCGATCGGAAAGATCACAGGCCTTCCCATGCAGGTGGCAAATGTACATGCGGCGCACACTGTCCAATTTTGCGACGTCCACACGTATGACATCCTGCTCGCGGCGGACTGGCTTGCGTCGCGCCAAGCGGATATATTGATCGGCGCCGGCATCCCCAGTCTCATTTTGAGTTCCGGCGTTCGATCATTCACTCCACTCTTCACTTCGCATTGACCATCTCCCCGCCCGACTCTACCCACAATCGACTCAGCTCTCACAGACACTCGACACACTCGACGGGTCACGCGGAGCTCGGCTCTCGCCCGCGGAACCATCG
>SZWC01000093.1:318172-340288 GCA_023375785.1 Penium margaritaceum
AATTTTGCGACGTCCACACGTATGACATCCTGCTCGCGGCGGACTGGCTTGCGTCGCGCCAAGCGGATATATTGATCGGCGCCGGCATCCCCAGTCTCATTTTGAGTTCCGGCGTTCGATCATTCACTCCACTCTTCACTTCGCATTGACCATCTCCCCGCCCGACTCTACCCACAATCGACTCAGCTCTCACAGACACTCGACACACTCGACGGGTCACGCGGAGCTCGGCTCTCGCCCGCGGAACCATCGACATGGCTTGCCAGCGAGGCACCGGGACCGCGCCTCTGTCGCGGGGGGATGAACCCTCCCGACGTCAGCTACATTGCCCTGCTCTTAGCACGGGCACGGGACGCCGACCGGCACGGACACCGACACCACCAATGGGGGTAGCGGCCCCACCACGGCCGGGTCCCACGACAAGAACACCACCGGCAAGGACACCAATATCACACACGGCTGCGACAGACGTGTCCCGACCTGGCCCTGCAGCAATAACACCTCCGACACCAGTGACGGCCACGCCAGCAGTGACTGCGGCCTCACCGCGACCCATCCCCGCCACAGGGACAACCCCGACACAAACCCCAGCACCAGCGGCGGCAATCCCACTTCGGTCCAGCCCCGCGGAAGGAACACCAACACAAGCCACGGCGCCTGCGATGAGATCGACAGGCCCATCGCAACAGAGCCCGGCCACAAGCACACCACCAACGCGGACCTTCAAGCGCTCGGAGCCCGCGGCAGGAGCGACGCAAACAACGGCAAGAACAACCGCTACACCGACACCAAGCCCGTGAGATGGGGCCCAGGCACTGACTGCCCTAGCTCCTTCCACGGCGACGACGGCGCTCTCCCACTCGCCGCCGACTTCGCGCGGTAGCCCAACTGGGCTACCCGTACACCCCCTGCTGGGCACAGGAAGGGTGATGGAAGGGGCAAAGACGTACCTCAAAGAAATATCGGGGCATAGCGGGGAGCAGCCCAAGGAAGCCTTGCTTCTTGTAGTTGTGAGCAACGTCATACTCGAACTGCTGACGGAGACTCCAGAAGTGATATGCGCGGAATTCGCAAATTCACTATTCGGCACAATGTGGCAGGTGGTGCCGAAAGGAGTGGCAACGGGTGCGCTAGCCCTCGGACTGCACAAAAGGCAGGTGCAACTGCTGGAAACAGCAGGCGTAGAACGCCTCGTTTTAGCATTGCGGGAGAGCCTGAGCATCAACCCAAGGCTGGCCAGTGACATGACAGGTGTCGCGGAACTATTGGACACCGAGCGGCCGGATCCATCACTGGAGGCCGCTCGAGTGTGGTGGATCAGGGTGTGGAGGGACCAGCGGAGCACTCCGAAGAAACGTTACGTGCATCTGCTCTAGGAGAGGGCCAGAGCCCTCACTCTATACCACGTGCACGACCAGACACCAGGATCAGCGGAGGCACCACAACGGAAATCCGCGGCGGATGAGTGGAGGTGGGGATACTTGCTCAACCTCACCTACGTGAAGTGGAGTGTTCAGTACCCGCAGGAGGAGATATCACGGCTTGCTGACACTCATGTGCCCGAGGGACGCTGGATGGAGGCTATGGAGAAGTGCTGGACGCTGACGCTCCAGAATGTATCACGCACCTGGGTGGCGACAGCGGTTGCGGTAGGACAGTGGACCGCGGTGCAAGGAAAGGGACTGCGACTCAGGCAGGCGGAGGTACGACATTGGGCCAAGGAGGCAGCGGAGATATGCCGGGAAGAGAAGAGTAAGAGGGACACGGAGGTGGAAGAGGCCGGTGAGCACGCTCAATCTACCCCTCAGCTGCAGCAGATGCAAGAACGCCTGCGGAAAGTATGGGATAAGGAGGCAATCGAGGCGGAACGGGCGGCCACGGAACCCGCGGCGACAGAGGCCCGACTGGCCCAGGAGCGGGAGGCGATGGGTGAGGTAGATAAGGAAGCTGCAGAGCAGCTTATAGGGGAAATCATGGTGGAAGCAGAAGCAGCAGTAGCCGTAGCGGAAGCAGAGGTGGCAGCAGCAGAGGCAGTAGAGGCAACGGCAGCAACGACAGAAGTAGCAGCAGCAGCAGCAGTGGCGGCAGTGACAGAGGCAGAGGTAGCGACGGCAGCAGCCACAGAGGCACAAGTAGCGACAACACAAGCAGCTGCAAAGGCAGCCAAAGCAAGAGCAATTAGCACAACGGCAGAGATAGTAAGGGGAACGATGATAGCAAGAGTAGCGGAGAGGCATGTAGCAGCAGAGGAAGGAGAGCAGACAGTGAAGAGGCACAAGGTGGGTGCCAAGCGCCACCGCCCGGACACATCTGCTTGCTCCCTCCGGTGGAAGGCACAACTCAAGGCCCGAGCGGCGGCGGTAGTGCGAAAGGCAGTAGCGACGGTTGGCCAGACCATGGTAGTAGCGCCGGCAGCGGACACCGGCCGAAGCGAAGAGTCGGAACAGACTTCCCCGGAGGAAACTACTCCCACCTCGAAAGTAAAGCGGAAGGTGGACGAGGCAACGGCCGCGGAGCCACGGAGGCAGAAAACAGCCTCAAACACACGAAGGCTCCAGCTCCAACGTTACCCCGGAGCAAGCCCAGCGGGAGGCCGCGTAAGAAGCAGAGCTCCTGATGGCAGTCTTCTGCAAGGTCCAGATGCCGGTGGAAATGGTGCCGGCCTCACTGCGGCCTGTCTTGGGGAAAACCGCTGCAGCAGCCGTCCACAAGGGGGCAGAAAAGAGACGGCGCACCGAGAAGGAGGCCGCGGTGATGGTCGTCTCCGAGACCAGTGACTCACCAGGAGAGTCAGGAGAGGAGCAGCCCATCACACGCAGCCAGGGACTACTACGGGCCCGGGAGCGGCCCCGCTGAAAAGGGAGGAGGTGATTGAGTTGCACTACATTGGCGGACACGGCAGACGACCAAGTGGCCCCACTAATACAAGGCTGCAAGACCAGTGGGATGAAGGGGATCTTCGAGTGGTTGGAATCCCTCGGCTGTTCCCTGCACCTGATTATTGGGACAGAGAGCCGCCAGTCTATGACGAGGAGAACCGCAAGAATTTTGAGGTGAGGAAGGCGGAGCAGGATGGGAGGCGAGCGCGCGGACTGCCGGCAAGAGTGCCGGAGACAAAATAAATGCGAGGGGAAGCGTGGGCAGAAAAAGCGGGGAGGAAGGGGTCCATGGAGATGCAGGACTGGCGGTTCTGGCAGACCGCCCACATCCTCCTCCGCGCCAGCAACAAGGAGCAGCAAAAGGCGAAGCGCAGAAGGGCGCAACTATGGCGCAACGAAGGCGCAACTAGAGGGCAAGTAGGGCGCAACTAGGGCGCAACTAGGGAGCAACAAAGGCGCAACTAGGGGGCAAGTAGGGCACAAGTAGGACGCAACTAGGACGCAACTAGGGTACAACTAGGGCATAGCTAGTGGCCAACTGAGGCGCAACTAGGGCGCAAGTAGGGCGCCAATAGGGCGTACATAGGGTGCAACAAGGGCGCAATAAGGGCGCAACTAGGGCGCAACTAGGACGCATCTAGGGCGCAAAAAGGGCGCATCTAGGGCGCGATGAGGGCGCAAGTAGGACGCAGGTAGGGCGCAACTAGGGCACAACTAAGGCGAAACTAGGGCGCAACTAGGGCGCAACTAGGGCGCAACTAGGGCGCAACTAGGGCGAAACAATGGTGCAACTAGTGCGCAAGTAGGGCTTAAGTAGGGCGCAAGTAGGGTGCAACTACGGCAGATGTGGAACTCAACTAGAGCGTAACAAGGGTGCAACTAGTGCAAAACTTGAGCGCAACGAGGGTGCAACGAGGGTACAACGAGGGTGCAACGAGGGCGCAACAAGGGCGCAACAAGGGTGCAACTACGGCGCAACTAGGGTGAAACTGGGGTGAAACTAGGGCGCAACTAGGGTGCAACTAGGGCGCAACTAGGGCACAACTAGGGTATAACTAGAGTGCAACTAGGGCGCAACTCGGTTGCAACTAGGGCACAACTAAGGCGTAACTAAGGCGCAAGTAGGGCATAACTAGGACGCAGCTAGGGTGTAACTAGGGTACAACTAGGGCGTAACTAGTGCCCAACTGAGGTGCAACTAGGGTGAGAGTAGGGCGCAAGTAGGGCGCAACTAGGGCGCCCGGGCGCAACAAGGGCGCAACGAGGCCGCAACCAGGACACAACTAACTAGGGCGCAACTAGGGCGGAACTAGGGCGCAACTAGGGCGGAACTAGGGCGCAACTAGGGCGGAACTAGGGCGCAACTAGGGCGGAACTAGGGCGCAACTAGGGCGGAACTAGGGCGCAACTAGGGCGGAACTAGGGCGCAACTAGGGCGGAACTAGGGCGCAACTAGGGCGGAACTAGGGCGCAACTAGGGCGGAACTAGGGCGCAACTAGGGCGGAACTAGGGCGCAACTAGGGCGGAACTAGGGCGCAACTAGGGCGGAACTAGGGCGCAACTAGGGCGGAACTAGGGCGCAACTAGGGCGGAACTAGGGCGCAACTAGGGCGGAACTAGGGCGCAACTAGGGCGGAACTAGGGCGCAACTAGGGCGGAACTAGGGCGCAACTAGGGCGGAACTAGGGCGCAACTAGGGCGGAACTAGGGCGCAACTAGGGCGGAACTAGGGCGCAACTAGGGCGGAACTAGGGCGCAACTAGGGCGGAACTAGGGCGCAACTAGGGCGGAACTAGGGCGCAACTAGGGCGGAACTAGGGCGCAACTAGGGCGGAACTAGGGCGCAACTAGGGCGGAACTAGGGCGCAACTAGGGCGGAACTAGGGCGCAACTAGGGCGGAACTAGGGCGCAACTAGGGCGGAACTAGGGCGCAACTAGGGCGGAACTAGGGCGCAACTAGGGCGGAACTAGGGCGCAACTAGGGCGGAACTAGGGCGCAACTAGGGCGGAACTAGGGCGCAACTAGGGCGGAACTAGGGCGCAACTAGGGCGGAACTAGGGCGCAACTAGGGCGGAACTAGGGCGCAACTAGGGCGGAACTAGGGCGCAACTAGGGCGGAACTAGGGCGCAACTAGGGCGGAACTAGGGCGCAACTAGGGCGGAACTAGGGCGCAACTAGGGCGGAACTAGGGCGCAACTAGGGCGGAACTAGGGCGCAACTAGGGCGGAACTAGGGCGCAACTAGGGCGGAACTAGGGCGCAACTAGGGCGGAACTAGGGCGCAACTAGGGCGGAACTAGGGCGCAACTAGGGCGGAACTAGGGCGCAACTAGGGCGGAACTAGGGCGCAACTAGGGCGGAACTAGGGCGCAACTAGGGCGGAACTAGGGCGCAACTAGGGCGGAACTAGGGCGCAACTAGGGCGGAACTAGGGCGCAACTAGGGCGGAACTAGGGCGCAACTAGGGCGGAACTAGGGCGCAACTAGGGCGGAACTAGGGCGCAACTAGGGCGGAACTAGGGCGCAACTAGGGCGGAACTAGGGCGCAACTAGGGCGGAACTAGGGCGCAACTAGGGCGGAACTAGGGCGCAACTAGGGCGGAACTAGGGCGCAACTAGGGCGGAACTAGGGCGCAACTAGGGCGGAACTAGGGCGCAACTAGGGCGGAACTAGGGCGCAACTAGGGCGGAACTAGGGCGCAACTAGGGCGGAACTAGGGCGCAACTAGGGCGGAACTAGGGCGCAACTAGGGCGGAACTAGGGCGCAACTAGGGCGGAACTAGGGCGCAACTAGGGCGGAACTAGGGCGCAACTAGGGCGGAACTAGGGCGCAACTAGGGCGGAACTAGGGCGCAACTAGGGCGGAACTAGGGCGCAACTAGGGCGGAACTAGGGCGCAACTAGGGCGGAACTAGGGCGCAACTAGGGCGGAACTAGGGCGCAACTAGGGCGGAACTAGGGCGCAACTAGGGCGGAACTAGGGCGCAACTAGGGCGGAACTAGGGCGCAACTAGGGCGGAACTAGGGCGCAACTAGGGCGGAACTAGGGCGCAACTAGGGCGGAACTAGGGCGCAACTAGGGCGGAACTAGGGCGCAACTAGGGCGGAACTAGGGCGCAACTAGGGCGGAACTAGGGCGCAACTAGGGCGGAACTAGGGCGCAACTAGGGCGGAACTAGGGCGCAACTAGGGCGGAACTAGGGCGCAACTAGGGCGGAACTAGGGCGCAACTAGGGCGGAACTAGGGCGCAACTAGGGCGGAACTAGGGCGCAACTAGGGCGGAACTAGGGCGCAACTAGGGCGGAACTAGGGCGCAACTAGGGCGGAACTAGGGCGCAACTAGGGCGGAACTAGGGCGCAACTAGGGCGGAACTAGGGCGCAACTAGGGCGGAACTAGGGCGCAACTAGGGCGGAACTAGGGCGCAACTAGGGCGGAACTAGGGCGCAACTAGGGCGGAACTAGGGCGCAACTAGGGCGGAACTAGGGCGCAACTAGGGCGGAACTAGGGCGCAACTAGGGCGGAACTAGGGCGCAACTAGGGCGGAACTAGGGCGCAACTAGGGCGGAACTAGGGCGCAACTAGGGCGGAACTAGGGCGCAACTAGGGCGGAACTAGGGCGCAACTAGGGCGGAACTAGGGCGCAACTAGGGCGGAACTAGGGCGCAACTAGGGCGGAACTAGGGCGCAACTAGGGCGGAACTAGGGCGCAACTAGGGCGGAACTAGGGCGCAACTAGGGCGGAACTAGGGCGCAACTAGGGCGGAACTAGGGCGCAACTAGGGCGGAACTAGGGCGCAACTAGGGCGGAACTAGGGCGCAACTAGGGCGGAACTAGGGCGCAACTAGGGCGGAACTAGGGCGCAACTAGGGCGGAACTAGGGCGCAACTAGGGCGGAACTAGGGCGCAACTAGGGCGGAACTAGGGCGCAACTAGGGCGGAACTAGGGCGCAACTAGGGCGGAACTAGGGCGCAACTAGGGCGGAACTAGGGCGCAACTAGGGCGGAACTAGGGCGCAACTAGGGCGGAACTAGGGCGCAACTAGGGCGGAACTAGGGCGCAACTAGGGCGGAACTAGGGCGCAACTAGGGCGGAACTAGGGCGCAACTAGGGCGGAACTAGGGCGCAACTAGGGCGGAACTAGGGCGCAACTAGGGCGTAGCTAGTGCCCAACTGATGCACAACTAGGGCGCAAGTAGGCGCCAATAAGGCGCAAGTAGAGCGCAACTAGGGTGCAACTAGGGCGCAACTAGGACGCAACTAGGGCGCAACTAGTGCGTAACTAGGGTACAACTAGGGTGCAAGGACACAACTAGGGCACAACTAGGGCGCCCGGGCGCAACAAGGGCGCAACTAGGGGGTAACTACAGCACAACTATGGCGCAACTAGGATGCAACTAGGGCATAACTAGGGCAGAACCAGGACGCAACTAGGGTGCAACTAGGGTGCAACTAGTGTGCAACTAGGGCGCAACTAGGGCGCGACTATGACGCGACTAGGGCGCGACTTGGGCGCAACGAGGGTGCAACTAGGGCGCAACTAGGGCGCAACTATGGCACAACTAGGTTGCAATAAGGGCGTAACTGGGGCAACTAGGGCGCAACTACGGCGCAACTAGGGCGCAACTAGGGTACAACTAGGGCGCAACTAGGGCGCAACTAGGGCGCGACTAGGGCGTGACTTGTGCGCAACTAGGGAGCAACTAGGGCGCGACTAGGACGCAACTAGGGCGCAACTATGGTGCAACTAGGGAGCAACTAGGGTGCAACTAAGGCGCAACTAGGGCGCAACTAAGCGTAACTATGGCAAAAACAGGGTACAAGTAGGATGCAACTAGGGCGCAACTAGGGTAAAACTAGGGTGTAGCTAGTGCCCAACTGAGGCGCAACTAGGGCGCAAGTAGGGCGCCAATATGGCGTAAGTAGGGTGCAATAAGGGCGCAAGAAGGGCGCAACTATGACGCATCTAAAGCGCAAGGAGGGCGCAACTAGGGGCGCGACTAGGGCGCAAGAAGGGCGCAGGTAGAGTGCAACTAGGGCACAACTAAGGCGCAACTAGTGCGCAACTAGGGCGCAACTCAGGCGCAACGAGGGCGCAACTAGGGTGCAACTAGGACACAACTAGGGCGCAACTAGGGCGCAACTAGGACGCAACTAGGGCGCAACTAGGATACAACTAGGGCGCAACAAGGGCGCAACGAGGCTGCAACCACGACACAACTAACTAGGGCGCAACTAGGGTGCAACTAGGGCGCAACTAGGGCGCAGCTAGGGCGCAACTAAGGCGCAACTAGGGCGCAACAAAGGCGCAACTAGGGGGCAAGTAGGGCACAAGTATGACGCAACTAGGGTGCAACTAGGGTACAACTAGGGCGTAGCTAGTGGCCAACTGAGGCGCAACTAGGGCGCAAGTAGGGCACTAATAGGGCGTAAGTAGGGTGCAATAAGGGCGCAAGAAGGGCGCAACTAGGACGCATCTAAAGCGCAAGGAGGGCGCAACTAGGGGCGCGACTAGGGCGCAAGAAGGGCGCAGGTAGAGTGCAACTAGGGCACAACTAAGGCGCAACTAGTGCGCAACTAGGGCGCAACTCAGGCGCAACGAGGGCGCAACTAGGGTGCAACTAGGACACAACTAGGGCGCAACTAGGGCGCAACTAGGACGCAACTAGGGCGCAACTAGGATACAACTAGGGCGCAACAAGGGCGCAACGAGGCTGCAACCACGACACAACTAACTAGGGCGCAACTAGGGTGCAACTAGGGCGCAACTAGGGCGCAGCTAGGGCGCAACTAAGGCGCAACTAGGGCGCAACAAAGGCGCAACTAGGGGGCAAGTAGGGCACAAGTATGACGCAACTAGGGTGCAACTAGGGTACAACTAGGGCGTAGCTAGTGGCCAACTGAGGCGCAACTAGGGCGCAAGTAGGGCACTAATAGGGCGTAAGTAGGGTGCAATAAGGGCGCAAGAAGGGCGCAACTAGGACGCATCTAAAGCGCAAGGAGGGCGCAACTAGGGGCGCGACTAGGGCGCAAGAAGGGCGCAGGTAGAGTGCAACTAGGGCACAACTAAGGCGCAACTAGTGCGCAACTAGGGCGCAACTCAGGCGCAACGAGGGCGCAACTAGGGTGCAACTAGGACACAACTAGGGCGCAACTAGGGCGCAACTAGGACGCAACTAGGGCGCAACTAGGATACAACTAGGGCGCAACAAGGGCGCAACGAGGCTGCAACCACGACACAACTAACTAGGGCGCAACTAGGGTGCAACTAGGGCGCAACTAGGGCGCAGCTAGGGCGCAACTAAGGCGCAACTAGGGCGCAACAAAGGCGCAACTAGGGGGCAAGTAGGGCACAAGTATGACGCAACTAGGGTGCAACTAGGGTACAACTAGGGCGTAGCTAGTGGCCAACTGAGGCGCAACTAGGGCGCAAGTAGGGCACTAATAGGGCGTAAGTAGGGTGCAATAAGGGCGCAAGAAGGGCGCAACTAGGACGCATCTAAAGCGCAAGGAGGGCGCAACTAGGGGCGCGACTAGGGCGCAAGAAGGGCGCAGGTAGAGTGCAACTAGGGCACAACTAAGGCGCAACTAGTGCGCAACTAGGGCGCAACTCAGGCGCAACGAGGGCGCAACTAGGGTGCAACTAGGACACAACTAGGGCGCAACTAGGGCGCAACTAGGACGCAACTAGGGCGCAACTAGGATACAACTAGGGCGCAACAAGGGCGCAACGAGGCTGCAACCACGACACAACTAACTAGGGCGCAACTAGGGTGCAACTAGGGCGCAACTAGGGCGCAGCTAGGGCGCAACTAAGGCGCAACTAGGGCGCAACAAAGGCGCAACTAGGGGGCAAGTAGGGCACAAGTATGACGCAACTAGGGTGCAACTAGGGTACAACTAGGGCGTAGCTAGTGGCCAACTGAGGCGCAACTAGGGCGCAAGTAGGGCACTAATAGGGCGTAAGTAGGGTGCAATAAGGGCGCAAGAAGGGCGCAACTAGGACGCATCTAAAGCGCAAGGAGGGCGCAACTAGGGGCGCGACTAGGGCGCAAGAAGGGCGCAGGTAGAGTGCAACTAGGGCACAACTAAGGCGCAACTAGTGCGCAACTAGGGCGCAACTCAGGCGCAACGAGGGCGCAACTAGGGTGCAACTAGGACACAACTAGGGCGCAACTAGGGCGCAACTAGGACGCAACTAGGGCGCAACTAGGATACAACTAGGGCGCAACAAGGGCGCAACGAGGCTGCAACCACGACACAACTAACTAGGGCGCAACTAGGGTGCAACTAGGGCGCAACTAGGGCGCAGCTAGGGCGCAACTAAGGCGCAACTAGGGCGCAACAAAGGCGCAACTAGGGGGCAAGTAGGGCACAAGTATGACGCAACTAGGGTGCAACTAGGGTACAACTAGGGCGTAGCTAGTGGCCAACTGAGGCGCAACTAGGGCGCAAGTAGGGCACTAATAGGGCGTAAGTAGGGTGCAATAAGGGCGCAAGAAGGGCGCAACTAGGACGCATCTAAAGCGCAAGGAGGGCGCAACTAGGGGCGCGACTAGGGCGCAAGAAGGGCGCAGGTAGAGTGCAACTAGGGCACAACTAAGGCGCAACTAGTGCGCAACTAGGGCGCAACTCAGGCGCAACGAGGGCGCAACTAGGGTGCAACTAGGACACAACTAGGGCGCAACTAGGGCGCAACTAGGACGCAACTAGGGCGCAACTAGGATACAACTAGGGCGCAACAAGGGCGCAACGAGGCTGCAACCACGACACAACTAACTAGGGCGCAACTAGGGTGCAACTAGGGCGCAACTAGGGCGCAACTAGGCTGCAATTAGGGCGCAACTGGGGGCAACTAGGGCGCAACTAGGGTGCAACTATGGCACAACTAGGGTACAACTAGGGCGCAACTAGGGTGTAACTAGGACGCAACTAGGGTGCAACAAGGGCACAACTAGGGCGCAAGTAGGGCGCAACTAGGGCGCAACTAAGGCGAACTAGGGCACAAATAGGGCACAAGTAGGACGCAACTAGGGCGCAACTAGGGTACAACTAGGGCGTAGCTAGTACCCAACAAGGGCGCAACTTGGACGCGAGTAGGGTACAAGGGCGTAAGTATAATGCAACTTGTGCGCAACCAGGGCGCAACTAGGGCGCAACTACGGCAACACTAGGGCGCAACTAGGGCGCAACTAGGGTGCAAGTAGGGCGCAACTAGGGTGCAACTTGGGCACAAGTAGGGCGCAAGTTAGACGCAACTAGGGCGCAACTAGTGCACAAGTAGGGCGTAGCTAGTGCCCAACTGAGGCGCAACTAGGGCACAAGTAGGGCGCCAGTAGGGTGTATGTAGGGTGCAATAAGGACGCAATTGGGGTGCTACTGGGGGCAACTAGGGCGCAACTAGGGCTCAAATAGGGCGCAACTAGGGCACAATCAGGGCGCAACTAGGGCGCAACTAAGGCACAACTAGGGCGCAATTGGGGTGCTACTGGGGGCAACTAGGGCGCAACTAGGGCTCAAATAGGGCGCAACTAGGGCACAATCAGGGCGCAACTAGGGCGCAACTAGGGCGCAACGAGGGCGCAACGAGGGTGCAACTAGGGCGCAACTAGGGTGCAACTCGGGCGCAACTAGGGCGCAACTAGGGCGCAACGAGGGCGCAACGAGGGTGCAACTAGGGCGCAACTAGGGTGCAACTCGGGCGCAACTAGGGCGCAACTAGGGCGCAACGAGGGCGCAACGAGGGTGCAACTAGGGCGCAACTAGGGTGCAACTCGGGCGCAACTAGGGCGCAACTAGGGCGCAACGAGGGCGCAACGAGGGTGCAACTAGGGCGCAACTAGGGTGCAACTCGGGCGCAACTAGGGCGCAACTAGGGCGCAACGAGGGCGCAACGAGGGTGCAACTAGGGCGCAACTAGGGTGCAACTCGGGCGCAACTAGGGCGCAACTAGGGCGCAACGAGGGCGCAACGAGGGTGCAACTAGGGCGCAACTAGGGTGCAACTCGGGCGCAACTAGGGCGCAACTAGGGCGCAACGAGGGCGCAACGAGGGTGCAACTAGGGCGCAACTAGGGTGCAACTCGGGCGCAACTAGGGCGCAACTAGGGCGCAACGAGGGCGCAACGAGGGTGCAACTAGGGCGCAACTAGGGTGCAACTCGGGCGCAACTAGGGCGCAACTAGGGCGCAACGAGGGCGCAACGAGGGTGCAACTAGGGCGCAACTAGGGTGCAACTCGGGCGCAACTAGGGCGCAACTAGGGCGCAACGAGGGCGCAACGAGGGTGCAACTAGGGCGCAACTAGGGTGCAACTCGGGCGCAACTAGGGCGCAACTAGGGCGCAACGAGGGCGCAACGAGGGTGCAACTAGGGCGCAACTAGGGTGCAACTCGGGCGCAACTAGGGCGCAACTAGGGCGCAACGAGGGCGCAACGAGGGTGCAACTAGGGCGCAACTAGGGTGCAACTCGGGCGCAACTAGGGCGCAACTAGGGCGCAACGAGGGCGCAACGAGGGTGCAACTAGGGCGCAACTAGGGTGCAACTAGGGCGCAACTAGGGAGCAACTAGGGCGTAACTTGGGCGCAACTAGGGGGAAACGAGGGCGCAACTAGGATGCAACAATGGTGCAACTAGGGCGCAAGTAGGGCGCAAGTATGGCGCAACTATGGCAGAAGTGGGGGCGTCATGATCCTAGTTGTACCCTAGTTTTGCCCTAGTTGCGTCATACATGCGCCCTACTTGCGGCCTAGTTGCGTCATACATGCGCCCTACTTGCGCCCTACGGCGCAACAAGGGTGCAACTCGGGCGCAACTTTAGCGCAACGAGGGCGCAACGAGGGCGCAACGAGGGCGCAACGAGGGCGCAACGAGGGCGCAATAAGGGCGCAACGAGGGTGCAACTAGGGCGCAAGTAGGGTGCAACTAGGGTTAAACTAGGGCGCAACTAGGGTGCAACTAGGGCGTAACAATGGCACAACTAGGGTACAACTAGGGCGCAACTAGGGCGCAACTTGGTTGCAACTAGGGTACAACTAAGGCGTAACTAATGCGCAAGTAGGGCATAAGTAGGACGCAGCTAGGGCGTAACTAGGGTACAACTAGGGCGTAACTAGTGCCCAACTGAGGCGGAACTAGGGCGAGAGTAGGGCGCAACTAGGGCGCAACTAGGGCGCAACTAGGGTGCAACTAGTGCGCAACTGAGGCGGAACTAGGGCGAGAGTAGGGCGCAACTAGGGCGCAACTAGGGCGCAACTAGGACGCAACTAGGGCACAACTAGGGCACAAGTAGGGCGCAACTAGGGCGCAACTAGGGCACATATAGGGCGCAAATAGGGCCTAACTAGGGCGCAATAGGATGCAACTAGGATGCAACTAGGACGCAACAAGGGCACAGGAAGTGCGCAACTAGGGCGCAACTAGGGCGCAACTAGGGTGCAACTAGGGGGCAACTAAGGTGCAACTAGGGCGCAACTAGGGCGCGACAGGGGCGCGACTAGGGCGCGACAAGGGCACGACTTGGGCGCAACTAGGGCGCAACTTAGACGCAACTAAAGCGCAAACAGGGCGTAACTAGGGCGTAATTAGGGCGCCACTGGGGGCAACTAGGGCGCAACTAGGGCGCAACTTGGGCTCAACTAGGGCGCAACCAGGGCACAACTAGGGCGCAACTAGTGCGCAACTAGGACGCACCTAGGGCGCAACTAGGACGCAACTAGGGCGCAAATAGGGCACATGTATGACGCAACTAGGGCAAAACTAGGGTACAACTAGGGCGCAAGTAGGGTGCAAGTTGGGCGCAAGTATGGCGCAAGTAGGGCGCAAGTATGGCGCAACTAAGGCGCAAATAGGACGCAACTAGGACGCAATTAGGGCACAACCGGGGCAGCCAGGACGCAACTAGGGCACAACCTGGCCTCAACTAGGGCGCAACTAGGGCACAACTAGGGCGCAACTAAGGTGCAACTAGGACGTACCTAGGGCGCAACTAGGGCGCAACTAGGGCGAAACTCAGGCGCAACTAGGGCGCAAATAGGGCACAAGAAGGACGCAAGTAGGGCGCAACTAGGGTTCAACTAGGGCACAAGTAGGGCGCAAATAGGGCGCAACTAGGGCGCAACTAGGGCGCAACTAGGGCGCAACTGGGGCGCAACGAGGGCGCAATGAGGGCGCAACTAGGGCGCAACTAGGGCGCAACTAGGGCTCAATTAGGGCGCAACTAGGGTGTAACTACAGTGCAACTAGTGTGCAAGTTGGGCGCAACTAGGGTGCAACTAAGGTGCAACTAGGGCGCTAGTAGGACGCAACTAGGGCGCAACTAGGGGACAACTAGTGCTTAGCTAGTGCCCAACTGAGGCGCAACTAGGGCGCAAGTAGGCGCCAGAAAGGCGCAAGTAGAGCGCAACTAGGGTGCAAATATGGTGCAACTAGGACAAAACTAGGGCACAACTAGTGCGTAACTAGGGTACAACGAGGGTGCAACTAGGACACAACTAGGGCGCAACTAGGGTGCCCGGGCACAACAAGGGCGCAACTAGGGGGTAACTAGGGCACAACTACGGCGCAACTGGAACGCAACTAGGGCATAATTAGGGCAAAACTAGGACGCAAGTAGGGCGCAACTAGGGTGCAACTAGTGCGCAACTAGGGCGCAACTAGGGCGCGACTATGACGCAACTAGGGCGATACTTGGGCGCAACTAGGGTGCAACTAGGGCGCAACTAGGGCGCAACTAGGGCGCAACTACGGCGCAACTAGGGCGCATCTAGGGCACAACTAGGGCGCAACTAGGACGTAACTAGGTCGCGACTAGGGCGCGACTTGTGCGCAATTAGGAAGCAAATAGGGCGCGACTAGGACGCAACTAGGGCGCAACTATGGTGCAAGTATGGCGCAACTAGGGTGCAAATAGGGCGCAAGTAGGGCACAAGTAAGACACAACTAGGACGCAACTAGGGCACAACTAGGGCGTAGCTAGTGCCCAACTGAGGCGCAACTATGGCGCAAGTGAGGCGCCAGTAGGGTGTAAGTTTGGTGCAATATGGGCGTAAGAATGGTACAACTAGGGTGCAACTAGGGCGCAACTAGGGTGCAACTAGTTTTTAAGTTGGGCGCAACTAGGGTGCAACTTAGGCGCAATTTGGGCGCAAGTAGGGTGCAACTAGCGCACAACTAGGCCGCAACTAGGGCGCAAGTATGGTGCAACCAGAGCGCAACCAGAGCGCAACTAGGGCACAACTAGGGCGCAACTAGGGCGCAACTAGGGTGCAACTAGTGCGCAAGTTCAGCGCAACTAAGGTGCAACTAAGGCACAACTAGCGCGTAGGTAGGGCGCAAGTGGGATGCAACTAGGGCGCAACTGCGGCACAACTAGGGCGTAGCTAGTGCCCAACTAAGGCACAACTAGGGTGCAAGTAGGGTGCCAGTATGGCGCAAGTAGGGTGTCATAAGGGCGCAAGTAGGGTGCAACTATGACGCAACTAGGGCGCAACTAGGGCACAACTAGGGCGCGACTAGGGCGCAACTAGGGCGTAACTAGGACGCAACTAGGGCGCAAATAGGGCGCAACTGCGGCGCAAGTAGGGCGTCACTAGGGTGCAACTAGGGTGCAACAATGGCGCAACTAGGGCGCAACTAGGGTGCAACTAGGATGCAACTAGGATGCAACTAGGGCACAACTAGGGTGCAACTCGGGTGCAAGTAGGGCGCAAGTAGGGTACAATTAGGGCGCAACTACGGCGCAAGTGGGGCACAACTAGGGCGCAACTAGGGCGCAACTAGGGTGCAACGAGGGCGCAACGAGGGCACAACAAGGCGGCAATAAGGGCGCAACTAGGGTGCAACTAGGGCGCAACTAGGGCCCAACTAGGGTGCAAGTAGGGTGCAACTAGGGCGCAACTAGGGCGCAGCTAGGGCGCAACTAAGGCGCAACTAGGGCGCAACAAATGCGCAACTAGGGCGCAAGTATGGCACAAGTAGGATGCAACTAGGGCACAACTAGGGTACAACTAGGGCGTAGCTAGTGGCCAACTGAGGCGCAACTAGGGCGCAAGTAGGGTACCAATAGGGCATTAGTAGGGTGCAACAAGGGCGCAATAAGGGCGGAACTATAACGCAAATAGGACGCATATAGGGCGCAAAAAGGGCGCAACTAGGGCGCGATGAGGGCGCAAGTAGGACGCAGGTAGGGCACAACTAGGACACAACTCAGGCGCAACTAGGGCGTAACTAGGGGGCAACTAGGGTGCAACTAGGGCGCAACTAGGGCGCAACTAGGGCGCAACTAGGGCAAAACTAGGGCAAAACTAGGGCAAAGCTAGGGCGCAAGTACGGCGCAACTATGATGCAACTAGGGCGCAACAAGGGCCCAACGAGGGCGCAACTAGGGCGCAACTAGGGCGCAACTAGGGTCCAACCAGGGTGCAACTAGGGCGCAACTAGGGTGCAACTAGTGTGCAAGTTGGGCGCAACTAGGGCGCAACTAGGGCGCAACTAGGGTCCAACCAGGGTGCAACTAGGGCGCAACTAGGGTGCAACTAGTGTGCAAGTTGGGCGCAACTAGGGCGCAACTAAGGCGCAACTAGGGCGCAAGTAGGACGCAACTAGGGCAAAACTAGGGGACAACTAGGGCTTAGCTAGTGCCCAACCGAGGCGCAACTAGGGCGCAAGTAGGCGCCAGAAAGGCGCAAGTAGAGCGCAACTAGGGTGCAACTAGGGCGCAACTAGGTCGCAACTAGGACCCAACTAGTGCGTAACTAGGGTACAACTAGGTTCATGCACCGTATCGGATAGGTGTGCATGCTCGCATCGCGCAACACATGCAAGCGACGGCGGGAACTTCGGAAGACATCATTCTCCTAGGGAAACGCATCTCCAGACGATTGATGGGGATTCGAGGTGACCCTCCTACGCGTCAACGCGATCTGGAGCCTCACTTGCCCCTTGCCCTCCGACGACCACGGCAGCACGCCCATCCCGCCCGGCCACCCCGAACCGTCTGGGCACCATCTCGTGGACCCCGACGACAACCCTCAAATTATTCATCACGCGGTTCACGCCGTTTACACAGCCGACGATCCACGACGGAGACAGACACAGCCTTGGACGACCTGGGACACACTTCTTACGAGACTGCTACATAAGAACTACGACAGACAAACACCACCAATGCCATGCCAGAAATGACCAACCCTGCCTGGGCACGATATGAATACAAACTCGCTGAAAGAACGGTGCATGCGGGTGCTGCCCCTGTGTTGGAAGCTCACGCGCTGGCAGCTTTTCTCACCATGGCCGAGGCGGTAGATGTTTTCACAGACTTGGGCATGGACGACCCCTGCCCGGCACCCCCACCTTCACCGGCGGTACCTGACCCCACGGCGGCAAAACACTATGGTAAGCATTCGCCCACCATATCACTTAGAATCGAGCATGGGCGGGAAGAGTGGAGAGGTTATGGGAGCAACACACGACATGGCTGAGGCCGTACGTGGACCATGTGCGCAATTCTGCTACTAACCTGGCGCAAGTTAGGATTGCCCTCTCTGTGTGCGAATCTGTCCGCATGGACAGCCAAAAGTGTGTCCAACAGCAAGAAATACAAATAGCAACTATCCAAGCAAGGCTTCGGGAGGTGCGACGCCTGCAATATGCATGGAACAAGGCCGCTGATAGAGGGGATGACCCGTCCGCAGTTGAACAACAACCTCTAATTGACCAACGCATAGAAGTGGGGTGAACCCTCTAGGCGACGCGTGCAGAGGTGATTTGTTTCACTTCAGGACTGCAACAGCTCGAGGCATAGCTTTCCAATCTGCGGCAGCTACGGACTGAGTACGAGGAGGAGTGGGCAGCCGTCCGTGCAAGATTTCGCAGGACATGACACAGCACAGGCGAGGGTTCTGGCCCTCCAAGAGGACGTCTCCTAGCAATACCGTGCCATCTGCATGCTGATTGACCAGGCCAAGCAACTCATCGATGAGCGCGAACGGTGCCTGCAACAACAGTTAATCGGGGATGTATCTCATGCATTCATCACCGATGCCATGCACAGGTTGGAGAATGAGTTGGAAGAACACCTCGAAGAGTTGCGGCACCTCTACCCACTGGACTTTTCTACCGCCGTCCGCCCGGCAGCTTTCCGCTACTTCTTGCACTTGACCATGATCCCCAACCACACAGAGCGCATCCAGCCCGGCCTTCTTCCATTCATGACGACAAGCTTCAATCTTCACCATCACGACTTCTTACGCTTCCTTTACCCCCTCGATCTCTTTATTGGCCGGGAGCACGCGCTTCAGCGCCAGCGACTTGGTTCCCCCTCCTCAGGTTCCAAGGACCTGCACCAACCCGCTATCCTCTCTCGGAAGCGCCCGCTGCATCACGAGCGACGCCGCCTCCTGTGGATGATCCACCGGCCATCCCCGAGCCGGCGCCTACAGGAGCCCACCCCGCAAGAAGCCAGCACGCCAGCCGCTGATGTTGCACCAGCCGTGCCCCCAGCCACCGCGCGGCGTACCTCATCCCGTATTCGGCATCCCGCTACAACAACTTCCACGAGCACAGCGGACCCAGCCGTCACGCGGAGTTTCTCTACACGCACACGGACCGACGCCCTCTTGCCTGGGGCGGGTGAGGAGAATCATCAGGTTGAGTCTACAGGTGGAGCACCTCTACCACCAGAATCCTTTGAGGAACTGCGACATCGCCTCTTGGTCCTGGCACCGGGAGGCGACCTGGAGCACTCGCAACAGGAGCCAGCGATCAAAACATACGAGTGGTCTGATTGGGCACGAGCCCAAATCCTGTCTGGTGGCCGCACAATGGTGGAAGTTTACCCGGATGCCCACGTTCGCTCCGATGCCAAGGCCACACTCGACAAGTATGTGTGGCTACACGGACGGCTCTGGCGACGTGAGTACGACGCATACCCACTGCGCTGGTGTACACCGGTGACCTTGCGGGACAAGCTGATCATGCAAGAGCTACTGGGTGGGATTAAAGAAGCAGATTGGAGAGGTCATTGCCACATGTGGAACCTGCATCCGCCATCACCCTTGCTAACGAATCCACCAGCCCCGCTTAATGTACGCCCGTCTCGGCGCACCTATGGAAAAAGTTATCATTGACTTCCATGGCCCCCTTCGTACCACCCAACGCAAAAACGTACACTAGATCCTCGGCATCGACCACATGAACAAGTGGGTCATGGCTCGGGCTGTCCCCAAGGCCGACGCAGCGCATGCTGCAGCGTTCCTCAAGGAGGAGGTCACTCACAGGGGAGGTGCGTGCAAGATCATCCAGTGTGACAATGGGTCGAACTTTGCCGGCACATTCGCGGAGGTGGCGGCCTATTTCAACATCCAGATTGACAATGGGGCACGACATCGGCCACAAACACAAGGTCAGGTCGAACGTATGCACGGGGCCATCACCCAGACCATCCGGAAGTTATCAAATGACAATGCGCAATGGGATGAGCAGCTGGAGGACATCGTCTACGAATACAACACCACATCTCACTCTTCTACCAGCTTCTCACCCCACGTGCTGCGTCACGGCCAATAACATTGGACCATGGCTACGCTGCCGCTCATGCCTAACGCGCCGGTGCCACCACAGGAGGAGGGTTCGACAGTGGCCGACGAAGTTGAATTCATGAAACAGCGGGGTGCTTGGCTCCAATGGTGCCTCCAAGAGGCCCGCACTCAGGGGTCTGTCGCAGCACAGCGTGGGGTGGACCGTGTCAATGCCGGTCTCATGCTCGATGACTTCCAGGTCGGTGATGGCGTGCGGCCGAAACGGGAAGAGGTGGGTAAGGCACAGCACAATGAAGCAACGCTCCCCCACCAATGTTACCAGGTATGGGCCGTCGATGGAGTATATGTGTGGCTCGAGGGCCGCCGAATTTCCAATCTTATGGCGCGCCGGGAGCGACTTGAGAAGCTCCCTACCCGGCGAATGAGGACCACTAAGGGGGCGCCATCAGGGATCGGAACACAAGTCCAGCGACAGTCGCCTTTCCGCGTGACCATCCCAGACGAAGTGTCTGAGGCTCCAAGGCAGCCAGCGCCGGGCTCAAAGCAGGCACACCCGAGCCTCAGCTTAACACCCGATGCAACAACGACAGCCACACGACGAAAGCGGGCGCAGCGGCCACATGCTGGAACTATCCCACAAACGACGGATGATCAACCTACATCGACGGCAGCAGACGCTCAACGTAGTCTTCGTTCACTAATGTCGGCTGTGATGTCTTCGGGAATGCAACCCGGAAAACCCCAGCAGCAGTAGGAATGGGAGGTGCTACCACATGCGGCAGCTGCACCCGGCGCGGCGCCCGAGCCGCCAGCGCCACTAGCAGCAGCAGCAGACCAACGGGCACAGGAGGTAATGCCACATGTGGCAGCTGCACCCGGGGCGGCATCCAAGCCGCCAGCGCCAGCAGCAGTAGCAGCACAGCAGCAGGAACGGGAGGTGCTGCCACCTGCGGCAGCTACACCCGGCGTGGCGCCCGAGCCGCCTGCGCCACCAGCAGCAGCAGCAGACCAACGGGCACAGGAGGTAATGCCACATGTGGCAGCTGCACCCGGGGCGGCATCCAAGCCGCCAGCGCCAGCAGCAGTAGCAGCACAGCAGCAGGAACGGGAGGTGCTGCCACCTGCGGCAGCTACACCCGGCGTGGCGCCCGAGCCGCCTGCGCCACCAGCAGCAGCAGCAGACCAACGGGCACAGGAGGTAATGCCACATGTGGCAGCTGCACCCGGGGCGGCATCCAAGCCGCCAGCGCCAGCAGCAGTAGCAGCACAGCAGCAGGAACGGGAGGTGCTGCCACCTGCGGCAGCTACACCCGGCGTGGCGCCCGAGCCGCCTGCGCCACCAGCAGCAGCAGCAGACCAGCGGGCACAGGCGGTGCTGCCACTTGCGGCAGGTGCACCCAGCGCGGCACCCAAGCCGCCAGCGCCACCAGCAGCAGCAGTAGACCAGCGGGCATAGGAGGTGCTGCCACATGCGGCAGCTGCGCCCGGCGCGGCACCCAAGCCACCAGCGCCAGAGCAGCAGTAGCAGAGCAGCGGATACAGTAGGTGCTGCCACCTGTAGCAACTACACCAAGCGCGGCACCCGAGCTGCCAGCACCACTAGCAGCAGCAGCAAGGAAGCGGTCACAAGAGGTTCTGCCACCTACGGCAGTTGTACCCGGCGTGGCACCAGAGCCGCCAGCGCCACCCGCAGCAGCAGCAAACCAGCAGGCACAAGAGGTGCTGTCACCTGCGACAGCTGCACCCGGCGCGGCACCCAAGCCGCCAGCGCCACCAGCAGCAGCAGCAGACCAGCGGGCACATGAGGTGCTGCCACCTGCGGTTGTTGCACCCGGCGCGGCACCCAAGCCGCCAGCGCCAGCGGCAGCAGCAAGAGAGCAACAGACACACAAGGTGTTGCCACCTGTGGCGGCTGCATGCGGTGCGACACCCAAGCCACCAGCACCATCAGCACCAGCAGCAAAGCAGCGGGCACAGGAGGTGTTGCCACCTCCGGCAGCGGCACTCGGCACCCGAAACACAAGCGCCACCAGCAGCAGTAGTAAAGTAGCGGGCACAGGAGGTGCTGCCACCTGCGCCAGCTGCACCTTGGTTTCTGTGATCCAGCTTTGGTTTATCCAGCTTTGTTTCCTTTAACCCGGCATTGGTTTCTGTGACCCGTCTAGGGTTTCTATGACCTGGCTTTTGTTTCTGTTACCGAGCTTTGGTTTCTATGACCCGGCTTTGGTTTCTGTGACCCGGCTTTGGTTACTCTTACCCGGTTTTGGTTTCTATTACCCGGTGTTGGTTTCTTTGACCCATCTTTGGTTTCTGTGACCCGACATTGGTTTCTGGGACCCGGCTTTGGTTTATGTGACCCGGTTTTGAATTTTGTGACCCGGCTTTTGTTTGTGTGAGCCGGCTTTGGCTTCTGTGACCCGGCTTTGTGTGACCGGTTTTGGTTTATGTGACCCAGCGTTGGTTTCTGTGACCCAGCTTTGGTTTCTATGACCCGGCTTTGGTTTGTGTGATCCGGCTTTGGTTTATGTGACCCGGCTTTTGTTTCTGTGACCCGGCTTTTGTTCATGTGACCTAGCATTGGTTTATGTGACCCGGCTTTGGTTTTTGTGACCCGATTTGGTTTCTGTGACCCGGCTTTGATTTCCGTGCCCCGGCTTTGGTTTCTCTGACCTGGCTTTGGTTTATGTGACCCA
>SZWC01000093.1:340716-356076 GCA_023375785.1 Penium margaritaceum
ATCCGGCTTTAGATTCTGTGACCCGGCTTTAGTTTCTGTGACCCGGCTTTGGTTTCTATGACCGGGCTTTGGTTTATGTGCTCCGGCTTTGGTTTGTTGACGTGGCTTTGGTTTTGTGACCCGGATTTGGTTTTTGTGATCTGGCTTTGGTTTATGTGACCCAGCTTTGGTGTCAGTGACCCGGCTTTTGGTTTTTGTGAACTGGCCTTGGTTTTTGTGACCCGGCTTTGGTTTATGTGACCCGGCTTTGGTTTATGTGACTTGGCTTTGGTTGCTCTGACCCGGCTTTGGTTTTTGTGACCCGACTTTGGTTTCTGTGACCCGGCTTTGGTTTCTGTGAACCGGATTTGGTTTCTGTGACCCGGCTTTTGTTTCTCTTACTTGGCTTTGGTTTTAATGACCCGGCTGTGGTTTGTGTGACCCGGCTTTGCGTTCTGTGACCTGGCTTTTTTTTATGTGACTCGGCTTTGGTTTATGTGACACGTCTTTGGTTGCTGTGACCCGGCTTTGGTTTCAGTGACCCGGTTTTGGTTTCTGTGACCCTACTTTGGTTTCTGTGACCCAGCTTTGATTTCTATGACCCAGTTTTGGTTTCTCTCACCCGGCTTTCGTTTCTATGGCCCAGCTTTCGTTTCTCAGATCCGGCTTTGGTTTATCCAGCTTTGGGGTCTTTGACCTGGCTTTGGTTTTTGTGACCCATCTTTGGTTTCTATGAGCCGGCTATTGTTTCTGTCACCCGGCTTTGCTTTCTATTACATGGCTTTCGTTTTTGTGGCCCGGCTTTGGTTTCTGTGGCCCGCCTTTGGTTTCTTTGACCTGGCATTGGTTTCAGTGACCCGGCTTTGGTTTTTGTGACCCAGCTTTGGTTTCTGCGACCCTGTTTTGCTTTTTGTGACCCAGCTTTGGTTTTGTGACCCGGCTTTTGTTTGTGTTACCCGGATTTGGCTTATGTGACCCGGCTTTGTGTGACTGGCTTTGGTTTCTGTGACCCATCTTTTGTGTCAGTGACCCGTCCTTGGTTTTTGTGACCTGACTTTGGTGTCTGTGATCCAGCTTTGGTTTTGGTGACCCGGCTTTTTATCTCATGACCCGACTTTGGTTTCTGTGACCCAGTTTTGGTTTTTGTGACCCGGCTTTGGTTGATGTGACCCGGCGTTGGTCTCTGTGACCCGGCTTTGATTTCAATGACCCGGCTTTGCTTTCTGTGACCCGGCTTTGGTTTCTGTGTGCCATAGTGGTTTCTCTGACTCGGCTTTGGTTTCTGTGACCTGACTTTGGGTTATGTGACCCAGGCTTTGGTTTCTGTGACCGGCTTGGGTTTATGTGACCCGTCTTTGGTTTCTGTAACCGGGCTTTGGTTTGTGTGACCCGACTTTGGTTTCAGTGACCCTGCTTTGGTTTATGTGACCCAGCTTTGGTTTATGTGACCCGGCTTTGGTTTCTGTGACCCTGCTTTGGTTTGAGTGACCCGGCTTTGCTTTATGTGACCCGGCTTTGGATTCTGTGACCCAACTTTGGTTTATGTGACCCGGCTTTGGTTTCTCTGACCCGGCTTTGGTTTCTGTGACCCAACTTTGGTTTATGTGACCCGGCTTTGGTTTCTCTGACCCGGCTTTGGTTTCTGTGGCCTGGCTTTGGGTTCAGTGACCCAGCTTTGGTTTCTATGACCCGGCTTTGATTTCTGTGACTCAGTTTTTTATGTGACCCAGCTTTGGTTTCCGTGACCCGGTTTGGTTTCTGTCATCCGGCTTTGGTTTCTGTGACCCGGCATTGGTTTCTCTGACCCAGCTTTGGTTTCTTTGACCCGGCTTTGGTTTTTGTGACCCGGCTTTGGTTTGTGGAACCCAGCTTTGGTTTTTGTGATCCGGCTTTGGTTTCTCTGACCCGGCTATGGTTTATATGACCAGGCTTTGGTTTATGTTACCCGGCTTTGGTTTCTGTGACCCGACTCTGGTTTTTGTGACCCGTCTTTGGTTTCTGTGACCCGGCATTGGTTTCTTTGACCTGGGTTTTGTTTCTGTGAGCCGGCTTTAGTTACTGTGACCCGGCTTTGGTTTCTGTTACACTGCTTTGGTTTCTGTGTCCAGGCTTTGGTTTCTCTGACCCGGCTTTGGTTCTGTGACCTGGCTTTGGTTGCTGTGACCCGGCCTTGGTTTCAGTGATCCGGCTTTGGATTCTGTGACCCGGCTTTGGTTTCTATGACCGGGCTTCTGTTTCTATACTCCGGCTTTGGCTTGTTGACCCGGCTTTGGTTTTGTGACCCGACTTTGGTTTCTGTGAACCGGATTTGGTTACTGTGACCAAGCTTTTGTTTCGCTGACCTGGCTTTGGTTTTTGTGACCCTGCTTTGGTTTGTGTGATCCGGCTTTGCTTTCTGTGACCCGGCTTTGTTTTATGTGACTCGGCTTTGGTTTCTGTGACATGGCTTTGGTTGCTCTGAGCCGGCTTTGGTTCTGTGACCCGGCTTTGGTTTCTGTGACCCTGCTTTGGTCTCTGTGACCGGCTTTGATTTCTCTGACCCAGTTTTGGTTTCTCTGATCCGGCTTTCGTTTATGTGGCCCAACTTTTGTTTCTGTGATCCGGCTTTCATTTATCCAACTTTGGTTTCTTTGACCCGGCTTTTGTATCTGTGACCTGTCTTTGGTTTCTATGACCCGGCTTTCGTTTGTGTGACCTGGCTTTGCCTTATATGAACTGGCTTTGGTTTATGTGACCCGGCTTTGGTTTCTATGACCCGCCTCTGGTTTATGTGACTAGGTCACAACAATGGCACAATTAAGGCACAACAAGGGCGCAACTAGGACGCAGCCAGGCGCAACTAGGGTGCAACTAGGACGCAACTAGGGCGTAACTAGGGCGCAACTAGGGCGCAATTAGGTCGCAATTAGGGCGCAACTAGGTTGCAACTAGGGCGCAACTAGAGCGCAGCTAGGACGCAACTATGGCACAACTAGGGCGCAATAAGGGCGCAGCTGGGAGCAACTAGGGCGCAACTAGGGTGCTACTAGGGCGTAACGAGGGCGCAACGAGGGCACAACTAGGGTGCAACTAGGGTGCAATTTGGGCGCAACTAGGGCGCAACTAGGACGCAACTAGGGCGCAACCAGGGCGCAAATAGGGCGCAACTAGGGTGCAACTAGGACGCAACTAGGGCGCAACCAGGGCGCAAATAGGGCGCAACTAGGGTGCAACTAGGACGCAACTAGGGCGCAACCAGGGCGCAAATAGGGCGCAACTAGGGTGCAACTAGGACGCAACTAGGGCGCAACCAGGGCGCAAATAGGGCGCAACTAGGGTGCAACTAGGGCGCAAGTAGGACACAAGTAAGACGCAACTAGGGCACAACTAGGGCGCAACTAGGGCACAACTAGGGTGTAATTAGGGCGCAACTGGGGGCAACAAGGGCGCAACTAGTTTGCAACTAGGTTGCAACCAGGGCACAACTAGGGCGCAACTAAGGCGCAACTAGGCCACAACTAGGCGGCAACAATGGCGCAACTGGGGGCAACTATGGCGTAACTAGGGCGCAAATTGGGCGCAACGAGGGCACAACTAGGGCAAAACTAGGACGCAACTAGGGCGCAACTTGGGCCCACCTAGGGCGCAACTAGGATGCAACTAGGACAAAACTAAGGTGCAACTGGGGCGCAAATAGGGCTCAAGAAGGATGCAACCAGGGTGCAACTATGGTACAACTAGGGCGTAGCTAGTGCCCAACTGAGGCACAACTAGGGCGCAAGTATGGTGCAAGTAAAGCGAAAGTAGGGTGCAACTTGTGCGCAACTAGGGCGCGCACTCAGGGTGCAACTAGGGCGCAACTAGGGTGCAAGTATGGCGCAAGTAGGGTGCAAGTATGGCGCAACTAGGGTGCAACTAGGGCGCAAGTAGGACACAAGTAAGACGCAACTAGGGCACAACTAGGGCACCACTAGGGCGTAGCTAGTGCCCAGCTGAGGCGCAACTAGGGCGCAAGTAGGGCGCCAGTAGGGTGTAAGTTTGGTCCAATAAGAGCGCAAGAAGAGCGCAGCTAGGGTGCAACTAGGGCGCAACTAGGACGCACCTAGGGCGCAAGTTACGTGCAACTAGGGCGCAACTAGGGCGCAAGTAGGGCTAAAGATGGACGCAAGTAGAGCGCAACTAGGGCGCAACTGGAGCGCAACTAGAGCGCAGTTAGGGCGCAACTAGGGTGCAACTAGTGTGCAAGTTGGGTGCAACTACGACGCAATTAAGGCGCAAGTAGGGCGCAAGTAGGGCGCAACTAGAGTGCAACTAGGGCGCAACTAGGGCGCAACTAGGGTGCAAGTAGGGTGCAACTAGGGCGCAACTAGAGTGCAAGTAAGACACAACTAGGGCGCAACTAGGGCGCAACTAGGGTGCAACTACTGCGCAAGTTCGGCGCAGCTAAGGCGCTACTAAGGCGCAACTAGCGCGCAAGTAGGGCACAAGTAAGACGCAACTAGCGCGCAACTAGGGCACAACTAGGGCGTAGCTAGTGCCCAACGAAGGCACAACTAGGGCGCAAGTAGGGTGCAATGAGGGGGCAAATAGGTTGCAACTAGGGCACAACAAGGGCGCAACTAGGGCGCAACTAGGGCGCAACTAGGGCGTGACTAGGGCGCAACTATGGGCCAACTAGGGCGCAACTAGGGCACAACTAGGGCACAACTAGGTTGTAAGTAGGGCACAACTAGGGTGCAACTAGGGCGCAACTAGGACGCAACTAGGGCGCAACTAGGGCGCAACTAGGGCGTGACTAGGGCGCAACTAGGGGCCAACTAGGGCGCAACTAGGGCACAACTAGGGCACAACTAGGGTGCAACTAGGGCGCAAGTAGGGTGCAACTAGGATGCAACTAGGACGCAACTAGGGCACACCTAGGGCACAGCTAGGATGCAAATAGGTCGCAACTAGGGCGCAACTATGGCGCAATTAGGACGCAAGTAGGGCGCAACTAGGGCGCAACTAGTGCGCAACCAGGGTGCAACCAGGGCGCAACTAGGGCGCAACTAGGGCGCATCCAGGGTGCAACCAGGGCGCAAATAGGGCGCAACTAGGGTGCAACCAGGGCGTAACTAGGGCGCGACTAGGGCACAACTAGGGTGCAACTAGGGCGCAAGTAGGGTGCAACTAGGATGCAACTAGGACGCAACTAGGGCACACCTAGGGCACAGCTAGGATGCAAATAGGTCGCAACTAGGGCGCAACTATGGCGCAATTAGGACGCAAGTAGGGCGCAACTAGGGCGCAACTAGTGCGCAACCAGGGTGCAACCAGGGCGCAACTAGGGCGCAACTAGGGCGCAACCAGGGTGCAACCAGGGCGCAAATAGGGCGCAACTATGGTGCAACCAGGGCGTAACTAGGGCGCGACTAGGGCACAACTAGGGTGCAACTAGGGCGCAAGTAGGGCGCAACTAAGATGCAACTAGGGTGCAACTAGGGCACAACTAGGACGTAGCTAGTACCCATCTAAGGCGCAATTAGGGCGCAAGAAGGGCGCCAGTAGGGTGTAAGTAGGGTGCAATAAGGACGCAAGAAGGGCGCAACTAGGGTACAACTAGGGCGCAGCTAGGACGTGACTAGGGCACAACTAGGGTGCAACTAGGACACAAGTAGGGCGCAAGTAGGGCGCAAGTAGGGCGCAACTAGGGCACAACTAAGGCACAACTAGGGTGCAACTAGGGCGCAACTAGGACGCAACTAGGGCGCAACTAGGGCGCAACTAGGGCACAACTAGGGCGCAACTAGGGCGCATATAGGGCGCAGCTTGGGCGCAACTAGGGCGCAACTATGGCGCAACTAGGGCGCAACGAGGGCGCAACGATGGCGCAACGAGGGCGCAACAAGGGCGCAACGAGGGTGTAACTAGGGTGTAACTAGGGTGCAACTATGGCGGAACTAGGGCGCAACTAGGGTGAAACTAGGGTGCAACTTGTGTGCAAGTTGGGTACAACTAGGGCGCAACTAAGGCACAACTAGGACGCAAGTATGACGCAAGGATGACGCAACTAGGGTGCAAGTAGGGGACAACTAGCACGTAGTTAGTGCCCAACTGAGGCTCAACTAGGGCGCAAGTAGGCGCCAGTAGGGCGCAAGAAAGGTGCACTAGGGTGCAAGTAGGGCGCAACTAGTTTGCAACTAGGGCGCAACTAGGGCGCACCTAGAGCGCAACTAGGATGTAACAAGGGTACAACTTGGGCGCAATTAGGACGCAACTAGGGCGCAGCTATGGTGCAACTAGGGCGCAAGTAGGGCGCAACTAGGGCGCGGCTAGGGCGCGACTAGGGTGCGACTTGGGCCCAACTAGGGCGCAACTAGGGGGCAACCGGGGCGCAACCAGGGCGCAACTAGGGCGCAAAGAGGGTGCAACTAGGGCGCAACCGGGGTGCAACCAGGGCACAACTAGGGCGCAACTAGGGCACAAATAGGGCGCAACTAGGGCACAACTAGGGTGCAACTAGTGTGCAAGTTGGGCGCAACGAAGGCACAGCTAAGGCGCAGCTAGCATGCAAGTACAGCACAAGTAGGACGCAACTAGGGCGTAACTAGGGCACAACTAGTGCGTAGCTAGTGCCCAACTAAGGTACAACTAGGGCACAAGTTGGGTGCCAGTAGGGCGCAAGTAGGGTGCAGTAAGGGCAAAAATAAGGTGCAACTAGGGCGCAGCTAGGGTGCAACTAGGGCGCGACTAGGGCGCAACTAGGGCGCAGCTAGGGCGCAGCTAGGGCGCAACTAGGGTGCAACTAAGGCGCAACTAGGGCGCAACTAGGCCGCAACTAGGGCGCAACTAGGTCGTAAATAGGGCGCAACTAGAGTGCAACTAGGGTGCAACAAAGGCGCAAGTAGGGCGCAAGTATGGCGCAAGTAGGCTCGGCCTATGTTTGTGTGTCTCGGCGTTGGTTTCTGTGACCCGGCTTTGGTTTCTATGGCCTGGCTTTGGTTTCTGTGACTCAGCTGTGGTTTCTGTGACCCGGCTTTGGTTTCTATGGCCTGGCTTTGGTTTCTGTGACTCAGCTGTGGTTTCTGTGACCCGGCTTTGGTTTCTATGGCCTGGCTTTGGTTTCTGTGACTCAGCTGTGGTTTCTGTGACCCGGCTTTGGTTTCTATGGCCTGGCTTTGGTTTCTGTGACTCAGCTGTGGTTTCTGTGACCCGGCTTTGGTTTCTATGGCCTGGCTTTGGTTTCTGTGACTCAGCTGTGGTTTCTGTGACCCGGCTTTGGTTTCTATGGCCTGGCTTTGGTTTCTGTGACTCAGCTGTGGTTTCTGTGACCCGGCTTTGGTTTCTATGGCCTGGCTTTGGTTTCTGTGACTCAGCTGTGGTTTCTGTGACCCGGCTTTGGTTTCTATGGCCTGGCTTTGGTTTCTGTGACTCAGCTGTGGTTTCTGTGACCCGGCTTTGGTTTCTATGGCCTGGCTTTGGTTTCTGTGACTCAGCTGTGGTTTCTGTGACCCGGCTTTGGTTTCTATGGCCTGGCTTTGGTTTCTGTGACTCAGCTGTGGTTTCTGTGACCCGGCTTTGGTTTCTATGGCCTGGCTTTGGTTTCTGTGACTCAGCTGTGGTTTCTGTGACCCGGCTTTGGTTTCTATGGCCTGGCTTTGGTTTCTGTGACTCAGCTGTGGTTTCTGTGACCCGGCTTTGGTTTCTATGGCCTGGCTTTGGTTTCTGTGACTCAGCTGTGGTTTCTGTGACCCGGCTTTGGTTTCTATGGCCTGGCTTTGGTTTCTGTGACTCAGCTGTGGTTTCTGTGACCCGGCTTTGGTTTCTATGGCCTGGCTTTGGTTTCTGTGACTCAGCTGTGGTTTCTGTGACCCGGCTTTGGTTTCTATGGCCTGGCTTTGGTTTCTGTGACTCAGCTGTGGTTTCTGTGACCCGGCTTTGGTTTCTATGGCCTGGCTTTGGTTTCTGTGACTCAGCTGTGGTTTCTGTGACCCGGCTTTGGTTTCTATGGCCTGGCTTTGGTTTCTGTGACTCAGCTGTGGTTTCTGTGACCCGGCTTTGGTTTCTATGGCCTGGCTTTGGTTTCTGTGACTCAGCTGTGGTTTCTGTGACCCGGCTTTGGTTTCTATGGCCTGGCTTTGGTTTCTGTGACTCAGCTGTGGTTTCTGTGACCCGGCTTTGGTTTCTATGGCCTGGCTTTGGTTTCTGTGACTCAGCTGTGGTTTCTGTGACCCGGCTTTGGTTTCTATGGCCTGGCTTTGGTTTCTGTGACTCAGCTGTGGTTTCTGTGACCCGGCTTTGGTTTCTATGGCCTGGCTTTGGTTTCTGTGACTCAGCTGTGGTTTCTGTGACCCGGCTTTGGTTTCTATGGCCTGGCTTTGGTTTCTGTGACTCAGCTGTGGTTTCTGTGACCCGGCTTTGGTTTCTATGGCCTGGCTTTGGTTTCTGTGACTCAGCTGTGGTTTCTGTGACCCGGCTTTGGTTTCTATGGCCTGGCTTTGGTTTCTGTGACTCAGCTGTGGTTTCTGTGACCCGGCTTTGGTTTCTATGGCCTGGCTTTGGTTTCTGTGACTCAGCTGTGGTTTCTGTGACCCGGCTTTGGTTTCTATGGCCTGGCTTTGGTTTCTGTGACTCAGCTGTGGTTTCTGTGACCCGGCTTTGGTTTCTATGGCCTGGCTTTGGTTTCTGTGACTCAGCTGTGGTTTCTGTGACCCGGCTTTGGTTTCTATGGCCTGGCTTTGGTTTCTGTGACTCAGCTGTGGTTTCTGTGACCCGGCTTTGGTTTCTATGGCCTGGCTTTGGTTTCTGTGACTCAGCTGTGGTTTCTGTGACCCGGCTTTGGTTTCTATGGCCTGGCTTTGGTTTCTGTGACTCAGCTGTGGTTTCTGTGACCCGGCTTTGGTTTCTATGGCCTGGCTTTGGTTTCTGTGACTCAGCTGTGGTTTCTGTGACCCGGCTTTGGTTTCTATGGCCTGGCTTTGGTTTCTGTGACTCAGCTGTGGTTTCTGTGACCCGGCTTTGGTTTCTGTGACCTAGCTTGGTTCCTGTGACCCAGCTTTGGTTTCTGTGACCCGGCTTTGGGTTTTGTGACCTGGCTTTGGTTTTTGTGACCTGGCTTTGGTTTCTGTGACCCGGCTTGGGTTTATGTGACTTGGCTTTGGTTTCTGTGACCCGGCTTCGCTTTTTGTGACCCGACTTTGGTTTTTGTGACCCGGCTTTGGTGACTGTAACCGGATTTGGTTTCTGTGACCCGGCTTTTGTTTCTCTAACTTGGCTTTATTTTTGTGACCTGGCTATGGTTTGTGTGACCCGGCTTTGCTTTCTGTGACCCGGCTCGGTTTTCTGTGACTCGGCATGGTTTCTGTGATCCGGCTTTGGTTGCTGTGATCCGGCTTTGCTTTCTGTGACCCGGCTTTGGTTTTTGTGACCCTGTTTTGGTTTCTGTGACCCGGCTTGGATTTCTGTGACCCAGTTTTGGTTTCTCTGACCCGGCTTTTGTTTCCGGGGCCCAGCTTTGGTTTCTGTAATCCGGCTTTGGCTTATCCAGCGTTGGTTTCTTTGACCTGGCTTTGGTTTTTGTGACCCGTCTTTGGTTTCTATGAGCCGGCTTTTGTTTCTGTGACCTGGCTTTGCTTTCTATGACCTGGCTTTGGTTTGTGTGACCCGGCTTTGGTTTCTGTGACCCGCCTTTGGTTTTTGTGACTCAGCGTTGGTTTCAGTGACCCGGCTTTGGTTTATGTGTCCCGGCGTTGGTTTCTATGACCTGGTTTTGCTTTCCGTGACCCAGCTTTAGTTTTGTGCCCTGGCTTTTGTTTATGTGACCCGGCTTTGGCTTATGTGACCCGGGTTTGTGTGACCGGCTTTGGTTTCTGTGAACCAGATTTGGTTTCAGTGACCCAACTTTGGTTTTTGTGACCCGACCTTGGTGTATGTGATCCGGCTTTGGTTTATGTGACCCGGTTTTCATTTCCGTGACCCGGCTTTGGTTTTTGTGACCCAGCTGTGGTTTCTGTGACCCGGCTTTGGTTTATGTGACCCGGCTTTGGTCTTTGTGACCCGGCTTTGATTTCAATGACCCGGCTTTGCTTTATGTGACCCGGCTTTGGATTATGTGTGCCAGCTTGGTTTATGTGACCCGGCTTTGGTTTTTGTGACCCAACTTTGGTTTATGTGACCCATGCTTTGGTTTCTGTGACCGGCTTGGGTTTCTGTGACCCGGCTTTGGTTTATGTGACCGGGCTTTGGTTTGTGTGACCGGACTTTGGTTTATGTGACCCTGCTTTGGTTTCTGTGACCCGGCGTTGGTTTCTGTGACCCGGCTTTGGTTTCTGTGACCCAACTTTGATTTATGTGACCCGGATTTGGTTAATGTGACCTGGCTTTGGTTTCCGTGGCCTGGCTTTGGGTTACGTGACCCAGCTTTGGGTTCTGTGACCCGGCTTTGATTTCTGTGACCCGGTTTTGGTTTATGTGACCCAGCTTTGGTTTCTGTTACCGGGTTTGGTTTCTGTGACCCGGTTTGGTTTCTAAGACCTACATTGGTTTATGTGACCATGTTTACATGAAATCTGCCGCGCACGTAAATCTTCCGCGAGGGAGACCGAGTCATGGACTTCCGCGATGGAGTTGAGGCAAGTGAGGGGTGTTCTTTGGGCAAGAGGAGAGAGTCACAGTTGATCCACATGGTGGAGGGGCGGAATGGGCATCTTTATGGGCTTGTGTGGGACTGTTTATGGGTGTGGGGAAGGCTGGAATTGTGCCTGGTGGTAGACCCGCGGAATTGTGTGTTCAGAGACAATGGCTTCATATTTGGGGTTCCGCGGAAGAGGCAAGGTGAGGGCAGGGGGTGCGTCTGCGGATTAGGCATCTTGGGAGGGGAATTTGGGTGACTTTGGGGTCCGCGGAAGGCCTCGAAAGATGGTGCAAGGTTCAGCCGCGGATTTGGGTTGTTTGGGATGCTATCGGAGCAAGTTTTGGGTACGCGGAGGGCGTGAGAAAGTGCCATGATGGTCAGGAGCAGAATGGGCCTGATTGGGAAGGTGTTTTGTGTCTAGGGTGAGGAGGAAGGGCCGCGGAATGGTGCTGGGTGCCTAACCCGCGGAATTGCCTTGCCAGTAACAAAAGAAGGGTGAGTTGAAATGCCGCGGAAGAGGTGGAAAGTTGCCACAATGTTGACCCGCGGATTTGCCACACTTCTGATGGTGATGGAGTCACTTGTGTGGACAAGAGGGGTGCGGAAAGAGGCATCCATGTGTATCCGCGGATTTGGTATTTAGAGGAGAGGCGTGTGAGGACAGAACAAGAGGCACAAGTGGTGCGGACAAAGGGAAGGGTCACACAAGGTGCGGAAGTGTTGTACAAGACGCGGGAAGACAACCGGACCAAGAGTGGCGGGAACCACAAGGCGCGAAGACCAAGAAGTGGCGGGAGGCGGCGCGACGAGCAAGGAGGAAGCAATGGTGGCACTTACCTCGCGGATGGGAATAAATTAGTGGTGGTAGTGGGTGTGAATGTAAGGGGGCCGCGATGCGGCGGGGAAGGGTGTAGCGGACTATATAATGGGCTTAGTTGCATCAGTGTGGTGTTCGGACTTGAGTTGGATTCGGGCTTGTGGACTTGTGTTCGGTTGACATGAGTTAATCAAGCTCATTGCCTTACAACCTTGTCTCTCTCTCTCTTTCATCTCAGCACTCTGTCACCATGGAATCCGCAAGCAAATCTGAGGACTCTGAAGATGACAAAAGGTATTCCGCGGAACCACTCACAAGACTGGCCTGACGCAAGTGAAGAGCGCTGAAGAGTGCCCAAGTGACCGCGGAAGTGGATGGGTGGCCCTTGGACAACTCTCAAGAGAGCGGAAGGAAGGATATTGGGCCTCTGCCACGTGATTTCTGTGTCTCTGTCTTGGTTCCGCGGATTTGCCATGTTGTATGCTTGAGAGGAGTGATGGAATCCGCAATAGGGGTGTCGCCAAAGTGACTAAGGGGTGGGAATGCGAAATGGGCCTGTTTTGGGGGTGTAGAGGGTGCAAAATCCGCGGAATAGGGGCTGCATAAGTGGGCCATGTGTGTATCCGCGGAATTGCCATGTTAGAGGCACTGGGGGGGAAGCCAAATCCGCGGACTAGGGGTGTTCCGGGAGGGGGTGATGGAGTTCCGCGGAATTGCTATGTCAGAGGGGTGGTGTGAAGTGAGGAAAGACTACTTGTGAGTGATCCATTGTGACATTGTGTCATGGTGAATGTAGAATGAAGTCTTATGGTGTGCGGAAGGAGGAGATGTGCGGAGAACAACATGGAAGGCGCGGAAGTGAAGTGACATCGCGGAACAACGACGAGCGCGGCAAAAAAAGGGCCAACACACCAAGTTTTGGGTTCTTTGACCCGGCTTTGGTTTATGTGACCCGGCTTTAGTTTCTGTGATCCGGCTTTGGTTTCTGTGACCCGGCTTTGGTTGACATGACCGGGTTCTGATTTCTGTGCTCTGGCTTTGGTTCATTGACCCGGCTTTGGTTTATGTGACCCGGCTTTAGTTTCTGTGATCCGGCTTTGGTTTCTGTGACCCGGCTTTGGTTGACATGACCGGGTTCTGATTTCTGTGCTCTGGCTTTGGTTCATTGACCCGGCTTTGGTTTATGTGACCCGGCTTTAGTTTCTGTGATCCGGCTTTGGTTTCTGTGACCCGGCTTTGGTTGACATGACCGGGTTCTGATTTCTGTGCTCTGGCTTTGGTTCATTGACCCGGCTTTGGTTTATGTGACCCGGCTTTAGTTTCTGTGATCCGGCTTTGGTTTCTGTGACCCGGCTTTGGTTGACATGACCGGGTTCTGATTTCTGTGCTCTGGCTTTGGTTCATTGACCCGGCTTTGGTTTATGTGACCCGGCTTTAGTTTCTGTGATCCGGCTTTGGTTTCTGTGACCCGGCTTTGGTTGACATGACCGGGTTCTGATTTCTGTGCTCTGGCTTTGGTTCATTGACCCGGCTTTGGTTTATGTGACCCGGCTTTAGTTTCTGTGATCCGGCTTTGGTTTCTGTGACCCGGCTTTGGTTGACATGACCGGGTTCTGATTTCTGTGCTCTGGCTTTGGTTCATTGACCCGGCTTTGGTTTATGTGACCCGGCTTTAGTTTCTGTGATCCGGCTTTGGTTTCTGTGACCCGGCTTTGGTTGACATGACCGGGTTCTGATTTCTGTGCTCTGGCTTTGGTTCATTGACCCGGCTTTGGTTTATGTGACCCGGCTTTAGTTTCTGTGATCCGGCTTTGGTTTCTGTGACCCGGCTTTGGTTGACATGACCGGGTTCTGATTTCTGTGCTCTGGCTTTGGTTCATTGACCCGGCTTTGGTTTATGTGACCCGGCTTTAGTTTCTGTGATCCGGCTTTGGTTTCTGTGACCCGGCTTTGGTTGACATGACCGGGTTCTGATTTCTGTGCTCTGGCTTTGGTTCATTGACCCGGCTTTGGTTTATGTGACCCGGCTTTAGTTTCTGTGATCCGGCTTTGGTTTCTGTGACCCGGCTTTGGTTGACATGACCGGGTTCTGATTTCTGTGCTCTGGCTTTGGTTCATTGACCCGGCTTTGGTTTATGTGACCCGGCTTTAGTTTCTGTGATCCGGCTTTGGTTTCTGTGACCCGGCTTTGGTTGACATGACCGGGTTCTGATTTCTGTGCTCTGGCTTTGGTTCATTGACCCGGCTTTGGTTTATGTGACCCGGCTTTAGTTTCTGTGATCCGGCTTTGGTTTCTGTGACCCGGCTTTGGTTGACATGACCGGGTTCTGATTTCTGTGCTCTGGCTTTGGTTCATTGACCCGGCTTTGGTTTATGTGACCCGGCTTTAGTTTCTGTGATCCGGCTTTGGTTTCTGTGACCCGGCTTTGGTTGACATGACCGGGTTCTGATTTCTGTGCTCTGGCTTTGGTTCATTGACCCGGCTTTGGTTTATGTGACCCGGCTTTAGTTTCTGTGATCCGGCTTTGGTTTCTGTGACCCGGCTTTGGTTGACATGACCGGGTTCTGATTTCTGTGCTCTGGCTTTGGTTCATTGACCCGGCTTTGGTTTATGTGACCCGGCTTTAGTTTCTGTGATCCGGCTTTGGTTTCTGTGACCCGGCTTTGGTTGACATGACCGGGTTCTGATTTCTGTGCTCTGGCTTTGGTTCATTGACCCGGCTTTGGTTTATGTGACCCGGCTTTGGTTTCTGTGACCTAGCTTTGGTTTATGTGACCCGGGTTTGATTTATGTGACCCGGCTTTGGTTTATGTGACCCGACTTTGGTTCTGTGACCTGGCTTTGGTTGCTGTGACCCGGCTTATGTTTCTGTGATCCGGCTTTGGATTATGCAATCCGGCTTTGGTTTCTGTGACCCGGCTTTGGTTGACATGACCGGGTTCTGATTTCTGTGCTCTGGCTTTGGTTCATTGACCCGGCTTTGGTTTATGTGACCCGGCTTTAGTTTCTGTGATTCGGCTTTGGTTTCTGTGACCCGACTTTGGTATCTGTGACCCGGCTTTGGTTTCTGTGACCGGGCTTTGGTTTTTATGACCCCGCTTTGGTTTATGTGACCCAGCTTTGGTTTCTGTGACCCGGCTATGGTCTCTGTGACCCGGCTTTGGTTTCTCTACACCGGCTTTGGTACCTGTGGGCCGGCTTTGGTTTCTGTGACCCGGCTTTGGTTTCTTTGACCCAGCTTTGGTGTCTGTGGACCGGCTTTGGTTTATGTGACCCGGGTTTGGTTTCTGTGACTTGACTTTGGTTTATAGGACCCAGCTTTTAGTTTTTATGACCCGGCTTTGGTTTCTTTGACCCGGACTTCGTTGCAGTGACTGGCTTTGGATTCTATGACCCGACTTTGGTTTTTCTGACCCAGCTTTGGTTTCTGTGACCTGGCTTTGGTTTGGTGTGACCCGACTCTGGATTATGTGATTCGGTTTTGGTTTCTGTAACTTGGCTTTGGTTTACGTGATATTGTTTTGGCTTTTGTGACCTGGTTATGGTTTTTGTGCTCCGGGTTTGGTTTCTGTCAACTGGCTTTGGTTTTTGTGACCCGGCTTTGGTTTCTGTAACCCGGCTATGGTTTCTGTGACCTGGCTTTGGTTTCTGTGACCTTGCTTTGGTTTCTGTGACCCGGCTTTTCTTTCTGTGACCGGGCATTGGTTTCCGTGACCCAGCTTTGGTTTCTGTGACCCGGCTTTGGTTTATGTGACCCAGCTTTGGTTGCTGTGACCCGGCTTTGGCTACCGTCAGCCAGCTTTAGTTTAAGTGACCCGGCTCTAGTTTCTGTTACCCGGCTCTGGTTTCTGTGACCCGGTTCTTGTTTATGTGACCCGGCTTTGGTTTTTGTGACCCGGCTTTGGTTTTTCTGACCCGGCTTTGGTTTCTGTGACCCGGCTTTGGTTTTTGTGACCCGGCTTTGGTTTCTGT
>SZWC01000093.1:357032-375499 GCA_023375785.1 Penium margaritaceum
TGTGACCCGGCTTTGGTTTCTGTGACCCAGCTTTGGTGTATGTGGACCGGCTTTGGTTTCTCTGACCCGGCTTTGGTTTATGAGACCCGGCGTTAAGTTTCTATGACCCGGCTTTGGTTTCTTTGACCCGGATTTGGTTGTAGTGACCCGGCTTTGGATTCTATGACCCAGCTTTGGTTTCTCTGACCCGGCTTTGGTTTCAGTGACCCGGCATTGCTTCTGTGACCTGGCTTTGGTTTGCTGTGACCCGGCTCTAGGTTTTGTGACTTGGCTTTGGTTTCTGTGATTTGGCTTTGGGGCCTGTGACATGGCTTTGGTTTTTGTGACCTGGTTCTGGTTTATCTGCTCCGGCTTTGGTTTCTGTCACCTGGCTTTAGTTTTTGTGACCCGGCTTTGGTTTCTATGACCGGCTTTGGTTTCTGTGACCCGGCTTTGGTTTCTGTGACCCGGCTTTGGTTTCTGTGACCCGGCTTTTCTTTCTGTTACCCGGCTTTGGTTTCTGTGACCCAGCTTTGGTTTCTGTGCCCTGGCTTTGGTTTCTATGACCCGGCTTTGGTTTCATTGACCCGGCTTTGGGTTATGTGACCCGGCTTTGGTTACCATGACCCGGTTTTGGTTCATGTGACCCGGATTTAGTTTCTGTGACCCGGCTCTGGTTTTTGTGACCCGGTTCTGGTTTCTGTGTCCCGGCATTTGTTTATATAACCCGTCATTGGTTTTCATGACCCGGCTTTTGTTTCTGTGACCCGGCTTTGGTTTATATGACCCGGCTTTGGTTTCTATGATCCGGCTTTGGTGTGAGTGACCCGGCTTTGGTTTCCGTGACTTGGCTTTGGTTTCTGTGACCCGGTTTTGGTTTATGTGACCCGGCTTTGGTTTATGTGACTCGTATTTGGTTTCTGTGACCCGGCATTGGACCCTCTGTGACCCGGCTTTTGTTTATGTGACCTGGTTTTGGTTTCTCTCACCCTTGGTTTCTGTGACCCGGCTTTGGTTTTTCTGACTCGTATTTGGTTTCTGTGCCCCAGCTTTGGACCCTCTATGACCCCGCTTTGGTTTATTTGACCCGGATTTCGTTGCAGTGACTGGCTTTGGAGTCTATGACCCGACTTTGGTTTCTCTGACCCAGCTTTGGTTTCTGTGACCTGGCTTTGGTTTGGTGTGACCCGGCTCTAGATTATGTGATTCCGTTTTGGTTTCTGTGAATTGGCTTTGGTTTCCATGACATTGTTTTGGCTTTTGTGACCTGGTTCTGGTTTTTTTGCTCCGGCTTTGGTTTCTGTCACCTGGCTTTGGTTGTTGTGACCCGGCTTTGGTTTCTGTAAGCCGGCTATGGTTTCTGTGACCTGGCTTTGGTTTCTGTGACCTTGCTTTGGTTTCTGTGACCCGGCTTTTCTTTCTGTGACCGCGCATTGGTTTCCGTGACCCAGCTTTGGTTTCTGTGACCCGGCTTTGGTTTATGTGACCCAGCGTTGGTTGCTGTGACCCGGCTTTGGCTACCGTCAGCCGGCTTTAGTTTATGTGACCTGGCTCTAGTTTCTGTTACCCGGCTCTGGTTTCTGTGACCCGGTTCTTGTTTCTGTGACCCGGCTTTGGTTTTTGTGACCCGGCTTTGGTTTTTCTGACCCGGCTTTGGTTTCTGTGAACCGGCTTTGGTTTTTGTGACCCGGCTTTGGTTTCTGTTACCCGGCTTTGGTTTCTGTGACCCGGCTTTGGTTTTTGTGACCCGGCTTTGGTTTCTGTTACCCGGCTTTGGTTTCTATGACCCGGCTTTGGGTTTGTGTTCTGGCTTTGGTTTTTGTGACCCGGCTTTTGATTCAGGGACCTGGCGTTGGTTTCTGTGACCCGGCTTTGGTTTCAGTGACCCAGCTTGGGTTTCTGTGACCCAGCTTTGGTATCTGTGGCCCGGCTTTGGTTTCTGTGACCCGGCTTTGGTTTCTGTGACCCCGCTTTGTTGTCTGTGACCCGGCTTCGGTTTCTGTGACCCGGCTTTGGTATCTATGGCCAAGCTTTGGTTTATGTGACCCGGCTTTTGTTTCTGTGACCCAGCTTTGGTGTCTGTGAACCGGCTTTGGTTTCTCTGGCCGGGCTTTGGTTTCTAAGACCCGGCTTTAAGTTTCTATGACCCGGCTTTGGTTTCTTTGACCCGGATTTGGTTGTAGTGACCCGGCCTTGGATTCTATGACCCGGCTTTGGTTTCTCTGACCCGGCTTTGGTTTCTGTGACCCGGCTTTGGTTTATGTGACCTGGCTTTGGTTTGCTGTGACCCGGCTCAGGGTTATGTGACTTGGCTTTGGTTTCTGTGACTTGGCTTTGGGTTCCGTGACATGGCTTTGGTCTTTGTGACCTGGTTCTGGTTTATGTGCTCCGGCTTTGGTTTATGTCACCTGGCTTTAGTTTTTGTGACCCGGCTTTGGTTTATATGACCGGCTTTGGTTTATGTGACCCGGCTTTGGTTTCTGTGACCCGGCTTTGGTTTATGTGACCCGGCTTTGGTTTCTGTGACCCGGCTTTTCTTTCTATGACCCGGCTTTGGTTTATGTGACCCTGCTTTGGTTTCTGTGCCCTGGCTTTGGTTTCTATGACCCGGCTTTGGTTTCTGTGACCCGGCTTTGGTTTATGTGACCCCGCTTTGGTTACCATGACCCGATTTTGGTTCATGTGACCCGGAATTAGTTTCTGTGACCCGGCTCTGGTTTTTGTGACCTGGTTCTGGTTTCTGTTCCCCGGCTTTTCTTTATATAACCCGGCATTGGTTTTTATGACCCGGCTTTTGTTTATATGACCCGGCTTTTGGTTTTTGTGACCCGGCTTTGGTTTCTGTGACCCGGCTTTGGTTTCTATGACCCGGCTTTGGTTTCTGTGACCCGGCTTTGGTTTCTGTGACCCTGCTTTGGTTTATGTGCCCTGGCTTTGGTTTCTATGACCCGGCTTTGGTTTCTGTGACCCGGCTTTGGTTTATGTGACCCCGCTTTGGTTACCATGACCCGATTTTGGTTCATGTGACCCGGAATTAGTTTATGTGACCCGGCTCTAGTTTTTGTGACCTGGTTCTGGTTTCTGTTCCCCGGCTTTTCTTTATATAACCCGGCATTGGTTTTTATGACCCGGCTTTTGTTTATGTGACCCGGCTTTTGGTTTTTGTGACCCGGCTTTGGTTTCTGTGACCCGGCTTTGGTTTCTATGACCCAGCTTTGTGTTTGTGTTCCGGCTTTGGTTTTTGTGACCTGGCTTTGGATTCAGGAACCCGGCGTTGGTTTATGTGACCCGGCTTTGGTTTCAGTGACCCGGCTTGGGTTTCGTGACCCGGCTTTGGTATATGTGGCCCGGCTTTGGTTTCTGTGACCCGGCTTTGGTTTCTGTGACCCCGCTTTGTTGTCTGTGACCCGGCTTCGGTTTCTGTGACCCGGCGTTGGTATCTATGGCCAGACTTTGGATTATGTGACCCGGCTTTGGTTTATGTGACCCAGCTTTGGTGTCTGTGGACCGGCTTTGGTTTCTCTGACCCGGCTTTGGTTTCTAAGACCCGGCTTTAAGTTTCTATGACCCGGCTTTGGTTTCTTTTACCCGGATTTGGTTGTAGTGACCCGGCTTTGGATTATATGACCCAGCTTTGGTTTCTCTGACCCGGCTTTGGTTTCTATTACCCGGCTTTGCTTTCTGTGACCTGGCTTTGGTTTGCTGTGACCCGGCTCTGGGTTATGTGACTTGGCTTTGGTTTCTGTAGCTTGGCTTTGGGTTCTGTGACATGGCTTTGGTTTTTGTGACCTGGTTCTGGTTTATGTGCTCCAGCTTTGGTTTCTGTCACCTGGCTTTAGTTTTTGTGACCCGGCTTTGGTTTCTATGACCGGCTTTGGTTTCTGTGACCCGGCTTTGGTTTCTGTGACCCGGCTTTGGTTTCTGTGACCCGGCTTTTCTTTCTGTTACCCGGCTTTGGTTTATGTGACCCAGCTTTGGTTTCTGTGCCCTGGCTTTGGTTTATATGACCCGACTTTGGTTTCTGTGACCCGGCTTTGGTTTATGTGACCCGGCTTTGGCTACCATGACTCGGTTTTGGTTCATGTGACCCGGATTTAGTTTCTGTGACCCGGCTCTGGTTTTTGTGACCCGGTTCTGGTTTCTGTGTTCCGGCATTTGTTTATATAACCCGTCGTTGGTTTTTATGACCCGGCTTTTGATTCTGTGACCCGGCTTTGGTTTATATGACCCAGCTTTGGTTTCTATGATCCTGCTTTGGTGTCAGTGACCCGGCTTTGGTTTCCGTGACTTGGCTTTGGTTTATGTGACCCGGCTTTGGTTTATCTGACCCGGCTTTGGTTTATGTGACTCGTATTTGGTTTATGTGACCCGGCCTTGGACCCTCTTTGACCCGGCTTTTGTTTATGTGACCTGGTTTTGGTTTCTCTGACCCTTGGTTTCTGTGACCCGGCTTTGGTTTTTGTGACTCGTCTTTGGTTTTTGTGCCCCAGCTTTGGCCCCTCTGTGACCCCGCTTTGGTTTCTTTGACCCAGCTTTGGTTTTTGCTATCAAATAGCAAGCACATGGGGCTGCAATACGCCGTGGCACGGTGAGGAGACCATGCACGATGACCAACCAAAGAAGGCATATGTCACTGACCATGACCAAATAATGTCCCAAAGTGTGGTAAACCTTGACAATGCATAACACGAGGCACAAATGGTCAAGGTGGAAGATAATGGTTTGTGAATACTAGTTATCGACTAGCAAGTACAAATACCTTCAATATGTAGTGGCACAATGTGGCTTCAATGCACAGTGACCAACCAAAGTATGTATATGTCAGTAACCATGACCAAAAAATTTCACTTCATGTGGTCAACGTTGAAAACGCATAACACGAGTCACAAATGGCCAGAGGGGAAAACAATGGGTTGGGAACACTATTTATCAACTAGCAAGTACAAAGACCTTCAACAAGCAGTGGCATGGTATGGCTAGCGTGCACATTGACCAACCAAAGGATGCATATGTCACTGACTACGGCCGAATAAGTCCACTATGTGTGGTGAACATTGACAACTCACGACACGAGTCACAAATGGTCAGAGGGAGAGACAATGGTTTGGGAAGCCTATGTATTGACTAGAAGGGACAAAGAACTTCAATACATAGTGGCACGGTGTGGCTAATATGCACACCAAACAACCAAACTAGGCATATGTCACTGATCATGACCAGAGAATTTCAATATGGTTTGTCAACATTGACCAACCATAACACGAGAAAAAACACGGTCAGGAGAGGAAACAATGCTATGGGAATATCGGTTCTCAACTACCAAGTACAATGGCCTTCTGTCAGTAGTAGCACGGTGTAGGTACCATGCACAATGACGGACCAAAGTAGGCATGTGTACTGCCTTTGACCAAGGAAATCCGCTGTGTGTGGTCAACGCTGACAACTCATAATACGAGTCACAAATGGTCAGAGGGGGAAACAATGGTTTGGGAACACCAAGTATCACATAGCAAGGACATGGGGCTTCAATACATTGTGGCACGGTGTGGAGACCATGGACGATGACCAACCAAAGTAGGCATATGTCACTGATCATGACCAAATAATGTCACTAAGTGTGGTAAACTTTGACAACTCATAACACGGGTCACAAATGGTCAGGGTGGAAGGTAATGGTTTGTGAATACTAGTTATCAACTAGCAAGTACAAATACGTTCAATATGTAGTGTCACAATGTGGCTTCAATGCATAGTGACCAACCAAAGTATGCATATGTCACAAACCATGACCAAAAGAATTTCACAGTGTGTGTTCAACGTTGAAAATGCATAACATGAGTCACAAATGGTCAGAGGGGAAAACAATGGTTTGGGAACACTAGTTATCAACTACCAAGTACAAAGACCTTCAACAAGCAGTGGCACGATATGGCTAGCGTGTACAGTGATAAACCAAATGATGCATACGTCACTGACTACGACCGAATAAGTCCACTATGTGTGTTCAACATTGACAACTCATAACACGAGTCACAAATGGTCGGAGGGAGAGACACTGGTTTGGGAAGCCTATGTATTGACTAGAAAGGACAAATAACTTCGATGCATAGTGGCACAGTGTGGCTAATATGCACACCAAACAACCAAACTAGGCATATGTCACTGATCATGACCAGAGAATTTCAATATGGGTGGTCAACGTTGACCAACCATAACACGAGTCACAAACGGTCTGGAGATGAAACAATGCTATGGGAATATCGGTTCTCAACTAACAAGTACAACGACCTTCAGTCAGTAGTAGCACGGTGTGGCTACCATGCACAATGACCGACCAAAGTAGGCATATATACTGCCTTTGATCAAAGAAATCCGTTGTGTGTGGACAACACTGACAACTCGTAATACGAGTCACAAATGTCATAGGGGGAAACGATGGTTTGGGAATACCAAGTATCACATAGCATGCACAAGGGGCTTCAATACTTTGTGGCACGGTGTGGAGACCATGCACGATGACCAACCAAAGTAGGCGTATGTCACTGACCATTACCAAAAAATGTCATTAAGTGTGGTAAACTTTGACAGCTCATAACACGGGTCACAAATGGTCAGGGTGGAAGGTTATGGTTTGTGAATACTAGGTATCGACTAGCAAGTACAAATACCTTCAATATGTAGTGGCACAACGTGGCTTCAATACACAGTGACCAACCAAAGTATGCATATGTCACTAACCATGACCAAAAGAATTTCACAGCGTGTGGTCAACGTTGAAAACGCATAACACGAGTCACAAATGGTCAGAGGGGAAAACAATGGGTTCGGAATACTAGTTATCAACTAGCAAGTACAAAGACTTTCAACAAGCAGTGGCACGGTATGGCTAGGGTGCACAGTGACCAACCAAATGATGCATACGGCACTGACTACGACCGAATAAGTCCAATATGTGTGGTCAACATTGACAACTCATAACACGAGTCACAAATGGTCTGAGTGAGAGACAATGGTTTAAGAAGCCTATGTATTGACTAGAAAGGACAAAGAACTTCAATACGTAGTGGCACGGTGTGGAGAATATGCACACCAAACAACCAAAATAGGCATATGTCACTGATCATGACCAGAGAATTTCAATATGGGTGGCCAACGTTGACCAACCATAACACGAGTCACAAACGGTCAGGAGAGGAAACAATGCTATGGGACTATCGGTTCTCAACTACCAAGTACAACAACCTTAAGTTAGTAGTAGCATGGTGTTGCTACCATGCACAATGACCGACCAATGTAGGCATATGTACTGCCTTTGACCAAAGAAATCTGATGTGTGTGGTCAACGTTGACAACTCATATACAAGTCATAAATGGTCAGAGGGGGAAACAATGATTTGGGAACACCAAGTATCGAATAGCAAGGACAATGGGCTGCAATACACTGTGGCATGGTGAGGAGACCATGCACGATGACCAACCAAAGTAGGCATATGTCACTAAGTGTGGTAAACTTTGACAACTCATAACACGAATCACAAATGGTCATGGTGGAAGATAATGGGTTGTGAATACTACGTATCGACTAGCAAGTACAAATACCTTCAATATGTAGTGGCACAATGTGGCTTCAATGCACAGTGACCAACCAAAGTATGTATATGTCACTAACCATGACCAACAAATTTCACTTCATGTGGTCAACGTTGAAAACGCATAACACGAGTCACAAATGGTCAGAAGGGAAAACAATGGGTTGGGAACACTAGTTATCGACTAGCAAGTACAAAGACCTTGAACAAGTTGTGGCACAGTATGGCTAGCGTGCACAATGACCAACCAAATGATGCATACGTCACTGACTACGACAGAATAAGTCCACTATGTGTGGTCAACATTGACAACTCATAACACGATTCACAAATGGTCAGACGGGGAGACAATGGTTTTGGAAGCATATTCATTGACTAGAAAGGACAAAGATCTTCAATACATAGTGGCACGGTGTGCCTAATATGCACACCAAACAACCAAACTAGGCATATGTCACTGATCATGACCAGGGAAGTTCAATATGGGTGGTCAACGTTGACCAACCATAACACGAGTCACAAACGGTCAGGAGAGGAAACTATGCTATGGAAATATCGGTTCGCAACTACCAATTACAACGACCTTCAGTCAGTAGTAGCACGGTGTGGCTACCATGCACAATGACCGACTAAAGTAGGCATATGTACTGCCTTTGACCAAAGAAATCCGCTCTGTGTGGTCAACGCTGACAACTAATATTACGAGTCACAAATGGTCAGAGGGGGAAAGAATGGTTTGGGAACACCAAGTATCACATATCAAGTACAAGGGGCTTCAATACGTTGTGGCACGGTGTGGAGACCATGCACGATGACCAACCAAAGTAGGCATATGTCACTGACCATGACCAAATAATGTCACTAAGTGTGGTAAACTTTGACAACTCATAACACGGGTCACAAATGTTCAGGGTGGAAATTCATGGTTTGTGAATACTAGTTATCGACTAGCAAGTACAAATACTTTCAATATGTAGTGGCACAATGTGGCTTCAATGCACAGTGACCAACCAAAGTATGCATACGTCACTAACCATGACCAACAAAGTTCACTTCATGTGGTCAACGTTGAAAACGCATAACACAAGTCACAAATGGTCAGAGGGGAAAACAATGGGTTGGGAACACTAGTTATCAACTTGCAAGTCCAAATACCTTCAACATGTAGTGGCACGGTATGGCTAGCGTGCACAATGACCAACCAAAGGATGCATACGTCACTGAATACGACCAAAGAAGTCCACTATGTGTGGTGAACATTGACAACTCATAACACGAATCACAAATGGTCAGAGGGAGAGACAATGGTTTGGGAAGAGTATGTATCGACTAGAAAGGACGAAGAACTTCAATACGTAGTGGCACAGTGTGGCTAATATGCACACCAAACAACCAAACTAGGCATATGTCACTGATCATGACCAGAGAATTTCAATATGGGTGGTCAACGTTGACCAACCATAATACAAGTCACAAACGGTCAGGAGAGGAAACAATGCTATGCGATTATTGGTTCTCCACTACCAAGCACAAGGACCTTCAGTCGGTCGTAGCACGGTGTGGACACCATGCACAATGACCGACCAAAGTAGGCATATGTACTGCCTTTGACCAGAAAATTCCGCTGTGTGTGGTCAACGTTGACAACTCATAATACGAGTCACAAATTGTCAGAGGGGGAATCAATGGTTTGGGAACACCAAGTATCAAATAGCAAGCACAAGGGGCTTCAAAACGCTGTGGCACGGTGTGGAGACCATGCACGATTACCAACCAAAGTAGGCATATGTCACTGACCATGACCAAGTAATGTCACCGAGTGTGGTAAACTTTGACAACTCATAACACAAGTCACAAATGGGCAGGGTGGACGGTAATGGTTTGTGAATACTAGTTATCGACTAGCAAGTACAAATACCTTCAATATGTACTGGCACAATGTGGCTTCAATGCAGAGTGACCAACCAAAGTATGCATATGTCACTAACCATGACCAAAACATTTAACTTCATGTGGTCAAAGTTGAAAACACATAACACGAGTCACAAATGGTCAGAAGGGGAAACACTGGTTTCAAAACGCTATGTATCTTCTAGCAAGTAAAAACATCTTTTGTATGTATTGGCACGGTGTGGCTACCGTGCACAATGACCTACCCAAGTAGGCATACATCACTGCTCATGACCAAAGAAGTTTTGTGCGTGTGGTCAACATTCACAACTCACAATACAAGTAAAAAATGGGCAGAGGGACAAACAATGGTTTCGGAATACTTGGTATCGACTAGCAAGTACAAAGACCTTCGATAAGTGATGGCACGGTGTGGCTACCATGCACAATGACCAACCAAAGCATTATTGTGTCACTGAATAACATAAAAAGAGTTTCCCCCTCTGACAAATAGTGACCCATATTATGGAGTTAAATTTGTTGGTCATGGTTCGTTGATGCTTGGTGTTCCCAAACCATTCTTTCCCCCCCCCCTGACCATTTGTGACTCGTATTATGAGTTGTCAACGTTGACCACACAAAGCGGATTTCTTTGGTCAAAGGCAGTACATATGCCTACTTTGGTCGGTCATTGTACATGGTAGCCACACCGTGCTACTACTGACTGAAGGTCGTTGTACTTGGTAGTTGAGAACCAATATTTCCATAGCATTGTTTCATCTCTTGACCGTTTGTGACTCGTGTTATGGTTGGTCAACGTTGACCACACAAAGCGGATTTCTTTGGTCAAAGGCAGTACATATGCCTACTTTGGTCGGTCATTGTACATGGTAGCCACACCGTGCTACTACTGACTGAAGGTCGTTGTACTTGGTAGTTGAGAACCAATATTTCCATAGCATTGTTTCATCTCTTGACCGTTTGTGACTCGTGTCATGGTTGGTCAACGCTGACCACCCATATTGAAATTCTCTGGACATCATCTGACATATACCTAGTCTGGTTGTTTGGTGTGCATAATAGCCACACCGTGCCACTGCGTATTGAAGTTCTTTGTCGTTTCAAGTCAATACATAGGCTACTTAAACCACTGTCTCTCCCTCTCACCATTTGTGACTCGTGTTACGAGTTGTCAACGTTGACCACACATAGTGGACTTATTCGGTCGTAGTCAGTGACGTATGCATCGTTTGGTTGGTCACTGTGCATGCTAGCCATACCGTGCCACTGCTTGTTGAAGGTATTTGTATTTGCTAGTTGATAACTAGTGTTCCCAAACCATAGTTTTCCCCTCTGACCATTTGTGACTCATGTTATGTGTTTTCAACGTTGACCACCCACTGTGAAATTATGTTGGTCATGGTGTGTGACATATGCATACTTTGGTTGGTCACCGTGCATTGAAGCAACATTGTGCCACTACATATTGAAGGTATTTGTACTTGCTAGTCGATAACTAGTATTCACAAACCATTTCCTTCCACCCTGACCATTCGTGACCCGTGTTACGAGTTGTCAAAGTTTACCACACATAGTGACATTAGTTGGTCATGGTCAGTGACATATGCCTACTTTGGTCGGTCATCGTGCATGGTCTCCACACCGTGCCACAACGTATTGAAGCCCCCTGTGCTTGCAATGTGATACTTGGTGTTCCCAAACCATTGTTTCCCCCTCTAACCATTTGTGACTTGTGTTATGAGTTGTCAGCGTTGACCACACACAGCGGATTTCTTTGGTCAAGGGCAGTACATATGCCTGCGTTGGTCGGTCATTCTGCATGGTAGCCACACCGTGCTACTACTGACTGAAGGTCGTTGTAATTGGTAGTTGAGAACGGATATTTCCGTAGCATTGTTTCATCTCCTGACCGTTTTTGACTCTTGTTATGGTTGGTCAACGTTGACCATCCATATTGAAACTATCTGGACATCCTCTGACATATGCCTAGTCTAGTTGTTTGGTGTGCATATTAGCCACACCGTGCCACTACGTATTGACGTTCTTTGTCCTTTATAGTCAATACATAGGCTTCTTAAACCATTGTCTCTCCCTCTGACCATTTGTGACACGTGTTAAAAGTTGTCAATGTTGACCACACATAGTGGACTTATTCGGGCGTAGTCAGTGACGTATGCATCCTTTGGTTGGTCACTGTGCATGCTAGCCATACCGTGCCACTGCTTGTTGAAGGTCAGTGTACTTACTAGTTGATAACTAGTGTTCCCAAACCATTGTTTTCCCCTCTGACCATTTGTGACTCATGTTATGCGTTTTCAACGTTGACCACACACTGTGAAATTCTTTTGGTCATTGTTTGTGACATATGCATGCTTTGGTTAGTCACTGTGCATTGAAGCCACATTGTGCCACTACATATTGAAGGTATTTGTACTTGCTAGTCGATAACTAGTATTCACAAACCATTATCTTCCACCCTGACCATTTGTGACTCATGTTAGGAGTTGTGAAAGTTTACCACACTTAGTGACATTATTTGGTTATGGTCAGTGACGTATGCCTACTTTGGTTGGTCATCGTGCATGGTCTGCACACCGTGCCACAGCGTATTGAAGCCCCTTGTGCTTGCTATTTGATNGTCACTGTGCATTGAAGCCACATTGTGCCACTACATATTGAAGGTATTTGTACTTGCTAGTCGATAACTAGTATTCACAAACCATTATCTTCCACCCTGACCATTTGTGACTCATGTTAGGAGTTGTGAAAGTTTACCACACTTAGTGACATTATTTGGTTATGGTCAGTGACGTATGCCTACTTTGGTTGGTCATCGTGCATGGTCTGCACACCGTGCCAAAGCGTATTGAAGCCCCTTGTGCTTGTTATTTTATACTTGTTGTTCCCAAACCATTCTTTCCCCCTCTCACCAATTGTGACTCGTATTATGAGTTGTCAACGTTGACCACACACAGTGGATTTATTTGGTCAAAGGTAGTACAAATGCCTACTTTGGTCGGTCAAAGTGCATGGGAGCCACACCGTGCTACTACTGACTGAAGGTTGTTGTACTTTGTAGCTGAGAACGGATAATTCCGTAGCATTGTTTCATCTCCTGACCACATTTGACTCGTGTTATGGGTGGTCAATGTTGACCACCCATACTGAAATTATGTGTTCATGATCAGTGACATATGCCTAGTTTGGTTGTTTGGTGTGCACATTAGCTACACCGTGCCACTACGTATTGAAATTCTTTGTCCTTTCTAGTCAATACATATGCTTCTTAAACCATTGTCTCTCCCTCTGACCATTTGTGACTCGTGTTATGAGTTGTCAATGTTGACCACACATAGTGGACTTATTCGGTCGTAGTCAGTGACGTATGCATCCTTTGGTTGGTCACTGTTCAAGCTAGCCATACCGTGCCACTGTTTGTTGAAGGTCTTTGTACTTGCTAGTTGATAACTAGTGTTCCCAACCCATTTTTTCCCCTCTGACCATTTGTGACCCGTGTTATGTGTTTTCGACGTTGACCACACACTGTGAAATTCTTTTGGTCATGGTTTGTGACATATGCATACTTTGGTTGGTCACTGTGCATTGAAGCCACATTGTGCCACTACATATTGAAGGTATTTGTACTTGCTAGTCGATAACTAGTATTCACAAACCATTATCTTCCACCCTGACCATTTGTGACTCATGTTAGGAGTTATCAAAGTTTACCACACTTAGTGACAGTATCTGGTCATGGTCAGTGACATATGCCTACTTTGGTTGGTCATCGTGCATGGTCTGCACACCGTGCCACAGCGTATTGAAGCCCCTCGTGCTTGCTATGTGATACTTGGTGTTCCCAAACCATTGTTCCCCCCTCTGACCATTTGTGACTCGTATTATGAGTTGTCAACGTTGACCACACACCGCATATTTCTTTGGTCAAAGGCAGTACATATGCCTACTTTGGTCGGTCATTGTGCATGGTAGCCACACCGTGCTACTACTGACTGAAGGTCGTTGTACTTGGTAGTTGGCATCTAGTATTCCCAACCCATTGTTTTCCCCTCTTACAAAACGTGACCCATATTATGGGTTGTCAACGTTGACCACACATAGTAAAATTATTTGGTCATGGTAAGTGGCACATGCCTAATCTGGTTGGTCATTGTGCATGGTAGCCACACCGTGCTACTACTGACTGAAGGTCGTTGTACTTGGTAGTTGGCATCTAGTATTCCCAACCCATTGTTTTCCCCTCTTACAAAACGTGACCCATATTATGGGTTGTCAACGTTGACCACACATAGTAAAATTATTTGGTCATGGTAAGTGGCACATGCCTAATCTGGTTGGTCATTGTGCATGGTAGCCACACCGTCCCACTACTTGTTGAAAGGTTTTGCACTTGCTAGTCAATAAATAGCAAAAGGTTTCTCCCTTTGACACCAGGTCGGTTTTTGTTGATTTGTTACGCGTAGGTGCCTTCACTGGAATACTCCCCCCACCCCCCCTAGAGGGATTATCCATGGACGACCTGGAGGACAGATTTGCGACCGCATTATGACACCCCCCCTACCCCCCCACGGCTTAGGCTTGAAGGTCGAGTTGAGGTATCACAACACGCCCCCCCCCCAGGTCGCGAGCCTATTCTATATTGCGCGTACGAGGATTCAAACCTAGGACTTAGCCAGAATGTAACTCTATAAGCACTTAGCCAACTCGCACGGTGTTCATACGATGTCCAACTGACATTATAAGGGTTCATATGGGTAGAGGGCATAAAATAAGGGGGTGTAAGATTAGAGGGTGGTTTTCAAAATTATCAATGATAACGAAGTTAGTTTATTCATAAACATTTGACATAGACGGAATTCCAATTTTTGCAAAGTTTAGTTTGAATAACCTCTCAACCATTGCTCCGATTGACCCGCCGTAAGAAGGGAAGTTGGCAACACACAGTGAAACTCTTTTTGTGATATTCAGTGATACAAGAATGCTTTGGTTTGTCATTGTGCATCGTAGCCACACCGTGCCACCACTTATCGAATGTCTTTGTACTTGCTAGTCGATACCAAGTATTCCCAAACCATTGTTTCTCCCTCTGCCCATTTTATACTTGTATGATGAGTTGTGAATGTTGACCACACACACGAAACTTCTTTGGTCATGAGCAGTGATGTATGCCTACTTGGGTAGGTCACTGTGGACGGTAGCCACACTGTGCCAATGCATACGAAAGACATTTGTACTTGCTATAAGATACATAACGTTTTGAAACCATTGTTTCCCCATCTGACCATTTGGGACTCGTGTTATGCGTTTTCAACGTTGACAACATGAAGTGAAATGTGTTGGTCATGGTTAGTGACATATGCATACTTTGGTTGGTCACTGTGCATTGAAGCCACATTGTGCCACTGCATATTGAAGGTATTCGTACTTGCTAGTTGATAACTAGTATTCACTGTGCATTGAAGCAACATTGTGCCACTACATATTGAAGGTATTTGTACTTGCTAGTCGATAACTAGTATTCACAAACCATTACCTTCCACCCTGACCATTCGTGACCCGTGTTACGAGTTGTCAAAGTTTACCACACATAGTGACATTAGTTGGTCATGGTCAGTGACATATGCCTACTTTGGTCGGTCATCGTGCATGGTCTCCACACCGTGCCACAACGTATTGAAGCCCCCTGTGCTTGCAATGTGATACTTGGTGTTCCCAAACCATTGTTTCCCCCTCTGACCATTTGTGACTTGTATTATGAGATGTCAGCGTTGACCACACACAGCGGATTTCTTTGGTCAAGGGCAGTACATATGCCTACGTTGGTCGGTCATTCTGCATGGTAGCCACACCGTGCTACTACTGACTGAAGGTCGTTGTACTTGGTAGTTGAGAACGGATATTTCCGTAGCATTGTTTCATCTCCTGACCGTTTTTGACTCTTGTTATGGTTGGTCAACGTTGACCATCCATATTGAAATTATATGGACATCCTCTGACACATGCATAGTCTAGTTGTTTGGTGTGCATATTAGCCACACCGTGCCACTACGTATTGAAGTTCTTTGTCCTTTCTAGTCAATACATAGGCTTCTTAAACCATTGTCTCTCCCTCTGACCATTTGTGACACGTGTTACGAGTTGTCAATGTTGACCACACATAGTGGACTTATTCGGGCGTAGTCAGTGACGTATGCATCCTTTGGTTGTTCACTGTGCATACTAGCCATACCGTGCCACTGCTTGTTGAAGGTCATTGTACTTGCTAGTTGATAACTAGTGTTCCCAAACCATTGTTTTCCCCTCTGACCATTTGTGACTCATGTTATGCGTTTTCAACGTTGACCACACACCGTGAAATTCTTTTGGTCATGGTTTGTGACATATGCATGCTTTGGTTAGTCACTGTGCATTCAAGCCACATTGTGCCACTACATAATGAAGGTATTTGTACTTGCTAGTCGATAACTAGTATTCACAAACCATTATCTTCCACCCTGACCATTTGTGACTCATGTTAGGAGTTGTGAAAGTTTACCACACTTAGTGACATTATTTGGTTATGGTCAGTGACGTATGCCTACTTTGGTTGGTCATCGTGCATGGTCTCCACACCGTGCCACAGCGTATTGAAGCCCCTTGTGCTTGCTATTCGATACTTGTTGTTCCCAAACCATTCTTTCCCCCTCTCACCATTTGTGACTCGTATTATGAGTTGTCAACGTTGACCACACACGGTGGATTTATTTTGTCAAAGGTAGTACAAATGCCTACTTTGGTCGGTCATTGTGCATGGTAGCCACACCGTGCTACTACAGACTGAATGTTGTTGTACTTTGTAGCTGAGAACGGATAATTCCGTAGCATTGTTTCATCTCCTGACCACGTTTGACTCGTGTTATGGGTGGTCAACGTTGACCACCCATATTGAAATTATGTGGTCATGATCAGTGACATATGCCTAGTTTGGTTGTTTGGTGTGCACATTAGCCACACCGTGCCACTACGTATTGAAGTTCTTTGTCCTTTCTAGTCAATACATGTGCTTCTTAAACCATTGTCTCTCCCTCTGACCATTTGTGACTCATGTTATGAGTTGTCAATGTTGACCACACATAGTGGACATATTCGGTCGTAGTTAGTGACGTATGCATCCTTTGGTTGGTCACTGCTCACGCTAGCCATACCGTGCCACTATTTGTTGAAGGTCTTTGTACTTGCTAGTTGATAACTAGTGTTCCTAACCCATTTTTTCCCCTCTGACCATTTGTGACCCGTGTTATGTGATTTCAACGTTGACCACACACTGTGAAATTCTTTTGGTGATGGTTTGTGACATATGCATACTGTGGTTGTTCACTGTGCATTGAAGCCACATTGTGCCACTACATATTGAAGGTATTTGTACTTGCTAGTCGATAACTAGTATTCACAAACCATTATCTTCCACCCTGACCATTTGTGACTCATGTTAGGAGTTGTCAAAGTTTACCACACTTAGTGACAGTATTTGGTCATGGTCAGTGACATATGCCTACTTTGGTTGGTCATCGTGCATGGTCTGCACACCGTGCCACAGCGTATTGAAGCCCCTCGTGCTTGCTATGTGATACTTGGTGTTCCCAAACCATTGTTCCCCCCTCTGACCATTTGTGACTTGTATTATGAGTTGTCAACGTTGACCACACACCGCGGATTTCTTTGGTCAAAGGCAATACATATGCCTACTTTGGTCGGTCATTGTGCATGGTAGCCACACCGTGCTACTACTGACTGAAGGTCGTTGTATTTGGTAGTTGGCATCTAGTATTCTCAACCCATTGTTTTCCCCTCTTACAAAACGTGACCCATATTATGGGTTGTCAACGTTGACCACACATAGTAAAATTATTTGGTCATGGTAAGTGGCACATGCCTAATCTGGTTGGTCATTGTGCATGGTAGCCACACCGTCCCACTACTTGTTGAAAGGCTTTGCACTTGCTAGTCAATAAATAGCAAAAGGTTTCTCCCTTTGACACCAGGTCGGTTTTTGTTGATTTGTTACGCGTAGGTGCCTTCATTGGAATACTCCCTCCCACCCCCCCTAGAGGGATGTTCCATGGACAACCTGGAGGACAGATTTGCGACCGCATTATGACACCCCCCTTACCCCCCCATGGCTTAGGCTTGAAGGTCGAGTTGAGGTATCACAACACGGCCCCCCCCCAGGTCGCGAGCCTACTCTATATTGCGCGTACGAGGATTCAACCCTAGGACCTATCGCTCCAGAATGTAACTCTATAAGCACTTAGCCAACTCGCACGGTGTTCATACGATGTCCAAAGGACATTATAAGGGTTCATATGGGTAGAGGGCATAAAATGAGGGGGTGTAAGATTAGAGGGTGGTTTTCAAAATTATCAATGATAACGAAGTTAGTTTATTCATAAACATTTGACATAGACGGAATTTCAATTTTTGCAAAGTTTAGCTAGAATAACCTCTCAACCATTGCTCCGATTGACCCGCCGTAAGAAGGGAAGTTGGCAACACACAGTGAAAATATTTTTGTGATATTCAGTGATACAAAAATGCTTTGGTTGGTCATTGTGCATGGTAGCCACACCGTGCCACCACTTATCGAATGTCTTTGTACTTGCTAGTCCATACCAAGTATTCCCAAACCATTGTTTCTCCCTCTGCCCATTTTATACTTGTATTACGAGTTGTGAATGTTGACCACACACACGAAACTTCTTTGTTCATGAGCAGTGATGTATGCCTACTTGGGTAGGTCACTGTGGACGGTAGCCACACTGTTCCAATGCATACGAAAGACATTTGTACTTGCTAGAAGATACATAGCGTTTTGAAACCATTGTTTCCCCATCTGACCATTTGGGACTCGTGTTATGCGTTTTCAACGTTGACAACATGAAGTGAAATGTGTTGGTCATGGTTAGTGACATATGCATACTTTGGTTGGTCACT